>JAUTXW010002852.1:0-600000 GCA_030620095.1 Kuschelorhynchus macadamiae | reverse complement strand
ATCTTGAAAACAAAAATTAACTTGTGAGATAGGTATTGTTGAAAAGCTAATTTTTAGGCTGAACACGATAGTCCATATACAGGACCCTATTTAAAATTAAAAAGGAGGGGTCGCTTCTGTCTAAGTCGGGAATAATTTAATTGTTTTTTCATCGGAAATTTTCCTCAAATTAACATTTTTAAAAGTAAAAAAATATCCGCCTGTCACGTGTCTCTTGCGTCACCCGGTATTGGTAAATTTGGTTCTAGCACCTGTGTTTTGAAAATTAATAAAGATAGAAAGAAAATCAAAACCCGTTTGGAGAAAACGACCAATATACCTTCAAACTTAAATAAAAACTTTTAAATTTCAATTCAGTTTTATGCTACATCTTTATCTTTAGGATCGCTGGGATTTTAACTTATTGTTTGCACATTCTGTATATTTTCTGCGTAGTTAAAACCTTGCAGATTATAAATAAGGCCTCTAGTAAGAAAACTTTAATCATCAAATGGCTATAAAAATTTACAGTTTAATATGTAAGAAAAATCTAATTTTTTCAAAAAAAAAATCAGCTCAAGAAATATATAAAATTCTAAAAATCTTTTTAAATTGTTTTTTTTTAAATTTTACCAAATATTGTAGCAATTAGAACTCAAAATCGTTTTTTGTAAATTTTCTGAAAAAAACATAATATTGGAAAATTTGCAGTCTTGTTTAACATCCTGTTTAAATAACTTTCATGCCTTGTTTTAAACATATTCGAATTTAAATTTTACCTCAACATTTGTTTGTCCCGTTTGCTCTTCCCAGCAGTGTATTTTCATTTGAATATAAGCTGTAACATCGATTTTGATCTAGGTATCTATGATATAAATGCTAAAAGTAACTTTTTAGTCTACTATTTTTTCCTTCAAACACCATTAAAAGCCAATATGAACGCATTTTTTAGGTTAATAAAAAGATTATCGTTTTTAAATCTAATTTCATCTAATTTATCTGTGAAATACGTTGCTAAGGTAAAAAAACGAATTTGTTGATTTGTCTTTGTTGACAATAACATGCCCTGCTAACTTATATGATGCAATACGTATACTGGTTGTATGCAGACTACGTTCGCTGGAGGGCAGCACATTACCTATGTTATCATGGAAACGAGGAATACAAGTAATAACAAATTTGTCATTATTTTGACATTTTGGAATATGAGTTATTCAAATTTTTGGAATTAATCTAGTTATATGTTTCATATTTGTTTGTTTCTTTTTAGATTATCGGTGATCGATCAATATTACAACAGTATATTTCAAATTGGTGCTGCCAGCGTATTTGTATGTAGTATGTTTACTAGTGCAAAACTAAGTAGGTGAGTTCATTTAAGAAAGTTTTGTGTCATAATAAAAATTACAATCTGCTTTTAATATTCGAGCATATTAGCATAGTTAAAAAGCCCAATTTCAATTAGATTTTTACTTTAGCTTTAGAGGAATTGAAACAAATAGCACTTTCCTAATAAAACTTCTTTAGTTGCCCTTCGTAATAAAACCTAAACACGTACACATTTATAGTGAGCATAGCTTGGAAAAATGATCACTAACATACCCGCACTAATATTATAAAATAATCAAATGACAAAAAATTGTAAAAGTAAAGCAAGTTTTGCGTTGTCTAGAATATTAGTCAAATAGATTGTTGTAGTTGAATGTACTTTCCTAAATAAATAATTTGCATACACATTTGAGAACATTACAAATTATCGACCTCTTAAGTCTTAAAAAAACATACGTACATACATACTACGAGCATGAATTTGGAACCACCTGTATTATTTTTTTAAAAATTCCTGAAGACTGCAAACGCTATAGGGAGCCAGATACGGAACCGATTTTGTATATTCAGTTGCCTATCTATATTATAGCCTTCGGATATTGAACTTTCAATATTCGAAGATTATAGCAAACTGACCACTGCTTTTTCTATTAACAATAACGGCGGAAATCGAAGAAGCTGCCGATAAACTTACTTCCAAAATATTGCTTAGTAAGTCAAAGCAACAGTAAAGTCGAATGCGGTCTTATCGTGCGGGTCCAAAGGTCATCAACATCATGAATCAAATCAGAAAACACAGTGAATACCAAAATGTTGTGTGATTCTTTTATCGAGCTATTAAATCTCGATTGGCTATTTACAAATATACAGGGAGAAAGAAAATATTTTTTTTATTATATTACGCAATATTATTAAGATAACCACTTAATCTTATTTTATATAGTAAATGCCGAGGGACTAAATAAGAAAATTCGCTAAATATGTATTTGTTTAAAAATTTTTTGGTTGGCAAAAACAAAAATACACAAAATGGCAAGCGCCTTAATAAAGTCGGAACGCGGTTCGAATCAGTGGAACAATCAGGATATGTTCTGTTTATACAGCCACTTAATGAAAATGAGATTTTTTTATCAATCACCAAAAATTATGAGCCCCGCTTGATCTAAAAATCTAAGCACTTATACAGTGTCATTTAAGTTTAAGGGTCCCTAGATGCCGGAAACATGTTTTCTCAATTCCGTCTGTCTGTAGGTATGTCTGTCCGTCTGTCTGTCATGTGTTCGCGAACTTTTTTTGAGATATAGTCAGTTATAATCGGGTTAGCAGACAGAGCAATAAAATTAAGCGATTTAAATTTTAGAAATAATGCTATAAAGAAAGCAAAAGAAATTTTAATTAAAAACAGTTATCCCACAAAATTAATTAACACTTTATTTAACTCCCGGCTAAAAATTCTTAAAAACGATCCACAACAATCAAATAAAAAAACTGAAAATTATTTATCAATTCCATATATACGGGGACTGTCTGAAAATCTACAATCATATCTTAAACAACATGAAATTTCAGTGTGCCATAAAGGAAATAATCTTCTCAAAAAATATTTTAGTTCAGTTAAAAGTAAAACACCGAAAAACCCACACCATATATGAAATACCATGCTCTCACTGCTCGTCTGTATACATTGGCCAAACAACACAATACCTACAAAATCGCATAAATGGCCACAAGTATGACAAGAACAATAAATCAGCCCTAACAAATCACGAGACCCAAACCTCCCATAAATTTAATTTTAAAGAAACAAAAATCTTAAAAACTGAGCCAAATCAGCGAAAGAGGGAATTCCTATAAATGTTATACATAAAAAAAATAAAAATTCTATAAATGACAAATCTGACATAAAAAACTTAAGTAAAATTTATTACAACGTTATTAATTAATATCCCACCTACTAAAATCAAAATAAATATATATATTATTCCACCAGTACATGTTATCGTTATCAATATTTAATAGAAAAAAAAAGGCTAAGGTAGAAATAAGAATAATATGAGATTCGACTAGTCAGTTTATATTTTAAAATACATGTGAGTACTGTGTCCGTTCTATGTTATAAATACTGTGCCCGTGTTTGTTTTGAAACTATATACATGTTGTGTTAAATGTTAGTGTATTATTTTAATAGAGCACAACGATGAAACCACTAGGATATTTAAGTAATTACTTCATTAGGTGAGTCGAACTAAACACATATTTTAAACTTTTCAAAAAAAAAAACTTAACTAATAAATTGTTGTAGCACTGATGAAGACTAGATTCTAGTCGAAACGTTTGGTAATATATAAGAATCTATACACTTATATGATGTCTTAAATACCTTCCATTAAAGAACCAAATACCCAAGAAACTCTACTTTAAGAATATATTTTATTGGTTCAAGAAATCATTTTTCAAGTATATATATATGTATATATATATATATATATATATATATATATATATATATATATATATATAATATATATATATATATATATATATATATATATATATTATATATATATATATATATATATATATATATATATAACGAATTATAAAGCGAAGAACCCAAAAATTATACAATGCCACAAAACATATTGTAAATAATCATGACAACAATAAAACAACTACATACATATCTTTGCCATACACTGAAGGTCTTTCTGAAAAGATTAAACACATTCTCGGTAAACACGACATAACCGTATGCCACAAATCTAACAATACCCTTAAATCTTTATATACACCCCTAAAAAGTCAAACACCAATTAAAAAACAATCAAACGTAGTTTACAGCATTCCCTGCCTAAACTGCCCCAAAAAATATATAGGCATGACCACACAATACCTATCAAATAGACTAAATGGGCATAAATATACAAAAAATGCTTCCACAGCACTACATAAACATGAAAGAGACATGAAACATGAATTTGATTTTTCGGGTACAACGGTCTTATCAAAAGAACAACATTACCATAAACTGACATTCAAAGAAATGGTCGAGATAAAAAAAGAAAAAATACAGTAAACGATCGGAAAGACATTGACAATCTCAGCCAAATATATCACAATCTAATTTAATTCAATTGTTATAAACCATTTTCCATCAATCATAAATACATACTGTATACTGTCAGACTCACACAAATACTTTTAAAACAACCCGTATCCACAAATAGTTCTACATTGTAAATATAATCAAAAAAACTAAAGGATATATATAAAAAAAAACAATACAATTCTTTAACCAGTGTATCACTTACCTCCACACCGCCAAGCAAGGTAAAAGAACATCTTTCTCAAGGTATGTACTGTACTATTTCAAATAAATGTTTTAATAATTTTAGTGCGTGCCGTTATACCTAATTGTTTTTATTTATTAACTTACATATATACACTTTTTGTATTTAATTTTTAGATGTGCAGAATTAAATATTTTGAAAAAGCCTGAAATGGACAGGCGAAACGTCAATTAAAGTTTCTTTGTTCAATCCACGAACCTAATCCCAAGAAAGTACTTGATATTTATAAATTGTAAGGTTCAAGAAGAGAAATATAAATATATATATATATATATATATATATATATATATATATATATATAGATATATAGCCTGTATTTTTCGTTAGCCCCGAGTTTCTGGTAAAGCGATTTTTATATATCAAATTTTGTCTCATAATTAAAAAAAAATATTTACTTATTTTAAACACGCTTTAAAATTGGAATTGGAGTATTCTATAATTATTCATTTATTGCCTTCAAAATTACAAATGTACTAAAGAAGTAAGCAAAAAATGGTGTCAAATATAATACAAAAAAATTAAAATTAAAATTAACTGGCTAATATCCAGGAGCCAGTGGCAAAAGCTCTCAGAATCGGTAGAAGGAATGTACAGAAACTTGTGCTTGAAAAAAAAGATAATCTACTTCCGAAGAAGATTAAGAAATGTACACGAAAAAATCAAAAGGCAAAAGACTTAAGTTAAAAATAGATATTCATAATGCAATTTATGATTTATACACGTCAAAGACTAATATAATCCTTCAGAAATAATTTCTCCGTATGTTCCACAGATTTCTTCCAAACAGTTCACAGTTCATATTATCATGGTAGTCCGTACTTTTGGATGTGGAAGAAAACAGTAAACTTGCACCTGGAAGAAATTCTGTTGAAGAACCGGCATGCAAAATGATGAACCGTTTTCCGGTCCCACATCCCTGTTTTCTCTTGACACTTTTTACAGACTCGTCCTGCCAAGATTTTGAATCACTTCTATTAGAAAATATCCAAGTCTCGTCTAAAAATACCACTTTTCTAAATTTTGAATTTACATTTTCCATGTATTTCTTTAAAAACTGGATACGCTGACTTGCTATATGTGGCAACTCCCATAAAAATCTTCGATTACAGTCGTTTTTATATCGAAAACCCAACATTTTTATTAATTTTGAGAACGATTTTAGTCCAATTTCCAATATGCCTCGATTTTTTAAAGCTTCTTTTAAAACTTGAAGGGTTATATTAGTTTTTGATGTGTATAAATCGTAAATTGCATTACGAACATCCATTTTTACATTGTCACTTAAGTCTTCTGTCTTTGGCTTTTTTCGTGTACATTTCTTAATCTTCTTCGGTAGTATATTATGCTTTTTTTCATTCACAATTTTCTGCACAGTCCTTATACCGATTCCCAGAGCTTTTGCTACTGTCTCCTGTATATTGGCCGGTTCTTTTTTCTTATGAAAATGTCATAGGTCTATCTAATTCAGCTTCCGGATTTTATGTGGAGGATATGATTACACGTAATAAAAGAAAAACAAACTTAAAAAGTGTGTCGTTGATAAATCGTATGACCCACACGATAACACTGCTTTTGACTATACCAATATTCTTACGATCGTTCCTTGAAATGGTGTGATCACAAAAATGTTTGTGGCAAGGAGGTCAGTTAAAATGCATACTGCTTCTTGCATACCTTGACGAAAAGTCCAAAACATGGAAATCGTCAAAGCTTTATCAAATTGCTCTATGTTAAAGGCGATGAAGATAATGAGGACATAAGCAGATATTACAAGCTTGTTGCTTTTTTAAAGCGAAATGATGAAAGTTGTCGACCGAAAAAGTCGAAAGTATTGACAAGGGAGTAAATCGGCAAATTTCTCGCAGAAGCTCCGGATGAAACCGTATGCAAAAAGTTGCCGCAATTTTCGGTGTATTTAAAGCCTGTCGTAGAGAAGAGCTGTGCAATTTGACATTAAATAACACCAAATACAAAAACTTGTGTGTAGCGAACCTTTATTATTAGTGATAGGTATATTGTATATGAACTATTATAAAAAGTATAAGCGTTCGTTCAGCGAATATTAATCATTCAAGAATTTGTATAATATGGATTAAGAATAAATTTGCCAGGACCCTAGTTCGAATCAATACATTTGGTAAGATGCCTGTCAACATCGTTAAATTTCTAAATTTGCCTGATTCCCGTCTTTATACTAGACATTGTTTCCGACATTCCTCAGCTAATTTAAACTCTGGTGTTAATCTTACTATAATTAAGAGATACGATGGATGGAAGTCCATCACAGTAGCGGAGAGTTATATAGAAGAGTCGCTACAAAAGAAAAAGAACATTTCAGTTAAAACTTTGTCCAAAACTTTGGTAGATACCATTGGTCACTGCCCTGGTACAAATTTTACCAAAATAAATTCTGTTACAGTTACTAATCAGATTGGCCATAGGTTTCTTATTCTAAATTGTAGTTTCACTAATTGTACGTTTAATTGATTAACTATATTATTTTGATTTAAAACTTCTTATGTTAATCACTTTTAACACAAATAAGGTTATGTGTACATTACTTTTAACACCAGTGTCATAAATTGACATTTTAAACACTGACAACATGCGTTAGAAATTATACTTTAACTGACATTTGTAGAAAAAAAAAGCATTTATGAGACGCAAATTGCTTCTTTGTCCCCTAAGTACATCGCCCGTTCTATTTCTTTTTGTTTAAAATTAGTACATCCTCTTCTTTCCACATATTTTTATTACGGATTAAGCGGATAATCGATTACAAAATAGAACTGTCACAAACAAAATTTAATAATGCATTTATCTGGCGACCTGTCTCATGCAGTTTTAATTAACACGGACGATCAGATGAAGTACTCAACCGATCTATATTCAATACTTTTAACGTACAAAAAAGAAAGAAATCGTTTGCGGGTTGCCACTTAATAAAATTAGTTTTCCATGATTTGTATGAGACATTTTTTGAAAATACGTATCCAATTAGTATTCTTTATATAAATATGAATTCTTCACAGGGGCGAACTGGGCCGTCAAGTTATGGGGCAATGCCCTATGCCCTTGATGAACTGACCAATTATACCCTTTTATCTTTTTTACTAGAATTGTAACCAAGAAAAATAACCCTCCGCGATTTTTGGAGACCTTTGCGTTTTAGGGTCCCTAGACCGTGAAAAACAATTTTTACATATTTTTATACAGAAAATCATCAAAGATAGAACGTTTGTATTTTTATTTCAGGCATCTGAAATAAATAGTTTGGTGCAGAACTGTCGTGAAATTATCGAAAAAACAGAGTTTTTATGTAGAAGGTGTACATTTTAACAACTACATTGATATTTTTCTTTCTGAATTTATTTTGGGTATTTCTTACCTCGACACGCCTGGGAGGTATTTGTACAACAAGCCAGTATTTACGCAGCGACGTTTGAGATATAACTCTATAAAAAACGAACTATGTTCTGTAGTTGCCAGAAATGTTTACTTTTCACTTGTTGAGGCTCACTTAAGATACGGTATATGTTTTTGGGACTCTTGCTCACTGAATCTCTTTAGAAGAGTTTTTAAATTGCAGAAGCGTGCTATCAGGTTTCTTTTAAATCTTAAGCTAAGGGACATATCTAGACCCGCCTTTAAATCGCAAAAAATTCTTACACTACCCTGTTTATTTATTTTAGAAACTGTATGTATGATGCATAAGAAATTTTCAGCTGATATTCATTCCATGGATGCTCGCACTACTCGCAGTTCATACAGTATAAGTTTACCAATACCATCTTCATCTTTAAATAAAAGTTCAATTCTTTACTGCAGTAAAAAGCTTTTTAATAGTCTACCAGTTAGCATTCGCCAGATTGGACAGTACAAAGTATTTAGGCGCAAGCCCAAAAAACTCCTCATTTCAAATGCATTTTACAGAATAGATGAGTATTTGGCTTATGTTAATATAATTTATATAATTTACGAATTTTTTTATACATTTATTACTTATTTTTTACTCCCGTTTCATTTCGTCCTTCACATTCATTTTACCTTTTATCATCATTTCCAATCACTTGTCTATTATTTCTGTATCTATTATTAAATTATACTTAAATATGTGTTAATTTTAGTTCATTAATTTTTATTTTGTGACTGTTTTTCGATACATACCTTTCCCCTCTTATTTTTTCTTGTGTTTTTCTTTTTTTTTATTATTTGTTGTTATTATTGTATTTTACATATATTTTTTTAACTACCCGCTTTGTCAACAAGATACATTTTCTTTGAGAATAAAGCATATTTTGAATTTGAATATTAATTGAATATATTAAAAAATCTCGTATTTAGAAGGAAAATCATCAAAGATAGAACGTTTGTATTTATATTTCAGGCATCAGAAATAAATAGTTTGGTGCACAACTGTGGTGAAATCGTAGACAAAACTAAGTATTTATATATAAGGTGTAAATTTTCAAAACTACCTCGATAGTTTTCTTTGTGAATTTATTTTTGGTATTTTTTACCTCGACACGTCTGGGAAGTATTTGTAGAATAACAAGAGAGTATTTACGCAGCGAAGTTTTGGATATAACTATTATTTGTATAGTTTTTGAAAATTTTACATTGTTTTTCGAAAACGGAAAACATGAATTTACATCAGGTATAAATACTGTCAAAATAAAAGTAAAAAAAATTAAAAACTTTCTTTTGCGTTTCTACTAAATAACCTAATACAACTTTTAAACCTTATTATTCTAACAAAACCTTTCTTAAAAATATGGTGCGGGGGCATTTTCCTTAACTTGCAACAAAATAAAAACCCATTATAGATTTAATATTAAAATAAAAAATATTATTAACTTAAAACATAACAGAAAACTGAAGTCCCAGTTGTTTAATTTAGTGACGGAAGTTCCACTAAACAGGACTTTTCTTAAATGTTTTTCCTTAATGAAGTGGACAATTTTTTTCTACAAATGCTCTATGGTATATAAGTTGTTACGGAAAAGCCTGCAAAAACCGTTTATTTTATATTGTTAATAGATTATCCTGTTGTTATGTTTTAATATTTTTATTACTCGCCGAATGCCACCACTGTTATGTTTTAATAATTTTAGTATTTTGTATTAGCACTGGTAGTAAATGTAAACACTTCAACTTGTTTCAAATCTCTCTATTATCTTCTGTACAAGAGGGACACTTCTTACTTCTAACAAATCTTTACTCTTACTGTGTCTACTGACTTAATTCTACTGACAATATAGTACTGACATAATGACTGACCTGCTCTATACTGACTACCTAGAACTTATTTTTATATGAATTCCCTAATTTGAGATGCAGTGGCGTATCTGTAAAATTTATTAAAAAAGGTGTCTATAAAAGTAATTTGGGGAGTATTTGCTACGCCACTGCTTACTGTACTACAATGGTTTCTTTTAATGTTTTTATAGCTGAACCTTCCCAAGCTTTATCGACATAGTGTAAATGAGTTTATGATAGGTTTTTTCGGGTATAATAATATTTGGGGCGGAAGAACGTGCATAAAATAGAATTTGAAGTAGAATTTAAAATAATATTGTTTACTTAGAATTTCCCTTGCAATAAACGACCATTAAAGCAGCTTTTGTCGGAAGGTTCCGCCGAAATATAATGTATGTCTAAATATTGCATTTACGTGTCAAACTATCTCTAGACTAATGAATATATAATACTTAAGACTATTCACAAATAAAATGACTATTAAATAATGGGGTCACAACACTGTATTTTATTTAACCGAATTTTATTTTTCTCTTTGGAAGTTGCAATTTTGCAGCATTAATATCTTTACGGACGTCCAAAACAATTCGTAAAGGAACCTAACTGAGATTTCCTTCCTGATTTACACTTCCCTCGAGTAAAAAGATCTGAAAAAAAAACATGTTTTCTCGATTCCGTCTATCTGCTTGTTCGCGGCATAGCTAAAAAACTACTCAGCCGACTGACTTAAAATGTTGGTCAAAAATTAAGTGTCACATGGGGATGACCTGGTAACATTTTGGTAAAACTTCAATAAGACGAAACCAAATGGAGGCCTAGAGAAAAGTTAAAAAAATATTACTAAAAACTAATTATTCGTTTTACCTTAAGTTTTTCGCAAACATCTTATACTACGTAGGAATCAACAGGTAAAATTTTGATTCAAATCCAAGATGGCGAATGAAAATGGCGGTTTATCAAGATATTTAAAAATGCAGCCTGAAAAACTATTAAACAGATTGATTTCAAATTTTGTGCAGTAATTAATTGTGGTATAAAACGGACTAAAAAAATGACCGTCCCATACATATCCTTTTATCATCGTTGCTAGCAATTGGCAACTAGCAACAAAAATATTTGAAAAGGCGGTATATAGGTCTTACTAAATGATTATGTGCGGAATATTAAAAATAATAATAAAACTAGAATTCATATATCTGCAATTTTTTGTAAACTATGTTCCCGAAAAACATACACACTTTAGAAATAATTTTAACAAATAAATACCAGGTATTAATATATGTTCGTCGCGCTACGCTGCTTGTTTTTTTCATTCACTTTATGGACTTTAAAGTGCGGAGCCGAAAGAAAACCGGGCGGTCCTTAAAATAAAGGTTCATAGTCTTAAGCAAGCGGAAAAATAAAATTTGTGTACGCAAATAAAGTTTATGTTATTTTATTTGTTGTAATGGTTTGCCGCTTCATCTACAAAGTGCGCCAGCTAAGCGGTACGAGAAATTAATCGAGGATTTAGTAAATTTCGCACTAGTTCAATTGTAATTGGGTTGTGCCTAGAGTCTCCATGCACTTGCCGCTAGAAGGTTCTAGCTATTTCGAAGCGGTGCACGTGAAGTTTGCGAGCGTTATAGAGGCCTGTACTAAAGAAGCTGAAAATAATAGTTTGACAGAACGCGTTGCATTTTACACTGGTGTTTCGGAAAGTAGTGTAAGAATGGTGATTTTCAAGTAATTCGACGAACAATAGAGGAATTTTATATAAACTTGAAGAATGTTCGGACCTGCAAACCCCTACTTCGAGCTGTAAAGAACAAAATAGATTTTCCCTACGGGTATAAAACCTTAAATTGGCTTTTACGATCAAATGGTTTTGTCTGGCGCAAGTGCCAAAATAAACGAAAATTACTCATTGAGAGACCAAATATTTTTCACTGGCGAAATATCTATCAACTGTAAGGCAATATAGGCAAGAAGGACGCATTATTGTGTATCTAGAGGAAACCTGAGTAGATAATGATATGACAGTGAACAAATGCTGGCAAAGTGAAAGTGTTACAGGTGTTGTTCAGGAAATCTGCTCTAGTAGTCGCTTTATTATAGTTCGTGCTTGTTCAGAAACCGGATTTGTTTCAGGTGCTGCTTTAGTTTTTCGCTCGGGACTAACAACTGGAGACTATCATGGACAGATGAATAGAGATAATTTTGAAAAGAAGTTGCTCGAGAAGCTTCTACCTAACATTCCTCCCAAATCGGTCGTGGTAATGGGTAATGCGTCTTATCATTCTCACGTAGAAGATAAAGTGCCAGTTAAATACTCTACAAAAGCTCATATGATATCGTGGCTTAAATCGAACAATCTTGTATGTGATCCGTCTATCTGATCCAACATGAAGAAAATATCAATTATATGAAGTAATATCAGCCAACAAGCCTAGAGAAAAAAAGTATAAAGTTGACGGCCTTTTACGTAACCTCGGTCATACACCTTTGAGGCTGCCTCCATTCATGTGCGACCTCAACCCTATTGAACTTGCATTTTCAGGAGTAAAAAAATATATTCGAGAGCGCAATACCGGTGAACTTTCAATTAAAGATTTAAATAAAATAACATTAGAAGCGATTGACTCAATATCGGCTGAAAATTGGAAATCGTATGTTAAACATGTTCGTTCTATTGAAGATATATACTGAGAAGTAGTGACGACGAAACATCATCATTTTCAGAGGAAGACAACGATTTAGAAGGAATCCAAACATTAGAATCACAGCCGTCAACCTCAAAAATGGATTAGTTTTTTTTCATATATTTTGTAAAATTGTTCATAAAGTAGCTGTCAATAAACTGCTTCAAACTAATTAATTTTCTATTCAATACCGGGTGTCAAAAAATATCTAATATTGCAATCAATATTTCAAAAACTACAGAACTCATATTTTTCCAAAATTAACACATCAATGTAGTTATAGTAGAGGAGTCAACACTGATTCCAGTGAACAAGATTTATCAAAATTGTAACTTATGCAATTCGACTTTGGGCTATTCGGGTATGCCAAAAGAGACCGTTTGTCTCCGCCTGTCGTATTACTTTATACAGGGGGCGTCATTGTGAAGTACTATACAGGGCGTTTCCTAATTGCGTGCTATTGTTAAAGGGGAGTGAATCTTGGACCTTTTTAAGAAAAAAGTTTAATATGAACCTAAAAGTCTTAACTTTGGAGATACAGGATTTTAGAAAAACATTTTTTTAAAATCCTAATTCTGATGCTATTATAGATAAATAACTGTGTGAAATTTGATACACGTCTTTTACGCATAAATGGGCATTTTTTATTAACAATCAATTTTTGAAATTTCTACCAGTGGCGTGCATATGTAATTAACCTACTGAATAACTAAGCAAACACACAAATAAAATTAACTCGACTCGCGTTGAGTAAATCCTTATGCTCCTTAATGCATAGAAGACAAATTTCATGCAGTTATCTACAATAGCATCAGAATTGGGATGAAAAAACTTAAGCTTTACCATCCTGTATCTCAAAGGTTAAGACATTTAGGACATAAAAACACCCCCTTTAACATCAGCATGCAATTAGGAAACACCCTGTATAGTACTTCACAATGACGGCCCCTATTTATAGTAATATGACAAACGGAGACAGACGGCCACTTTTGGCATACCCGAGTAGCCCAAAGTCGAACTGTATAAATTAAAATTTTGATAAATCTCGTTCACTGGATCTGATGCTGGCTGCCCTTGTAAAATCTGGACTTGTAGATCGTGTATCACTATACTGGGTGGTCCATTAATAGTGGACGTAGGCAGTAGCCCGGGAACCGTTAATGACAGAACTCAAGAAAAAATATATTTATAGGTAAATCGATCAAGAAAAATCAAAATTAAATCATTTTAAAATTCGAAAGTTCGCCGTTTTTGTAACACAAAAGAGATATAGAAGCGCGGTACACGAAAGAAAACAGACAAATATAGATAAAGGTTCATTAAGCATAGTTACATTTTTTAATTATCTGAAGTGCGTATAGTCAAAAAGGAGTGCCATATTATTTAAAGAACGACGGGACACCACTGGTTTAAAGAGATTTCTTGGCCGACCTTCCTAAACCGATTGACTCCGCCCGGTTTTCTTTGGTGTCCCGCACTTTACCAGTAACTCTATGGTCGCCCCACTAGCTGCTGCTGCGTGTGTCTCAACGCGAGTCGAGTTAATTTTATTTGTGTGTTTGCTTAGTTATTCAGTAGTAGAATGTGAAAATATTTAAATTTTGGCAGTTGCAATGAAACGTCGAAAGTCTGACCTTGAAATCCGACAAATCCAAAAATCGGTAGATTTCCTTTACCCTCGTTATGAATCTTTCCTTTTACTAGGAATAGTGAAGTGTGATCCAGTTTAGTTCAGTATATAATCACTAGTAACACATATATACTGTCCTTTCAAACATTCTTATTGGGCACCTTCTTAAAAGTTTCATTAAACCCGTCATTTTGTCGTATTAAATTCATACCAAAATTTTACTAGTGTATTTGTATATCATATCTAATTTTTTTGTAAAAATTAAAGTCAATTGAATATAAGAGCTATTTTATGTTTACTTTTTAAACAATAACATCATTTCACTCCGCCTTCTTGAATTTTTACCTTTATTTTTACCGGTTTATCACACTTAATTCTTGAACAAAGTTTTAAATCAATCTAATAAGTTGTTTTTTCAGGCTTAAATAAATGTTAGCAGTTCATTCTAATGTAATATTTAATTTTTGTGCAATATTTGAGTTAAATTGGATAATTAGTTTTTTGTAATAACTTTTCACCAGGCCATCATTTTGTTTTGCCAAATTTGATTTTTAGCATGTCACCAGGTCATCATCATATGATACCCAAAATTTTTACTAAAATTTGAAGCTAATCCGGTACGTGAGAAAATATGTTTTTTGGCATCTGTCGACCCTAAAACGTGATGATCTGTAAAAAACTGAAAGGGTGATTTGTTTCTCGTTTACAAACATTTCATTTGGCAGCCACTTTGCACCGCTGCCTTGAATTCGCTAAATTTTCTCAGTTCATTTCTAAATCATATCGTAGGGTAATTTTTCCACATTTTTCCCTTTTATGAAGGAACTAAAAAGAAGATATGTAGCGGGTAGCATCTGAAACGCCTAAGCTAACAGATTTTTTTTAGAAAGAGAGAGTCTACATCAACAACAAACAGATAAAAAAATCGAAGCCGAATCTGATAATATAAATTTGGTATCAGGTAGCACGGGAACTTTTTGATTGGATTAATATTCAAATCAGATAAGAATATACAAAAATATTTTTTTAATTTTTACCCTTTTCCTAGTTTCACTTCAACTTATTTTAACTTTTTATTATCATAGGATAGGATACGGGAGAGGCTGCTAAACAGTTAAACATTGGTCTGCTCTGATTCCGTTTTTTCCTCGCGTGCGTCGCGTCGTCGCTATCTCTTTGCCCTCTTTCTCCTAGAAAAATATTAAAGGTTTGTCGCGGATGCGAACAGGAGGCAATATTCTATTTACGGTAAGACAGTAAATGTAACTTCCAGACTTTAAAAGGATATATATTTTTACCGCGCTTATATTACTTTCACTTCTGAGTGCGTTTGTTTGTTTGAATCCAAGACGATATGTCCCGTTAACCATAATTTTCAATAAGTCGATTCAAGAGTGTAACTATCCATCGAAATGGAAGGAAGCTTTTGTTGTTCCGATATTTAAAAATGGAGATACCAACAACATGTCAAATTATAGACCTGTTTCTAAATTAAACATATTCGGTAAGGTGTTTGAATGCGTTGTCCAAAAATACTTACTAAATACTCTAAAGAGAAGTATTATTTCGGAGCAGCATGGATTCTTTTCTAATCGATCTATAGAATCCAACCTTCTGCAATATACTGATTTTATTTTGAATTTGATGGATTCACAAGTACAGGTAGATTCCGTGTATACCGATTTCAGCAAGGCCTTTGACAAAATAGATCATAACATCTTAATGTGTAAACTGGCTGAGATCGGCGTGCATAGCGACCTCCTTCATTGGATGGCCTCATATGTTTTTAATAGAAGCCAGTGTGTTGTTATAAACGGTCATAAATCTGATTATTACACAGCAACTTCGGACATACCTCAAGGGTCTCATTTGGGACCACTATTATTTTTAATCTATCTAAATGATATAGATAAATGTTTTAAATTTTGTCACTTTTCTTTATATGCTGTCGATTTAAAACTTTACTTAAATATACAAAATGTCAGTGATTGTCTGTTATTGCAAGAAGATCTAAGATCTAAATCGTCTCTACGAAAATTGCCAATCTAACAGGCTGGTTTTAAATGTTAATAAATGTTGCTTTATTTCATTTACTAGAAATATCCAATTCTTTAAATTTGATTATAAGATTCATAATGATTGTTTACGACAAGTGGACTCAATTAAGGATCTGGGTGTTGTGATGGACAGAAAGATGACTTTTTCACTTCATGTAGACTATGCTGTATCTAAAGCTAATAAAATACTAGGCTATATACTTAGGCAATGTAAACAATTTCAATCTATAATAGCAATGAAAAGTTTATACTTTTCATATGTATACAGTAAGTTAAATTATGCAAGCGTCTTATGGAATCCACAATATGCCGTTTACAAAAATAGACTTGAAATTGTGCAAAATAATCGAAGTCAAACCTGACAAATAATTGCTAGGCAACGCATTACGGTATCAGATAATTTTCTGTTATGAAATAATAGTACATTATATAACTAGGGGCTAAAGTGACTCATTTAATCCCGGGAATGGATTAAATGAGTCACTTTAGTCACATTATTTTTTGCACCTTCGGGAATAATATTACTAAATAATGTAATCTATAGGTGCAAATTTAAAACACCTCATAATGTGACAAATTATTGCAGGTAACAGATACAAATTTGATTAGTGTGCTTTAAAATAATGAAGTTAGGTAGTTACAATATAAATAAACAAGTTGTCAGTGTTATTAATTTCGTAATTATAAATCGAAATGGAAATTTTTGATTTAAAAAAAGCAGCCGAAGAAGCGCGAGAAGATAATTTGCCGTCCAAACCAAGGAAAATATATGAAGCGCAATATCAGACATTTGTAAGATGGTGCTGTGAGCGAAACGTGGACAATTTCAACGTAGATGCGCTACTTGTATTTTATCGCCTTCCACGCTTTGGGAATATTATTCTATGCTAAGACTATGCTCAATGTTAAAAATAATATCCACATTAGCAAATTTTACAAGCTAATTGCACTGCTGAAAAGAAAAAACGAAGGTTAAAAGTCAAAAAAGCCAAGATCCTGACTGGTGACCAGGTTGGTGAATTTTTAATGGATGCCCTAGACAACCAGTTTTTCATGATGAAGGTAGGCCTTATTTTTGGTGTAGCAGATGCTTGTAGAAGTAAGGAGTTGGTTGAGTTGACGGTGGAAGATGTAACTGATCTGGATTGCTTAATTATGATTAATATTAAAAATACCAAAAACAAAATTGATAGAAATTTTATTGTTAAAAATTCAGGTAGCAATACTGTCAACTTTACTGGAATTTGCCGCAAGTATATGGCTTGACGAAAAGCTGAGACTCATCATTTTCGATTTTTCGTTCCTTACCAAAACAATCAATGTACCCGAGAGTCTGGGGAACAGATTTGTGAGAGCTCCGAAAAGGTCGATCATACTTTTGTAGTCAGGGTGCCAGTGGTAGATTTTGCTGATATGTTGTGTGCATGGTCATGCACCATGCAAGGGAAGAAGACGTTTTAAGTACTCTTTGCAAAGAAAGAGTTAAATAAATGTATCTATTAATATTTTTAATAAGTAGTATAATAAAAAATAATAAAAACACGAAATGAATGGACATAATTAAATTCAAAAGTAGTAGAATAGCGTATATTTATTAATAATTTTAACAAGTAACATAATAAAAAAAATAATAAAAATACGAAATGAAAGGACACAAATTTAAACCTAGTAGAATAATGTCTATTTATAAATAATTTTAACCATAACAAAGGGTGAGGATTTTAAAGTGTTACAAGCCGACATCGGAAAAATAGTTTGGAATTTTTGTATAAACATTTAATAAGTTAAGGGTGAGACAGAGACACAGATTTTAACTTCGTTCATTAATAATTAGATACAGCATCATCTCCGAATTAGGGCAAAATGTGTGTCTGCAAAGTAAGAATTTGCTGCGATATTTTTACTTACTGACCAAAAAAGCGTTTTGGAAAATTCATTTATTCGTATTACTCCAAAATACCACACACGAATAGTCATTGTATACTGTAAAAACTTCACAAACAAGTGAAACAATAGGAAACACATGTAAATGTAAATATAAATACAAAAAAATAACGGCGATCGACGGAGGAAAGTAACGAGTAAATCCTGCACTTTTACACTTATTGATGGTGTTGCAAAACCTCTTCAAGCAGCCATAATTAACGAATATTATCAAGTAATAGAATAAACCCGATTGGTAGGCGATCCAGGCACGATCTGCGGGTAAAAATATTACTAAAAACGTTAGTAGTAGGCTAAAATACACATTTGAAACACCTAAAAATCAACCACAAATCATCCCAGATCTAATAGGTGCAGAGAAAATAAAAAAGTGTTCCACATAAATTTATTATCTCTAGTGTGTCTGGCCGCTGCCAGAAATTTTTGAGAGTTTGGGGTGAACCTATTAACCTTTATTTTCCCTAACTTGTATATTTGTAACCATCGTTTTATAAATTATTCAAAATTTTTTTACTGTTTCAAATTTCGGATGATAATATGTTTTTCTTTTTGATATTTCCTGTATACATAAATAATTCTAACTTTTTCTTCCAGAGTCAGTTTTTATTTTATCGAATATTTTTTACACAACCTGTATAACACTCTAAAATTTTAAGCTACAAAAATATGACTTCTTTCTTTTCTTTAATTAAAAAAATATACTTTATTGAATTTAACTCTGTCACCTCAAAGTATGAACCAACTGAAAACTAAAAAAAATCGTACCCTTTGTATTAAGTTAACGACAACTGAACTTCATTAACGTCTATAGTAACTTAGAAAACACGACCATATTTCTCAAAATAGAGTATATTTGTCGTACATATAGTAATAGTTACAATACAGAATTCATGGATCTGAAAAAGAGAACTTCACTCTTCAAAAGAATACATATTTCGTCACCCTAGCTAGAATATAATTGCCTTAACAAGGTCCGCAGTTCCTTCTATATTTTGTTTTTTAAATTAAATCGTGATGATCGTCCATAGTTTAGATTCTTTAACTCACCTCTATAGTATAAACTATGCCTTCAATTATTGTACAATGAAAAAATTATTGTGTGATCAAGTGTTCGGAAAACTGAAAGCGTTTTAGGTATAATAATAATACGCACCTCTGAATGGTTAATCACTTCCACCAAAACTAGTTTAAAAAAGCAAATCTAATTTAATTTAGTACTTAACAGTGTTCTGTGATCTAAAATCTAATTGTCAACAGATTTAAAACTAAAACACTAAAATATAAGTATTCTCTGTACTCTACACGGTCGAACAACACAAGAGCGTTACATGCGTTGTCGATGCCAATCGGGTAAACTCGAAGCTCCTACATATCTGTTCCCCAGAATCTTGTTCAGTGTACTACGCAGCCAGTTAGTTCGGGAAACTACCCCAGAAAGTAGCACCATTCTTAAATTTTCCAAATCCGTCATTATATGCTGGACATTGTTTTCGAGGACATGACGTTGGTGCATCTGTGGATGTTTTAAAAAGACACGGAGGATAGAAATCGGCAGTCTTCGCCGAGGGGTACGTCGAAAAGTCCATAAATAATAAAAAAACTATAGCCGAAAAAATTTTTGGACATGGTGATGTGAATACATTCCAAATTGAAGCTTCAAGCTTCCAGACAAGGTTCTAACGAAGAATCTAGAACTGTAGCATGTACTTCAAGCGTTATTGAACATACTATCAACAAAACAAATCGATTATTTGGTATTGTAAATTGTAGTAATGTAAATATTCATCTAAATATAATTAAATAAATTTGTTTAATTTAACCCTTTTTTAATTATGTGTTCCTAAGATACATTTTAGTCCCTTGGGACTAAATAGTAGTTATTTATACTATAAGGGATGTAAGTAACATTTATCAGTAGAGGACGAGTTTGCGCCCGAGCGATAGCGAGGGCTGGTAAAAAGTTCGAGACTGGTTAATGTACTTACATCCCATATAGTATATAACATTTTTCCCCCTCCCTGTATTGTATGTTTACAAGAAAATGCTGGATATATTTTTGGATTTGATAGCATTCTCATTAAATTATGAAGGCAGTCGTGATCCGTTGCCAGAGCAACATAAGCACTTTTTATTTTATCAACTACGTCTAGTTGATAATTCATAGCGAAAAGTTTGAAGAAGTCAAATTGTTTGATTCTGTGTAGACAAAATGGATGTTTCAGACATAAAAGAATCAGCAAATATTGCTTGTTTATCTCTACTACCGGAAAAGTCGAAAAAAAGGTATGAAGCAGCATATAAATCCTTTATGAATTGGTGCCAAAGCAAGACGGCTACTGCAGTCTCAGAAACCTGGTTTTTGGCGTATTTCCACGAAAAAAGTGCTATATTGAAGTCTCCATTAAGCTTATGGTGTGAGTATTCGATGTTGAAGTCCGCCCTTTTTATAGAGGAACATATAGATATTTCTAAGTATCAATCAATCAATCATCATCAAAAAATCGAATGTGTTTAAGAAGGAAGATGTGAATAAGTTGTGCCGTTCTAATGAACTCTGTGAAATGAAAATGGACAATGTTAAAATAAGTCAAGAAGTCTTAATTGTGACCATTCCTGACTCCAAAAATGGAATGTCACGTACATTTACAGTGACAAAACGTGACGACACTCAGGTTTGTCATTTCAAAATAATTCAAAAGTACATTGATACAAGATCCACATGACTATTAATCCGCGCTTCTTTATGCGATATCAAAATGGAAAGGGCGTAAACCAGCCTGTCGGCAAAAATACGTTTTCGTCAATTCCAAGTAAAATTGCGAAATTTCTAAAGTTTGAGAACTTCACAATGCATACTGAACACTCTTTTAGAAGAACGTCGGCAACTTTATTAGCAAATACTGGAGTTGATATTATATTAGCTATCAAGCGACATGGTGGATGGAAATCCGCTACTATTGCGGAAAGTTACGTAGCTAAGAGACTCAGTAATAAAAAGGAAGTAGCGAATAAAATTTTATACAATAAGACTCAGCCAGAAGTCTCTTGCAGTGCTTCAACAGTGACAGAAACATTGGTTAGAAATGAAGGATCTGTGGAGTCAGAAAATTTAATAAAAATCGAGAAGAAACGAGAAAACGTTTTGTTAATAATGTGAATAATTGTAATAATTGTACCATTAATATTTATTTCAATTAATATCATCGGCTTTTTGTAATATGTTGATGAAATCAAAAATTAAAGCTACTTATAATAATTTTAGATTATTATTTCCCTAGGGATGTAAGTTGACTTAGATCCTGTTGTTAAGGGCAACCAATACCTTGTTGAGTAGTAATTTTTACTTACGTCTGTCAAAGCAGTGTCAAAATAGGTCGCTTACAATACAGGGAGGGGGGAAACCTCTTTGTTCCCTATTAGGCGGGACTAAAGCATATACTTTAGTCCCAAAAGTATAACAAATAAGTTACATGTTCCCTTTGGACAAATAAAAAGAATAGAATTATTGTGTTTGGTTGTTCAAATAGAGTATCATGTAAACAACCTCAGTTTTGTGAATCTGACTAGGTTTTATTTTTATTTTTCCCTCTTTCATCTGAATAAAGACTGATCTATTGTTATTTCTGAAAATGGATTTTATTTTCCTTCGCAGTGGTAGACAAGGCTTTTGAATTCTCACTGTTTCTCCAACTTTCAGGTTTATTCGCTCTTTTATCAGCACACATTCTCACCCTTCGTTTAACTCTTTTAAGTTCCACTGCTTTTACATTTAATAAATTATTTCTGGTAAAAAGCCATAATGGACCCTACGCCGCCGACGCTGTCAAGGGAATAAAAAAAGTTTCAAATACGATTCTAAAAATAGGAAGAAAAATAATCCTTTCAAATACATTTAAAAACACAACGCAAAAGAGATGCAGTTATCGCTGTCATTAACTGATAAGATGTCAATTCCTTAAACCAATTAGGTCTAAAATAAATTAATTTGAATTAAGCTTATCTTTACAAATAGTCTTATGAAATAAATCGGGTGTTTATATTAATCAATCGACTTTGTAACAGTTTGCAAATGACATGACGCGTATCATGTGGTAAGCTTTGTGTTGGAAACAGAACGACATAACCCTTTTCTAATCAACTTTTCGCATATATTTTTTTTGATGTATCTGTTGAGAGGATTTTTCTCATAAACATAATAACAGGGAGACCCAACATCTTGTGCCGTTTCATTTCTAAAATCGTGTTTTAATGCAATGATTAAAGTAAATAAAGGTGTACTGCAAGTAAGTGAACAAAGAATAAAATATCTCTCTCCCTTGTCGGGTACCACAAAAGGCAACGCTATAAAGTTAACATAGAACGGAAGCTTTCACGAATGTGGTCAATAAAGAATTCATGGATTAGAGCGTTTCAAATTGGGATCCTTACTCCACAAGATCTGAATGCTGAATGAACTCGGATTTTTTTGGCGACGTTGGGGAATGCATTTTTGCAGACACCCCCTCAGGTGGGAAGGAAACAGTGTGTTTATATACCTGTCAGAGAGTGCAGTATCCCAAGAAACATTTTTAATACCTAATGGTTTTAAGAAAGCCTTATGTGGGCTTTTACTTAAGAGTGGTGTTCTAAGGAAGCTTGAAGGCAAATCAAATGCGCCTTAAGGTCAAATGATCCTAATATGAAACCGAAAGGGACGGACGTCCAGATCAAATACCATCCTTTTTATTACGAGACTGTGCATGTCTTCTTGCAAAGCCTCTTACAATAGTTTTTAATTTATCAATTAAAACATTGCAGCTTCCAGAATGTTGGAAATTATCTAAAATAATTCCTGTTTTTAAAAAAGAAGATAAAATACATACATACAAACTATTGTCCAGTAAGTATAATTAACCACTTCTCTAAATGTTTTAAAATTTGTACTTTCAGGTTAAAAATAAACGCGCGGATAATCAGCATGGTTTTGCTAAGGGAAAGTCAACTGTCTCCAACCTTGTTTGTGTTAGGTAATTTATAGCAGAAGCTTTTGATAATAATTGTCAAGTTGACGTAATATATATGTATATATATATATATATATATATATATATATATATATATATATATATATATAATGTGTTTTTATTCCGGGATGTGTACATCCGTTCACTACTGTCGTTCTGAAAAGAACAGTTTTGCTGACGTTTCGCCAAAATCACATTTGGCATTTTCGAAGCTTTCTTTCTCGCGTCCGAATAGAGTCTCTATGCAAATGTGATTTTGGCGAAACGTCAGCAAAACTGTTCTTTTCAGAACGACAGTAGTGAACGGATGTACACCCGGAATGAAAACACATTGTATTTTTCCATCCGTGAAGGAGTAAACATCAACATATATATATATATATATATATATATATATATATATATATATATATATATATATAGATTTCCGAAAGCTGTCGATAGGCTTGACCACAATATTTTGCTAGATAAACTGAATTCGCTTGGCTTTTCTGTCAATTTGATTGGGTTTTTCCAATATTATCTAACCGGAAGAACGCAAATAGTGGAATGCTGTGGTCAATCATCCGTGCAGTTGGAGGCTACGTCAAGGGTACCACAGGGGTCTATTTTGGGTCCTTTAATGTTTAATTTATTCATTAACATAATTAATAATCTAGATAATCGCACGCTTTTCTACGCAGATGATATGAAGACCTATGGCCATATAAAAAACTCAGAAGATTGTAATACGTTGCAGCTGTCAATTGATAACATTTTTGACTGGTGTAATAAAAATAAATTACCATTAAATATAAAAAATGTAGTATAATGTTATTCTCTTTAAAGCATAGTACTTTACTGTATGAATATGAAATTAACAACGAATTGTTGGAAAGAGTGGGGTATTTTTGTGATCTTGGTGTTCTATATGACAGAAAGCTTTCTTTTATTCATCATATAAATGATCTTATAAAAACATGCTTTAAATCACTGGGCTATATCATAAGAAACTCGAGGGATTTTAAGAATCACAGTGTCTTAAAATTACTTTATTACGCTTTCGTGAGGTTAAGACTTGAGTATGCCTCTGTGATGTGGTCGCCTTACTATCAGGTACATGTAGGCCGTATTGAACGGGTCCAGCGACGTTTCTAAAATATTTAAGTTTAAAAGTTGACGATCGGTATCCTAAAGTCGGCATCCCCGAAAGAGAATTATTGCGTAGACATTCGTTTCACGCATTGGTGTTGAATGTAAAGATATTTTGAGCCAGTTGCAGTTTCTGGTACCTAGAACGTCAGCTCGCCATTCTCAAACTTTTTATGTGCCAACACCGCGCACAAATATCTATAAGTACTCTCCAATAAATAGTATGTGTAATGCATACAATTTTCATCAAGGCAAATTTTACATTTTTTCTTAAGTCGTAGTTGTAGGTAGTTAAATTGTATTATTTTTATGCGATATTCTTTATATACAATGAAATTTACTTACAAATACTATTATGCTTGTACTCAATAGTTAATTGGTTTTTGTAAACGTTTAATGGGTTAAAATAAATAAATAAAATAAATAAAATAAATAAAATAAATAAAATAAATAAAATAAATAAAATAAATAAAATAAATAAAATAAATAAAATAAATAAAATAAATAAAATAAATAAAATAAATAAAATAAATAAAATAAATAAAATAAATAAAATAAATAAAATAAATAAAATAGATAAAATAAATAAAATAAATAAAATAAATAAAATAAATAAAATAAATAAAATAAATAAAATAGATAAAATAAATAAAATAAATAAAATAAATAAAATAAATAAAATAAATAAAATAAATAAAATAAATAAAATAAATTAAATAAATAAAATAAAATAAAATAAAATAAATAAATAAAATAAATAAAATAAATAAAATAAATAAAATAAATAAAATAAATAAAATAAATAAAATAAATAAAATAAATAAAATAAATAAAATAAATAAAATAAATAAAATAAATAAAATAAATAAAATAAATAAAATAAATAAAATAAATAAAATAAATAAAATAAATAAAATAAATAAAATAAATAAAATAAATAAAATAAATAAAATAAATAAAATAAATAAAATAAATAAAATAAATAAAATAAATAAAATAAATAAAATAAATAAATAAATAAATAAATAAAATAAATAAAATAAATAAAATAAATAAAATAAATGAAATAAATAAAATAAATAAAATAAATAAAATAAATAAAATAAATAAAATAAATAAAATAAATAAAATAAATAAAATAAATAAAATAAATAAAATAAATAAAATAAATAAAATAAATAAAATGTTTTAATATTAACCATAAAACCTACTCATAAAACCAATAAAAATTGGATTTAAGCAAGATCTATGGGAGTCATTAAATTGTCTTGTTATAGCAGTTTGCTGATAAAACCTCCTTAAGATACTTAGGTTGTAACGTTGACTCAAAATATTCGAAATGGTTGTAAGGAATCGGGTATATGTACTCGCCAAAACCGTCATAAAGCTATATTTCTTTGCGGCCTTCTTTAATTTTGTACCTAAGATTAGTTTCCTTCGTAAAGAGGTATCTGCTGGTTCAGTCTCAGTGTCCGAATTTTCCTCCATTAACTCTAACTCTTTTTTTTACTTCTTTAAACGTTGTAAACTTTTTTTCCCTACGCAAGACATTTTTTCTCATTTCTTTTTATCCGGTAGTGAGGTTTGGATTTTTCAAAAGACTGCCTTTTTCGGTTAAGTCACCATAAAACTCCCTTATCCTCCCATGCCCCCGGCATAATAACTAAGCATAGTTCTCCGTTCTCTGTCGTTTGAACAACTTTAAAACTCATGCCGTGGATTCTTTGGTTTTCTATAAATAAACAAAGTTATTTCCAACATTGAATTACGAGTAATACAATAGAACAGAGTCGAAAATTGCAGCTAAATTTACGCAGGGATAAAATATTTAATTGTAAAAAATACCGGCATCTCAGGAAACAATAACTGGTTTTAAAAGTATGACAGCCATTTTTTTCACGCGGAAATTCGGCATTAATTAATATATCCTAAATCATTTATAAACCCGTCGAATTTAATTTTCATAGGCTTTCGAGTGTTTCATAATATAGTAACCTTCCATTTTAATTCCATCTTTCATTCTCCAATTCTCTGGAGTAAGAAATGTTGAAAGGCAGTGAAGAAAGGATGAAAAATCATCGCCCTGATCAAATTATCATGAGAAGTGTTATTTTTAAAATAGAGTTTTGAAAATCAAACTAATACGTAAGTCAGGAATGTAATTGTTTTAAACCACGCTGAGAATAATTCTGTTAAATTACAAACAGATTAGACCAGTGATAGCCTCTTGTCTTTATAAGTGGTTCAGGTTATCGTTTCTACTTAGAATAGCTGTTAATATAAGCCTGAACTTTTAGCAAGATTGCGCGCCTTCAAATAAATCGACAGGATATAAATTTAGATTAAATCTATATTTAAAACATATGTAAACGTAAAGCAAAATACAGTAAATCAAGTTCACAAAGTGGTTAAACACCATATTAGAGAAAAAAGAAAAAGGTATGTATTAAAAATTAAATATGATTCTCTACACAAATATCTAGCATAAGTAAAGCTACACCGAATCTAAAGCATACGTACGTGGATTTTAGTTTGAATTTAGAATATTACTACTAGACTCAAAGTGTAGTGTGTTTGCATAAAATTATCTTATAAAATAACTTTACAGTTAGATAAATGCATAAATAATTTTTTATGGTGTAGCATTACAGAGTTCAAAAGCAAATTTCCCGTTTCCTTTAAGCAGGCAGCAAAAATATCACAGTTTGGATAGAATGTCACACAAATCATTTAATAAAGTAAAAAACATTATTTACAAAAATACAGACATTTTCTGCACTTAGGCTGCATAAATTACCCTTTAATCTTTTGTAGTTGCTAAAACCAGCAAATTAGGTTTAGCCTTTACTTAGCTAAACAGGTAGCACCGTAATATATTGTATGTAAATCAAAATAATTTATATCCATCAGTTTCTGAGGCCCGTCAATTTTTCCTGCACTTCAACGCAGATACAAGCGGAAATTAAATGAACCGCTGTAGTGAGATATTTACTTCACGAATTAAAGTAATAATAAGTAAAGATGAAAATCAAAACGTGCATTTGATTTTAGTAAACGCGACGGGCGAGGGAGAGAGTGTTCAATCCAAGAACTTATTCAACATTGAAACATATTTTCACCCATTTTTATCCTAAATGCAGACAGGGGGTAAAAGATGCTAAGCCACCGCCAAAAAGGCCGAATGCCGCGTATGCAATACAATATCTGCAAGCCAGTTCAGCGCTAGGAACGTAAATAGATAAATAGACGTATTAGTCCGGGCGTAAATGTAATAAAAATATTTTAGTTGCGTAAAGTGAGGTGTAAAACCACTAGAAATTAAATTGGCAGATAGTCCGGGTGAGTTAACTGAATTGAAGTTAAGTTGATATAATTTCCATGGTGGGAAAATTGTTTTCTTAACAGTATATGTAATTATATACAAAAAATGCCTAAAATTAACATTTTATTAAAACAAAAGGTTTAAAGTATAATTTTAATAATACGTGAGTTATTATTCCACGCGGTTAAAACTTTAATTCGTTAATACATTCACTGAACACAATAACAAAAATGCCTGTAGATTTAACATGTATGGTTTTAATCTTATTTCAAATGTGGATCTGTAAACATGATAATAGCAAATTGGACGTTTTCAACGTCTATACATTGTATTTACAACGTGACAAAAAGGTTGTCATCTGAAAATGATGCGCAATAAAATTCTGTCATGGCAATGTATGATATCAACTCTAATTGTTAGCCAAAGCGTCTGACATTGTATCATCGTGTCCTCTCGAAGATTCGTCGATTGTTTTTAGCACACCTATAATGTCGTCAGCTAAAGCATACATTTCTTCCACAGTCTGAAACAAGAAAATAATCTATATTTTTTATTAAAAGGCTAAGAAGTTTCTGTTACTATCTTTAAATCTTATATTTATATCTAAATTTAAATCCAATATTCTTAATCAGTAACTTCAACCCCAACGTGTTGAAGAAGGTAAAAGCCTCTTAAAGCAATAATTTTTGAAATACACACAATTTTTTATGTTTGGTCATGGTTTACCCAACGATTGATTTCTAGTCAGACATTTGTGCGTACTTTTTTTTTCTACTTTTTAGCTGTATTCGGAACTACTTGGAGATGATTATACCCAAAGCTCCATGACTCCGAGGGGAGCGAACTCCAGGGGGGGATCCCATCAATTAGCGGACAATATTCGACATTTAGTAAATGATCTGGTCGGAACAGTGTAAAATGATTCAGAATAATACGTATTCAAATGAAGTTCTTATGAAGTTTTTTATTCTACGTGGGCAATGTGATCAAATAACAGCGAGAAAATTTAACGCAATGTATCCTGATTTACTTCTTATACTTTAACGATTCTTCTAACTTGATTCGCATTCAAGAAAATCACAATTATTTAAAAAATATTATTTGGACCGACGATGCTAAGTTTTTAAGGGAAGGCATTTTTAATAGAAGGAACAGATACTTGGGGCCGATCAAAATCCTTATGCAACCAAAGAAATGGGGTTTCAAAATAAATTCAGTTTTTGGTTTGTTGAAAGACGAAAAAATTGGTTTCCAAATTTATGGTGAACAAATGCAAAATACCTACAAATATTGAGATCTACTGTAAGTGACTTCCTCGAAAATTTAACTTTCGATGAATATCGCAATTGTCGGTACCAACTTGAAGAAACATTCCACCTAAGAAATATCTCAAGAATTATTTCAAATATTCGAAGGTCGCTGGTTTAGACGATTAGGACCTTGGGACTGGCCAGCGTGGTCGCCCGACCCCCTGCCACTGGACTTTTATTTATGGGGTACGTTGAAAGAAAAAGTGTATATCAGAGCGGTACAAAACAAGGAAGAATTACGGCAACGAGTAGTTCAGTGTATTGAAGGACTTGATGCCAGTGGAATTAGAAGAGCAACTACACACCTTGTGGAAAAGCACATTTTGAAATGTTTGAAGTGCAATGGCAACACTTTCAATATTTACTGAAACCCAAATAATATTTTCTTGACTCTGGCATGTCAATTTTATTGTTACTTTTCAAATTGTATAATTTGAGTCGTCCATTTCCAAAACCCCCTAAGTGCATTTTTTAACAAAATTGAGATTTTGGTGGGATCTGCATTAGAAATGTAGGTGGAATGGATTCCTGTATTTATTTTGTTCGTAAACCCACTAAAATGTATAAAAAAACAGCATTAAAGTTCGTGTTTGTTTCCAAAACCCCCTATGTGTATGGTGAATACTGTTCCAAAACCCGCCATGTTTTGAGAGAATTATTTTGTAGCAAAACTCACTAAATGTAATTTAAAATACGTTGTGTTTTCAAGTTTAGTTCCAAATCCCGCTATTTACAAAATTGGTAATTTTAGTGTCTTTAAATTATTTTGGTTGGTATAATCGGTTCTAAAGCATTTTGTTTTGATACATTTAACCGCCAGAAGTGTAAGCGTGGCTGATAAATCAACAAGTCAAAGTATTTTGCACGTTTGTTTGCCGAGTTTGTTAAAAAAAAACATGGAAATTGAACCAGAAACGGACGAAGTTGATCAAGAGTTACAGTCTGTTGCTATAAGACCATCACTGCCTGGAAAAGGGCGCAAGAAAAAGGCAGATCCTGAAAATTGGGAAAAGAATCGAAAAAAACGTCAGAGGTAAGCCAATTTTTTTATGACTTGAGAAACAGGCGGCCCATTAAATTCAATTGAGTAGAACAACAAAAAAATACTTGATACTGTCGCATAGCATTTTTCCATGACCATAGTTTTGATATCAAAGGCCGACGCCGCGCCGACGTGGCTCACGAGCCGGTTTCTATCGCACAGTGGGACAAAATTCACAAAAGTTCAACCAAAATAGGTTATTCCAAATTAATTATCAGAGCAATTTATTTAGTTTTAAATATTGTCTCCTATTTAAAAATATGTTCATTGGTGGGTACGTATTAAGTAATGATATGCGTATATTTCAGATTAAATCGAAAAGCTCGGTACAGTAATGGTGCAAGCCTGCATTTGACTTTTTTTTAGTTGTTCTAAGTAAAAAAAAAAGTTAAGTTTGAGGAAGTTCTATTAAAAATTTGGGTTAAATTTAAGTTAATTTTGGAAAGCCTAGGCTTTAATCTTGGATTTCATAGAAAATATATAATTAGGACACATCAAAACCAGGCGTCGTCGCGTTCTGGATTTTTCTCTTATCAAATCGATCCTAAATTGAGGACTATAGCTGCGACCTTTTTAAATCGGCAGCTGATTATTAAACGTGTCTTTTTTTCGGGTTTTCCGGTGTCTGCCCACAGGCTTGCCTACCAAAAATAATTGTAAACATCAAGCGAAGTGTTTTGAGTGTAAAGATGTATCAATGCAAGACATACGTAGAATGCATGAACGTTTTTATGCTAATTCTAGTAAGGCAACTCAAAATCAATTCATATTAAAATATGTTGGTGTGTGCAGCCCAAGAAGATATAATGTTGCTGAAGAAGATGCAGAAACAAAAAGGGGTGTTACCACTACCTATTTTATTCCAGCAAGAAAAGATGGCGTTGTTTCACAAAAAAGGGTATGCAGAGAATTTTTTATGAAGACCTTGGGTATTAAGAAAGAAACTACTCTGTAGACGATTCTTGGAGACAGGTGACTTTGTTCGTGATAAACGTGGAGGAGACAAAAGGAGCATGAATTATAAAGATAAGAAAAAAGCTGTTAAAATTTTTATAGAGTCTATAAAGGCAATTGAAAGTCACTACTCTAGAGATAAAAGCGCTACCCGTCAGTATTTAAGCAGTGACTTGAATATAAAAAAAAATATACGAAATTTACAATGAGAAAAACGAAAATGTTAAAGTAAAATACGAATACTTCCGTCACATTTTTGTTACGGATTACAATATAAGTTTTGGAAGTCCAGCAACAGATGTGTGCTCGACCTGTCTATGTCTAAAAGAAAAAATTAAAAATCTTAAAGAAGATGCTCAAAAAAACGAGGCTAGGTTAGAGCTTACTATTCACAAAAAAAGAGCTGCTTGCTTCTTTACACTTTTAAAGAGAAATGAGGAAGGCACTAAGATACTAAGTTTTGATTGTCAAAAAAATTTAATTCTTCCTAAATTGCCGGATCAGGCAGCATATTATACACGCCAAATGTATTTATATAATTTTACTATCTGTGAGGGGCATTCTAAATCAAAACAGAACATAACCAATACATTTGCTTACATTTGGCTTGAACATGAATTCGCCAAAGCATCCAATCTGATAGCATCTGCAGTATATCATCGTTTGCAGGAAACAGACTTCACCAATACCCAAAAAATAGTATTGTTCGCCGATGGATGCGGCGGACAAAATAAAAATTCAACATTACTTGCAATGCTATGCTTTTGGATGGTACAAAAAGCTCCAAAAGAAGTTACAGAATTGCAAATAATATTCTCCGTAGTGGGTCATTCTTTTATGCCCCGAGATGGTTTGATTGAAAGAGATATTAAGAAAAAAACAACAATTATCACTCCAAAAGAGTATGTTGAGGTAATTGCAAAGTATTCTTCAATAATTAAACTTGACTCAGATTGTCAAGTACTCGATTTTAAAAAGGAATGCGCAGAAATTATGAAAAAGCCCGGATTATGGCACTTCAAATTTAATGCTTGTAAAAGATTTATCGTTACTCGTTCTAAGGCTAATACATCTGCTCTGATACAAGGTGAACCTAATTACATGATGAATGTGGGAGAAGCAAAGTCAGTTTGTAAACGGGGTAAAACTTTTATGTCAATGAAACCAGAGAGAATTGCACGGGGAAAACCACTAAAAGAAGCAAAAATTAAGGATTTAAATTTTTTACTTGAAAAGCATTTCGGAGAAAATTGGAAAAATGATGCACAACTACAATTTTATAAGGAAGTGATGGAAATGCAATATCCAAACAATGAAGAGCACGAGCAATCAGAGGAAGATGATGCAGACGAAATTCCAGAAGAATTTCCAAATTTATTTTAATAACTATAATTATGTTTGTAAAATAAAAATGTTTTTCTCTTAATAAGTCTTTTTTTATTTTTAAAATTTTTCAGAAAAAAATCAACACTTTAAAAAACATTAAAAAATAGAAGAAAATTAGTTCCATAGCAACTTACAAAAGGTAGGTAATGCAAAAAAGATAAGTTACTGTTTCAAAACCCACTAAGAGATATGTTTAGTTCCAAAACCCCCTATATAGTTTTTTTTTCATTTGATATCTTTTTTAATTATATCATCTCATTTTCACATTTGGTCATCTCAAAACTCTAATTTTATTAACAATTTATTAAAAAAAACTGAAATTTCTAACTTCATTCAATACCGAGTTATAAGTTTTCTTCAATTTTCTCAAAACCGTTTATGTTACATTTAGGGGGTTTTGGAAATGGACAACTCATTTATGTAATGGTTCTGTATTCGCACAAACTTCCTTTCCTTAATTTGTGGTAATTCAACTTATGTTACGTTAAATTTTCTGCAAATTCTCGTTATTATTTGATCACATTGCTCATGTAAAATAAACAACTTCATAAGAATCACTTGAATGCGTACAAAAATCAAGTTTTTAACCTGACAATTTAAGTATAGGAATATGCAATATAATTTTAAAACAAATTTAATTGTCCTTCAGTTTTAAATATAATATTCAGGGAGTTCCATTAGAAAAAACGCATTTTTGTCATCTTTTATAAGTAATGGAATTAGCAATCATTTTGTATCATCCTGTATGAAATCGATTTGATTTGCGTATTGAAGATAAAATACCCTGGACTAACATAAACCACTACCCAAATTTAAATTTTATATGATGTACGAAAAAATCAAAGTTTAATTAAGGTCATGTTTTACAACGTGTAAGCTAAAAAAGAATTAATATTTCAAAAAGAGTAGGTATAGAAAAATATGAAAGAAATATTTAGAATTTATCAGCCATTCGAAAAAAGTAACAATATACAGCGTGTAAAATAATAAAATTGTTATGACTTTTAGGTAGAAGCAGCAACACTGTAAAGCTGAAAATATTAAAATCGATAGATTGTCAGGTCCGTTTACTCAAGAAACAAAATTTAACAATTAAACCTAATATATATGTATATATGTATATGTATATATATATATATATATATATATATATATATATATATATATATATATATATATAGAAATACCGGAGATAAAAAAAATAAAAAGATAAAAAATTTATAGTACATTTATTTTCTAAAGGCCAAGCTTTCGAAATAATTCATTTTTTCTTCAGAACTCTATAATAACATAATTATCAGTAAATTTAGGAGTTAACTAAAATCCAGGAATTTTCAGAAAATATAAAATATAAAATTGTATAGATTTTAACTACTAAAATTTTGACATTATTTGACAAGAAATAAACAATTTAAAACCATTTGTTTTTCTATCAAATAATAATCTCAGAAAAAAAAGGGGGTATGTTTATAAATCTTTTAAAACTAGATAATACTTTATACAGTATATGTATATGTATATTTATGATTTTGAAGGAATTATTCGTCGTTTAAATTTAAAATATAAGAAAATCACATCAAAAATGCGTATGAAAAAAATGGTACCTGGGATATTAGAAATCTCAATATCAAAATGTACAGAATAAAACAATATATTAAGAGTAATCCAGCTGATGCCATATTTTATTGTATTTGAGACCCCATTAAACTAACTCTGAACATCATTTACGTCATTTAGTGGCATTTTCAGCGCTACATTTTCACTATAAAATTTTCAAGATACAATTTTTAATTACTGTCCAATTTTTAGTATAACTCAATGTGGAAACTGCATACTTCTATACCTCACACCTATTATACGTAAGTCATATAACTCAACTATAATACACGACGAGTGAATTCTGTTCAACGTACCTCACAAGCCATCAATCTCTTGACCAATTCGCTTTCGTATTTGATCTTGTCGTACTCTTCCTGAGGTAACATATATCCAGCTTCCATTTCTTCTTCTTCAGACGTTTCCAAATGACGTTCAACAGGATGACATAACTTCTCTCCCTGCTGCCTGAAGACGTGACCGGATTCGATGGATAGACCGGATGGCGGATCTGGAGTGTCATCCCAGTAAAGATAGGTGGGAATTCTGACTTTGTAGATCTTAATCTAAAAGAAAATGTAGATGACCAACACGATCCCACTAAAATGGCTTTTGTGATATTGTTATTATATGCAGGATGGTACCATTCATTAATGCTGTAAGGCGGCGTGCGTCTGTCCAAATTTTGTGTGTTGTAGTAACAGTAATTATTTCTACTTAGATCAACGAGTATTTAAACTAATTTTGTGAAATATTCGTATTTAAAATTAAACACGTACACAGCATGCTCATTTTCTTGAGCTGCGCCTAGAATAAGCAACGTTTTGACAATAATTTAAATACACCAGAGTGACTCGCTCATCAGAGCGGTTCACAACAGCTAACTTCATAACCTTTTTTATTGAAGAGTCACTCTGGTGTAATTAAATGCTCATTTAGGTATTGCTTTAGTTCTAGCAATAACGACGACACGTGTGACGTAGCGTATAATTCGATGGGGTGTCTAATTATGAGGAAAGGCAAAATCAAAAGGACATTTGAGAGTGAATTGAAGTTTCAAACGCTTAAAACCGTTTCAGCAGTCGGTCTAATTCTACTTGAATTTATCTAAAAGTTATTGGATCTTAACGTTTGGGCGTTGGAACGATTGTTTTTATATATTGGTGACGCTTTTTAACTTTTGACAAGCCTATGTATGTTATTCAGGATCATCCAACGAAGACTGTCCAATAATCATTTTAAAACATTTAGAGGCATTATCATGATGATAACTGAGGTAAAAAGTCATAGCTTAAAAGGATATCGAAATGAATTTAAATTCCCGATTTTGTTACTGCACATAAATCGCACGAAAACTGCAGTATAAAAGGTCGATGGGGGTCATCGACAGAAACGTCATTAGTCTACCGTGTGAGCCGGATGTTCAGCTAACAAACACGTCGTCATTTAGTAAAAAGAACGTTGTGTTAAAAAAAAGATCGTGCTTATTTTTTATAATGGTCCCTGTTTCGATCTCTAGTTATAACTGAATACAGACTTAAACAGAAGTCCTGTACGCGAACACCCGTACTAAATACTACTAGGATATTTTCGTTAATATCTAATTTTATGTTTTCCCGAAAGTTCGTTTACCTTTGCTCGCCTTTCAGCTATCAATTGATTACAGTAATTCTCTATCAGCATTATGGGGTGGCGCGCCATCTCTGGCGGAGCTTTATGTAATGGGATTTTGCCTACTAAGACCAGGTTTTTAACTCTCTCCATTTCTTCTTCCTGTAACACGACAATACATTTTTGTTTTAGTAAGTGTTAAGTAAATGTAAAGAATAAATGAGGAATTTTTGTTGGAATATTATGTAATTTTTGGCGATTACGGATGAAAATGTGCAAGTTAAAAGAAAACGAGTATTGTAGTTTTACCGACGAAAGTCAGCGAGCAAGCATCGAAAATGCCAAATAATTCAAATTAATTTTACTCACTATAAATCAAAATGTTTTGACATTAGGTTCGTCACAATCTATGTACTAAATTTAACTTAAAAAACAATAGAGAGACAAAAAAATGTTCAAAATGTTTATAACATGTATACAACGAAAAAAAAAGAACAAAAAAGACAAGGAGTGTAGAGTTACAACGGAATAACAAGGCAATATCTAGACAACAAATTAAAATTAAAATTTAAAGGATTAACTAGGACGTAAGTGGACAAACATCAAACAGTAATATTTGCTGGTCACATTAAGGGTTGGATCACAGATAATTGAGGTATCACAGCTTTATTGTCCTTGCTCAACAAATTCTCTGAGGTCACTAAAGGCATTTTCTTGAAGATATATTTTCAGTCTGAATCTGATTTTGTTTCTTGATGTTTCATTTTTGATGATATTTGGCAGGTGATTGAAAACTCTCGCACAAGCGTAGTAAGGGTTCGTTGCCATGTCTTGTGGAGTAGTTATGCTTTTCTGAATTTTGCCGGAAGTTCTCTCTATGGTTATTTACATATTTTCCACAGTTGAAAATGTATATACTAGATAGTGTCAGTATTTTTTGTGTTTGGTATAAATCTTTGCAGGATTGTTCATTTTTGGCAGACGATGTCCCCATAGTATTATATTGCATGACAGGTGGGAGAAGGCTAATGCGTAATACACAGTTATTAGTGTAGACAATGGCACTGTACATTTCAGCCTTAGTCTGGCAAAGTACGCTTGGTTGAGTTTTTTGCACACGTGGTCAATTTGTGGTACCCAGGATATTCGTGGGTCCAGATAATTCTTTAGAAACTTGACAGTCGATGCTTCATTCTCCAGTTTGGTTTAAAGCAGGCTCCTGAACAAGTGCATTGATACTGTTTTGTTTTCATTCAATATGATCCCGTTTGCAAAACACCATGAGTTCATTTCTTCACAAACATTCTTGATTCTTTTTTGTTGTTCGGGCACGTTCTTCGTTGAAATAGCTACTGATCTGCTAGATTTAAGCGAAACTTCTGCAGAATTTGCAAATCACCACAGGCCAACGCATGTAGTCTCGGACCTGTCAAATAATATATACAGGGTGGGCTAATCAAAACGAAACAAAGCCGATATTTCACATACCGTTCGTTTTAAAAAAATCGCTTGGACTCGTCGATTGTTATTTCCCGGTGAAAGATTTTGCCCATATCATCAACCTTGTCCCGTCCACCCCTTCAGCTTCAACCTCAAAATCTTAAATGGAAATAGGGGTCGAATGAAATCTTATTTTAAAGGCATTCAAATTCTCTTTTCAACGCATTTTATTTTTTCAAATTTGATGCAGCCGTTTTTGAAAAAATAAGGGCAAAGCAATAAAAAGTAAAAAATAATTGCTCAGTGAAAAAATCTCTTGATTTTTGTATCTTGAAAAAAGTTTTTTTCGCTTATTTTCAACTCTGTCACTTTAACCTCCAGCAGTGGTAAGCTGCAACCCTTAAAATATTAAAGTTCAAGTGATACCTCATTTCAAAGGTCATTCAATTCTTTTTAAGACCTTGCATTTCTTACAAATTAAGATCTTTACGTTAATTTTATGTAATGACATTGTTTTTCTGGAAAAAATAATTCTTTTTGAGCTTTACGGTATGGGTATAGTTTGGGTTTACAAAGAAAGATGAGACACAAGATGTAAATTTTGTTTATTCATTGTTCATGATAATGAATGCTGAAAGTGTTGGCCTCTTGCATCCACAAAATAATAGAGATTTTGATCAAAACGGTCTCGGGCATTATGAAGCATTTCTGGTGTAATGGCCCGACACGCATCAATGATCCGCTGACGTAAATCATTTAATGACTGGTTGAGTTTTATAAATCTTGGTTTTTAAGTGACCCCATAGAAAAAAATCTAAGGGGGTTAAGTCAGGTGATCTTGCAGGCCACTCTGTTGCTCCTCTTCGGCCGATCCATCTAACTGGACACGTCCGATTTAAATATACATGAACATCAAGGGTATAATGAGGGGGTGCACCATCTTGTTGAAATGTCAACTCATTGGCGTTGTAATTCTTATTATTATCCAGCGTTTCTTCGATTAACAGTCCCATTAGATAAAACGAACACTCATCGGAAAAACAAATGTTGAACATTAAATTCGGATTACTTATTATTCGTTCACTCATAATCTCGCAAAATTCCAAACGTCTGTCAGTCATCTTCGTTTAATTATTGTACAGGATGAATTATGAAATGTATGAGTCTTTAAAATTCTGGCGAATACTTGTACGAGATATGCCCCATAATAAAGGGAGTTGCCTCGTGCTTAATGCAGAGTCCATGTCGACGTGGCCCCAAACAGCAAGTTCCACTGTTTCGTTTCCCATTATCATTCGATTTTGAGCTATTGGCTTTCGGTTTGCCTCTAATCCTGTCGTGCTAAACTTTGCTACTAGTTCAATTATGTTATTTTCGGTGAACATATTTATCTGGATGCATTTGATTAAATACCTGTACTGCAATATTAGCACATCTACCATTTTCATAATAGAGTTCAATCAGCTATACTCTTTCTGCAGTGGAATAAACCATTTTAGATCAAAACAAAGTTATAAATAGTCACAGACAAAATCCTACGACATACGAAATTTAAATATAATATAAATATTATACTAGTACTATTATACTAGTTAAATACTCTTTAGCCTCCGTTTGTAAGGAAGATAAACAACTGCAATATTTATATTTTGTTACACAAACATAGAATTCCACAAATTATCAAGATTTAACTAATTGCAAAGAGACTAGTACTTAGTACTTTTTCTTCCAACTATAAAATTGGAATTTAGATTATGATTTTTGAGTGATAAATGTAATGAGAAATGTAAAAAACATTTCTTTATTTTATATTGGATCTGTTGAAAAAAAAATTTGATGACCATTAAATGAGATATCACATGAAGTTTAATCCTATTTAATTTAAGGGTTGAAGCTTACTCTTGCCGGGGGTTGAAGACACAAAGTTGAAAATATGCATAAAAAACTTCTTCTTCGAGATAAAAATCATCGAGTTTCAACATTTTCTTCATCGAGCGATAACAATGTGAAATCGTTTTTTTTTATTGTTCTTCCCTTATTTTCTCAAAAATGGGTGAATCAATTTTTAAAAACTAAGATGCGTTGAAAAGATAATTTAATTACCTTTAAAATAAGATACCTGTCGACCTCTATTCCCGTTTAAGCCTAAGGCGCCACTCTTACTATCTATGAGAATTATGACTTTTTTTATTTTTTTGTCTATGTCCATTTTTTATGCTGTTTTCAATATATTATTTATTTTAAATTTTAGCATTGGAAAAGTTACCCTTTTTTAAATCGAATATTCACAAATGGCAAAATTCGTAACCATGTTGGCGCAGTCGTTGGGATTTTTTGAATGTTGACTGAAAATTCATAGTTTGCACTCTTTAATACTCCCAAATATCCGATTTTCACGATTTTGAATGAAATCACAAAGAATACTAATTCGCCATATTGCAGCCTCCATCTTGACTTTTTTATTTACGAAATATCACACTGCATTGTCCCACGAGCTTCTACGAATTTCAAATCTGAAGTTAGTTGATTATGTCAAAAAGTGAAAAATCTATTATGAGAATTGAACCAGACCAACAGAAAAGTAATTTAATAAAAGCATACTAAAATATATTTTTACTTGTATCAAAAATGTCAAATAGAAATTTCCACCGTATATAAGCTGAATTCGCTATATTTAGGAAACTACAATTAAATAAACAAGCTAAGTGTCCAAAAATTAATAGTCTTAAGAACTCTTGAGATTTTTTTTTCAATAAGCTTACTTAGTCAGAAATATTTTCCTATTAGCTGGAACAATACACGTCAGTCAGACATTACATCGATTTCAGTACAGTATTTCAAAGTGAAACCTGTAATTCATTTATCGGCTGTACTAACTATAGCGTCTTGGTAATAATTTATCTTAAGACTTTTTATTTTACTACTACTACTAAAGCATATCTTGAAATTAAGTATTTAAATGGATTTTAATGTTCAAATTATATCAGAGATTCTTTCTATCAAGTATTAATTGCATCTAAAATAGAAGCTTATTGAATTATGTCAGAAATAGCACATTTTCTTTTGCTAAAATAAGAAATATTAATGCTGTTAAGAAATCAAAGACATAAATTAAATGGTAAATAGGCTATATTGTGTAGGTAGTTGTTCATCATATTTTCCCATAACGTCCTAAGAAAACGCAGTTAACAACCGGACAAAGTAGGCGAGAAAACAAATGCTAACACACGGACGTGTGTGACGGAAAATAACGCACGGCAATGTATAATATCGTGAAATCTGCTTTATTTGATAATAACAATCTTTTAAAAATAGCTTATTGTGTTACTTTATAATAAAAAAAACAATATTTGTATTAACGTTACTGTTATAATAATTAAAAATATTATTAGTAATGTAATTTTTATAGAATCGGCTCCAACGTGCGACGCGTCGAAATTTAAAATGTTCCGAAGTAGGCTGGGTCAGGTAAAACAAAACGGCATATTACGCGTGATCGATTGGCGCGTTACTTAATCATTTATGTTTTTAAAAGATATGTAATAGACAGGTGTTTTTTATTGAATTTTATCGTGTATTGTAAGACAAAAATCGTACTCAGCACACTCATGTGTTATATGCCACTTTCCATGCTCTTTATTTAATATAATAATATAGTTGTTTCAGAAATATATAGAGGAATAAAACTTTATTAGGTATGCAAAAGGACTACAGGATGACCCACCAATAATTTATGCCACTTCCATAGTTTGGCATCGATCTAATTGCAAAACCCTTTCTTATCATCAAGTGCAGATAGTACCACCCGGTTTTGGTTCAATTTATGCGTTTTGCCTACTGTTATCCGTTTATAAACACTGAAAATGGTACTCTAGGGACGTGCGGTTGGATACTTGATACGAAATTTTATTTTAACAAAATAACAATTATATATGATTATTTATTGTTTTATTTGTAAAAAATTATTAAACAATAATACATCATAACCATTAAATCCTCACGAAATTCTAGATTATCCCTGGCAAGAAAATTGGTATCGATGTTAACGTTTTAAAGGGTTGAATATTTTGTTTTAGTATAGTATTTCAGTAAATATCTAATCGTCAATGAACAATGATAATTTAAATAATTTTTTTAATATAGTCAAGAAATTAGAAATAAATTAAGGGATAATCAGGAAAAGCAAAAACAATATTACAATTGTTCAAATTGGACAATCACTTTTATTTCTAAGCGAAAAAAACACTGGAGTAAAGCAACCGTAAGCAAGATAAATAATATAAATTATAACTCCAGTTCTCAACAATATATTACTTCGCATGATTATTATCCTTGCATGTTCTTGTCGCCGAGAGTGTTTGAGCAGCTAATAACTCAAATTTTTGATAGTAATAATAGATATCGTACGGGCGCGAGATTAAAGAATGCACCAGAAAAATACAGTTCTTAAAAAAAATGGACATTTTAACCTGTAAACCTGTTGGTATTGGTTAAGGCAAAGTTGTCAGGTTGTTATTAATTTTAGTTGTTGGCATTGTTATTTATTGTCGATTGATAATTTAAATATATAATAATAAATTGTTATTATTATCCATATTACAGGAATATTTTTTTAGTTTCTTAATAAACCTCGTACGTTTCTTGATATATTTAGTAGTAGATGCTTGCAAATTTATTCAGTCGCCTTAATAATGTTAGTCATAATATACCGTGTATCCAGTTTGTACAAAGTGTATTAAAAAGAAGTTTTTCACTTGTACCTCGAAAACTGTATGTATTAAATTTATAAAAATATATTATATTCTTAAAAAAACCCTTATATTCTTAAACATAGGTTCCACAAAAATGTAGCTTTCCTAAACCAGAGACCCTAGCGAGACGACTAAACCTGAAAAATAAAAATCTCTACCTCCCGAACTTTAATTCTTTTGTCCATTTGTTCTTCATAATCTTCCAGGATGCGTTCCTGCAGTTTTTGCATATAGTCTCGATCTGTTAGGCTTACATAATTTGTTCCCATTAACTTTTCTATTCGTGTCCTTACTTGTGGAATGTTGAATCTAAAAGAAAATATTTAAATTTAAAATATAACTCTACCTGCACATGTTAATAAAATTTTATAATATTCAGAAGTCAAAAAATATCCTCCAGTCTAAAATTACAAAAATTAAGCTTACAATATAGGCCAATAAAATAAGGTTTTGACTTCGAAAAAACTCTGACCAACCCGGATTTTTGTGGAGACTTATAATTTGATATTCCATGCATTTCCTGAAAATTTTACCCAGAACTTCCTTCATAGCGAATTCCTCCATAAACAGATTTTTGTGTATGTATACAGCAATTGTGAAGGCAATTAAAGTGCCCTAAACTTGAAGCTCGGGTTTTTTGTTTAGGGGGTGAAAGGAAATGAATTCTAGTTTTTGGCAATTATCTCAAAAAGTATGATTTTATTAAGGAAAGTAGTTATAAGCAAAATTGTAGTCTATAAAATTCTGTACAAAAAAGGCTCTTCGGTTTTATCTCTAGAATCAAATGTTTGGGCTTTATTGTCTAAGAAATCGTTTTTAACTCCAGCGCACAGTGGTCTCAATATAGGTCATCACTCTCAGTAGGCGATGCTTCAATCTCCTAAGGAACTATTCTTTTTAATAAAGAAATGTCTAAAAAATCGTTTTTAACTCCACCGCACAGTAGTCTCAATATAGGTCGTATGTCTCAGTAGGCGATGTTTTAATCTCCTAAGCAACTGTTCTTTTTAATATAGAAATGTCTAAAAAATGGTAATATTATAATATGTCAAAACAAAATGTCGGCCAAATAAAATTTGTATAACTAAAAAGAATCACCATTTCAGGTTTTACATATGTCCAAGTTTTAACGTCCCTAGATGCCAAAAAATATGTTTTTTCAATTCCGACGGGCGCGGTATAGCTTAAAAACTACTCACCAGAATGACTTCAAGTTTTGGTCAAAAATCAAGGGTCATAGGAGGATATCCTTTTAATAGTTGTAATTTAGATTTTACTTTATTTTAATTTTAAATATTGTTTTTTACACACACGTATATATATATATATATATATATATATATATATATATATATATATATATATATATATATATATATATATATATATATATAGTTTATAGTCAGTGACTTTGAACGCAGGGCTGGATTATTGAGACTACTGGAGAGAGCGTACCTTGTCCTTTTGTGTATTTTTGTGCTTTTCTACTTATTGTATATTTCTTATACTGAAATTTACACAAAAAATATTTTTTGAATTGAATTGAATATTGATATGTTTGTAAAGAAATTTTGAAACAGCTCTTAAAAAATAGCTCTAAAAACATGGCAAAGTTATTTTATTTATAATATTCCATTCATGATCCTTACTCTGCGACACTGGTATCAGGATCTAATAAGTTACAAATATAAAAATAAATATAGGAATAAAATTCACGAGCTCCTTGGCCTACTTTTTATCGCTAATTGTTTTTTTCAATTAATGCATGCATTTCAATAGGTTTTGTACCTTCCTCAGAACTACAATAAATAAAATTGAAACAGACACATATAGACGAAACATACAAAACTAGACACAAATATAAAATAAGAAAAAGATATAAAATTGAACATTTTTTACATCACTTATTCTGTAGTTAAACATGTTAAAGGAGTGTAAATTAGTATCCAAATAAAAATAAGTACAAACTGAGACACATATATGAATTGAAAAACCAGCAGTGTAGATAGAGTATGGGTTTCCTTAAAACCCACTAAAAACGTAAAGCAAATAACTTTAAAATAAAAATGCACATTAAAGTTATTTTTTCTAGGTTTTTTAATGGGTTTTATGGAAAACTGTACCCGATTCTGCTAATTTTTCAATTCAGGTATGTTCCCCAGTTTGTACTTATTTTTATTTGGATAGCAATTTACACTCCTTTGGCTTATTTTATTTTCTCCATTTTTTAATGTTATGCTAGAATAATACTTGAACTACACACAAATGGACGAGTTTTTATATTTTATTGCTATCTAATTTTTCCTTTTTTTTTTATATAATAATACTAATAAAAACTATATGAACGTTAATTAATAATAATGAATATTTTTACAAGGCTGAGGAAAAAACAGCATTGAAACCAAAATGTGTACACAATTTTTCAAACGTTAAGTACATATACAGTGACGGCAAACTAATTGAACTTACGAAAATCTGAACTGTTGCTAGTAAGAAATTAGTTTAAGATATTTCGAATATTATATTCATTGTTGCTATTGCTAGGGTGTACATCTATTATCATCACATCAAACAACCTTATTAAGTTTAAAAAACAATTTATTCATTACAAAATTCGAAGAACACTACATTTTTAAGCGCCAAACTAATTGGAAACGTATTTCCGAATCAACATTTTCTAACAAGTAGGTCCATTTTAAAATTGAAAATCAACATTTTCTAACAAGAAGGCTTATTTTAAAATTGACAATCGTTACATAGAGCTTTAGTGGGTTGTTGACTTCCGTTCGTGTCAATAATTTGATGTTATTCTTCATTCGAATTTCTGCAAATATGGGTTCGCGAAAAAGTTGTAACGAAAATGAAAGTTATTATTAATCCTCATAGGAAAGGCTATTCGTATCAAAATATTGCAGAAATGGTTAATCGTTCCAAAAAGGTGTTTACCTCTGTTTATCATGTTAGGAATCACGGAACCACTATATTTGTTCGCATTTCTAAGACAGACCCTCACAATACAGCAGTTGATATTTGGAAAGAAATTTTTGTTGAAAATCCAAGGGAATTTAGTGTTCGAAGTGTTCCTAATCGTTTGAACGATGCACAACTTTTTGGCAGGGTACCAAGAAAGAAGCCTTACCTTTCTGAAGTGAATCGAAGGAGCCGTTTGGAATTTGCTAGAAAGTCTCCTTCCTTGGAACGTCCAATAATGGAAGCAGATCCTATGGTTCACCATATAAAGAATTTGACCCGCGCTACACCATGAAAAGAGTAAAATTTGGTGGTGGTTGTATCATGGTATGGGGTTGCTTCTATTGGAATGGTGTTGGGTCTCTTTATAGTATAACTGGTATTATGGATCAGTATGAATATATTAACATACTGGAAAACGTGATGCAACCATATTGCAGAAGAAAATTTATCGGTACCTTGGAAATTCCAACACGATAATGGACCAAAGCACTCTGCTAGGAGGGTGACTGTCTTGCTTCAGGATAATCATCTAGATCTTAACCCAATGTTAAAAGGAAATTAGGTTCAAGGACTTTCCAAAATTTCGACGAAGTATTCGGGGGTATGACAGAAGCCTGGATCAGTAGTCCACTATAGAGACTTGTAGACGTCTAATACAGTCCATGTCTAGGAAGCCAATGGATATACAACTAAATACTAGGTACTCGATTGAGACAAAAACTTATAAGTTGTTAGAACATGTTGATTCAGAAATACGTTTCCAATTAGTCTGCCGCTTAAAAATGTAGTGTTCTTCGAATTTTGTAACGAATAAATTATTTTTTAAACTTAATAAGGTTACTTAATGCGACAATAATAGACATACATCCTAACAATAGCAACAATGATTATATTATTCGAAATATCTTAAACCTATTTCTTATTAGCAACGGTTATATTGTATCGTTTCCAATTAGTTTGCCGTCACTGTATGTCGATATTTTATATACAGAGAAAGATAGATATTATTGTCAAATCAGGTACAGAATTGTCTGGAGATTTTTATAGACTGAAGATTTTTGCCAATTTTTCTTCTGTCGCAAACATTTTAAATTTTCTTCTTCCTTCTTGCATTGTAACCATGACAGTCAATTGCTTCTTTTATGTTGTAATTAATTTTTTCTTCTTATTTTTTGCAAAACATATGTGCAAGCGACAATTTAGAATAATATACTCAAATAAACCCATTCAGCGACTTAAACATCCATTAAACCTGTAGCTCGCAATCTTTAAACACGACGATATAAATAAATATTAATAGCTTTTATTAGAATTAAATAAAGAGCACACAGAGAACAGCTTTAACTGCATAAATGTGTAAAAATATTTTATATAATATGAATACTTTGTACAGGGTTTTCGATTATATTTTGAACGGGATCTCCACGCTTTATTCTTAGAGGTAGAAACAAAAGTTGAACTCAAAAGTTGTTGGGTTCTGTCTGAATCGCCAGAATTTGCTAAAAACATTAACAAATGACAATTGCAAATTAAAAAATTGAGCATCGACTTTGTTATTTTAAATGAGACACCCTGTATATTCTTAATTTGTTCGAAAGAACATTTTTTCTGATTTCAAAAATATATACTTTGTCTCTGTTCAGACAGTTGTCACATAAATTTGATCTAAAACCTGTGAAGTGCTCTAGCTCATAGTAAATTTCACATAGGCGGCTTTGATTTTAATTGCTTTTATGTTAACATGGCCATTTTGTCTACTGGTTTTAGGCACCTGATTTACTTAAATTTCTTAACTTAAAGAAAAAGCAAATATTTTGAAAATATACTTTCGGGTAAATAATTACTGTGAAACTCGAAACCAATATAGAATGGCGTACCCTAATTTAGTTGCTCCATCAACATCTGCAATCTATTATATTGTGAACAATTTTGAAAACAGAGATTGGGACAAGAAAGAAGCGAACAGTTACTAGAAATCAAGAAAGAGATATGCAAATATTGTTAAATATTTTAAGGGTAGTTTTTAATTATTATTAATTTTAAAGTAAGTATATATTAAAAGTATATTTTATAGAGGATCCGGAACGATCAATCCCAGACCTTGTATTAAATTTGAATGAGAAAATATGGAAAGTACACGAAATTTTAAAACATTACAAGTATAGAGATTATGAGTTTAGACCGGTTCAGAACTTAACAGACTTAAACAAAATACAGAGGGTTGCGTTTTGCCGGGGAATGTTGGCAAGGATGCAGGGAGATGAAAATTTCGCCAAGAAAATTCTTTTTACAGATGAGGCTATATTTTCTACGGTGGGGATGTTCAATAGAAGAAATAAACAATTTTGGGCAACTACCAATCCTCAGAAGCAACAAATTGTAAAAATTCAGGGACGAAAGTCTGTTTTGGTTTGGTGCGGCATTTTAGAAAATAAAGTTTTGGGGTCTATAGCCATACATGGTTCTTTAAATGGCCAAAGATACCTCTCCAGCTTTATAATAATATTATTTTTCACCACGATGGGGCTCTTTGTGACAATATTATTGAAGTTACAGAATAGCTTAATAATAAATATGATTTATGGATTGGCGAGACACGGTTTCATAACTTGGCCTGCGAATAGCCCAGAGCTTTCGCCTCTGGATTTCTATCTTTGGGGAGACCTTAAAAATAAAGTTTACTTTAATAGATTACCAACGTTTGGGAATTGACTTTAAAATTGCAAGGCGAAATAAATAGTTTAATCAAAAATAATACAGAGTTCACATTTCAAGCCATTACTGGTAGATTTAGAGACAACTTAGAAAAATGTCTCAGAAATAACGAGGGTTGGATAAACTACATAAAATCTATTCCATAAATAATATTGTTTTTGTTTATTCATTGTTACTTCATATTTAATATCCTTGTTTTAAAATGTTTAAATAAAAAAACATCTGGCCTCATTTTCTTCCAGGTATCAATATTAAAACATCTATTATTAATCAGGTAATTGTTTCATACAAATATCTCATTAAACTCAATTTAAATAATTTAATATTTGTAGTAAGTCCCGGACAAAATAAACATTAAATATGTGTTAAATTATAAACATTTAGAAATGATTTTTAAAGATTTTATTATTGTTATTTATTATTAAATAAATTAAAATTAAAATATACAGGGTGTCTCATTCAAAATAACAAAGTCGATGCTCAATTTTTTAGTTTGCAATTGTCATTTGTTAATCTTGTTATCAAATTCTGGCGGTTCAGATACAACTCAACAACTTTCGAATTTAACATCTTTTTCTATCTCTAAAAATAAAGCTTGTAGACCCCGTTCAAAATATAACCGAAAACTCTGTACAGAAGAAATGCTTAAAATATTATATTAAGAAAAAAGACATAAGTGTACCATTTTAATTGCGGGTTTTGTATTTTATTTAACCGTTTTTATGAACTTGCTATATTGTAAGTGCGTTAATTTCTGAGCCAAAAGTTGCAGCTAATTCCGGTACATCAGCTTCCTTATTTAAAGTACACATTATGATACTCGCTATATTAAGAATAGATTATTCAAGCACTTACCATCACTTTGAAAAACGTATTAAAACCGCTTCTCAAACTGTCTGTATTTTAAATGTATACTCATTGAAGGTCTTGTATTCACAGACTGAATTATTCGTATTGCCCTGGCAACCTTGGTAAATATGGTTTCCCCGAAATAACTGATATTAAGAAATATCGTTTTAAATCCGGAAAGACCAAGATGATATCGGTATTATATTATGCTAAGCACGCACTTTGTGTGAACCACTTGGCGAACGTCCACATGCAACAACTAAGTACCTAAGGTCTAATAAAAATGTATGTCGAAATATTTTAGTCTAGACAGTAGGCAGTTTTGAATAGAAAAAATTAAACATTATATTTTTTTCTTAAACAGTTAGATTTGGGAGTTATATCAAAATTTCGTGAACGCGCAACCCTCTAACTATGCAAATTAGGTGGAAGGAGTTGGATTTTGTGCTATAACTTGTTTTTTCTTTGTCATAAAATATAATGGTATATATCAAAATATATAATAAAATACCGTAAACAAAAAACTCAATCGTCATTGGAGTATTATGTAAATTTAAGAAATTATCTAAAGCTATAAAAAAGGAGAAACAAGCATTTTTAAAATATAATAATCCCAAAGAATTTTGGAATAATATTATTTCCTTCAGCTTGAAATTTAAATAATTATTTTATAAACTCTTCTTCCGGTAATTTAATGCCTGAAAGACTTAATAATATTTTACTCGACACAAAAATTAACTCAAATTATAAATAAAAAACTTTTCATATTAAATCCAGTAAAAATTATATCTATTATTAAAACAAACTCATATGGGTTTGATGACATTACATTAGACATGTTATCTTTTTGTTTGATTGCTTAGATGCTCTTACTCATATTATCAATATGTCAATATTAAATAATTATTTTGCAGGTATAAGAAAAATTAGCACCATTATTCCTATATCACAGATTAACCACCAATCAGATACCGCATCCTGGAATTTTCATTCGTAAACGTGTTTTATCGAACCCCATTAGCTAGGCGGTGAACTCAGAGATGTACTCGAAATATTTTTTTTTCTGAGCAGGACCTTATTAAAATAATATCTGAGTAACGTTTAACCAAGTTTAATATATTTATATTGAAAAATTAGTGTAGAAAGGGTTTTGAACGCATGTCATATTCATTTTACTTCAACCATTGGCGTGCGTGTAAATTGTAGTCAGCAAATTCAATTTTTCTATTCATTTCTATTCATTTATATTTTTTGTAATATCCATAAATAAGCAAGAGGATGATTTTTTGGTATCAATAAATATCGATTCCATTGTCGGCAATTTTTTTTTGTTGCGAAGTTTCCGTTTCAAAATAAATTTAATGAGCGGCTATAAAATAGACAAAATAAAAACTTGTAGATAATTTTTGTTATTAATGATGCCTTCGGTTTTTGTAAAAACTGAAAATGTTTTTTAACTTATTCCTCACTATTTTAAACTTTCATGCATGTTTTTTGGTTAAATAGCTAAGTATAACATTTAGTGAATATTTTTATTAAAACAATGGTTTTTCGGTGTCAATGTATTGTCTTTATTATGATATTTTTAACGCTTAGTAAGTAAGTAGATATTATTTTACTGATTAATAGAATAACTAGAATAACTAAAGCGGATAGAAAATAGCGAACTCTATTGACGTATTGAAACTCCCAACAATACACTGGGTGTAACAGAAAGTGAGGGTCATTAAAAATAGGAAAATTTTTATTTAAAGGCCTACCTGATCATATATAAAAAAGTGATAGGGGAAGGCGGACAACCAATTGGGTGTTGTTTGCATTTCATTCGGAAACTGCTAATGCGATCGATCTAAAATTTGGCACACGGATTGAAGACAGCAGGCTTTACTGACTCATTGAAACTTCCATACAATATACTGAATGTTACAGAAAGTGCAAAAAAGAAATTGATTTTTTTAAATATTTTATTAGACCGTCATTTTATTTCTCTCTCTACAAATATGTTAACAGTGTATCCTATGTAACACTTGATTTTTGTGCGAAATATTTGAGGTAAATTGGATATTTATGTTTTTTTAGTAATACTTTTTCAACATTTCACACGCCATCTTATTCCGGCATATTGGATTTTTATCAATATTACCAGGTGATAATTTTTTCACCAAAATTTGTAGTCAATCTCGTCAACAAAATGAGGTTTTGTGATTATTTTCGCGTCAAACGAAAATGCAGTATCTGTATTAATCTGTGCCTACGCCAAAGTTAAATAATGCACGTGAAGTATGCGATTTTCATCCTAATGCATTACTGTCAATAATATCTAAAATTCTTGAAAGAGTTATATTTTACCAAATTATAGATTATATTAATACTTATAATATTTTACCAGATAATCAATCCAGTTTTAGAAAAAAAATTATCACCACAACATTACTTACTAAATTAAAAGATGATAAATTGGGATACTGGATTTGCTAATAATGTAATATTACTTGATTTAGCTGAAGCTTTTGATTTTTTAAATCATGGGATGCTTTTACCCTAACTAAAATACATAGATGTGAGTGACAAACCAGGTCAGTAGTTTATGAACCGTAATCAATTCACTAGAATTTCGAACGAATACAAATTTGACACTTCTAATTTGTTATCGATACATAAAGGAGCACCTCAAGGGTCTGTACTTAGCCCACTGCTTTTTATTATTTACACATTTGATTTTTATTTATTAATTAAACATGGTAACTTTTTAGCATTTGCAGATGACACTCAAATTTATCATAAAATTGATTCTGAAAATATAATACATTTTCCCAATTTAATAAAGTAAGTTGTTTTTAATATATGTAAAAACATTAAAAACCATGGATTAAAAATTAATGTAAATAAATCCAAATTATTGGTCCAAAAAAATTTACTTACTAAAATAAAAACCAATTGTAATTTTAAAATTACTGGTGAAAGCTGTACTATTCCTTTAGTTACTTCAATAAGAGATCTTGGTGTTGTATTTAATCAAAATTTAAATTTTAATGACCATATAAAATAATTAAAACTAATTTAAAAGATTTTTTAAATACTAACTCTAAACTAAAACATATTGATTCTTTAATTCTAAGTGGCCTTGACTATTTATCATAAAATTATCAGTTCTAATGATAAACATAAATTAGAAACTTTACGTAATAATTGTATCAGGTATGCAACCGCGAAATCCACTTATCTTGTATATATATATATATATATATATATATATATATATATATATATATACATATATATATATATATATATATATATATATATATATATATATATATATATATATATATATATATATATATATATATATATATATATATATATATATATATATATATATATATATATAAATAAAAAATCTAATATCGGGTATGCGGTCTGTAGGTCAAATAAATAACTAATTTACTTCTCATCCTCTATATTTCGTCATTTATTTATGACTTCATCAGGAGGAAACGCTAAAATACACCACAGATTAAAATGATATCAAATTAAAAAAAAAACAATTAAGACTTACAAGTGAAGTTACAAAAACATGGCTATATGCATTTCAACACACAGTAGAACGTTAAATTAGGACGAATACAACCACATGAATATTGAAATGTTGCTAACAGGTAGAACTTAACAACTAGCAAGACATTTATATATACATTTATTTATTTTTTTTTTGAATAATAAGAACTATTTTCTTTTTTTTTTGGTAAAAGAAACGTTGATAAACAGTTTTATGTACATATTGAAGTTCGTGGAATATTTATATTATGGTATTTAAGTTATTTGTTTTTTGTTGAACAAGGCAAAGAATTCATTTGTTCAACAGATTGCAATAAATGGTGCTCAGCTGTTGGATGTCAGATCTAGAATTAACTGAATTATTTTCGTTGTTGATATGTACCATTTCTAGGAATAGCCTTTTTCTGTAATTATTTTCATAGTCCAGAATTTGTATGTTTTCGTAATCAAAATTGTGATCCTCTTTCTGAAAATGATCAACCAAAGCACATGAGTTTTTCCCAATACGGCAGTCGCTTTTGTGTTGTGTCGAACGATTTTTAATATATTGGGAAGTTTGTCCTATGTAACACTGATTACATTGTTTACAAGGAATTTTATATACAACATTATTATTTAATGGGATCGGAGTTTTATCTTTAATTTTAGTGAACACTTTGCCAACCGTGACTGTATTATATTTAGCTATTTTTAAATTATCTCTTTTAAGGTGGTTAGTAACATTATCTGTAAGACCTTGAATGTAGGGCAATTTCTTATATTTGAAATGTGCAATAACTTGGTCTTCTGTCGGACCATCAAAAAACCCAGAATGATAAATTAATTTGTTTAGTATTTTTTTTGGAAAACCATTATTTAGAAATAGTGTATATACTTTCTTTAAATTTTCCTTCAAAAACCCTTCGTCCGAAATATGAGTGACACGATTTTTTAGAGCAATAATTGTGTTGAATTTTTGGCTCATTGGATGGTTCGAAAAATAATTAATATATCGTCCAGAGGACGTCGGTTTTTGGTACCAGCTTAAAATAACTTTGTTAGTATCAGTCCTAATTAGTAAGGTATCTAAAAAAGGGATGCTGTTGTTCACTTTTGTTTCCATAGTAAACTGCAAATGTTCATTCACAGAGTTAAAAGTAACTAAAGTAGTTTTTATCTCACTGGAAGGGACAGAACTCACTATGTCGTCCACAAATTTATACAAAAACGGAACATTAAAAGGTAATTTTTCTACGATTATGTCTAATATATGATCCATTACTATTTGAGCCAAGATTGGACTAATAGGTGAGCCCATGGGGGTACCAAATATTTGTTGGTAGAAATGGTTGTTGAAAGAAAAATAACAGTTATTGCACACAAACGATAATAATTTGAAGAAACTATGGTAACTTAACGTTGTGAACGGCTCTATTATGTGCCATTGTGAACGCAGCAATTCAAGAATAAGATCGAAAGGGATATTAGTAAATAATGACACCACATCCATTGACACCAATACATAATCTTCGGGTAATCTCCGATCTTCGATAGAATTTACAAAAACAAATGTGTCAGGTATATTGTAGTTAGTCCTATCGGCTAAGGATTCTGTTAAAATTTTCGTTAGAAATTTGGATAAGTGGTAAGTAGCAGAACCTACACAAGATACTATTGGCCGGAGTGGAATATTGGGCTTATGAATTTTTGGTAGACAGTATAATTTTGATAAAACGGAATTATAAATAGTGAGACATTTAGCAACGTCTTCATCAATTTCATTTTTTGATTTTACCGATTTAATTAATTCATTAACTTTTTTTTGTAGATTAGCGGTAGGATCCCTATCTAACTGTTGGTATGTATTAGTATCGCTTAATAGTTCCTCCGTTTTGGTGATATAATCGTTTTTGTTCATAGCTACGGTACTATTACCCTTATCGGCCTGTAAGATATAAATATTAGGATTATCATTAAGAAATTGTTTAGTTTTTTTATATAATTGTTGTAACGGCGTAATTTTAGTTGTACTCAAGTGTGTTCGATAATTAGTTATATTGTTAGTAACTTGAGCTCTTAAAATATTTTTGTTATTATCAGGCGCATCATAAATAATATCTTCAACATCAGCAAGAAATTTTTTAACATTTAGTTGATCATTGGTAGGAGAAATTGCGAATTTAGGACCTAAGGATAACATATCTGCAATGTCATTTGGTATATTTACGTTCGATATATTATTAAACCATTTCTTGTTATCGATAAACATTCTCTCCCTATTTTGAAAGCAACGAACAACATTATCAAACTTTTTTAAATTAGAATTCTTTACCTTGTTAAAACGTCTGTTATAAGATACGCTTAACCTACGAGAATATTCATTTAACATATGTTTTGGAAGAATAGTATTTAATTCATGTTTAATTCAGTCTAGATTTTTGATCATATTACTGATATTGTTGTAACATACCTTAATCTCTAGATTTAGATTCTTTTTACTTAGAGCAACAATGTGCCTACGAACTTTTTGAGCTATCTGCCAGTTTTTGTTTTTTTTTTTAATTTGATATCATTTTAATCTGTGGTGTATTTTAGCGTTTCCTCCTGATGAAGTCATAAATAAATGATGAAATATAGAGGATGTCAGAAGTAAATTAGTTATTTATTTGACCTACAGACCGCATACCCGATATTAGATTTTTTATTTATCTTAATACGGTCGTGAGCATCTAAAATGAATATATATATATATATATATATATATATATATATATATATATATATATTAGTTATTATTACATTCGAAAACATATTATGAGACATATTCGGGAAGAGAGCTTTTTTTAAACACAGAATAAAAATTTATGTATGTAAATACATACCAATTTAGAAAATCATAAATTATGGTGGCTATAAACCAGTTTAAATGGCTTTTTATTTTGCTTTCTTGTATATATATATATATATATATATATATATATATATATATATATATTTTTTTTAAAGATTTATTTGTGCCATTATATATATATATATATATATATATATATATATATATATATATATATAACTCGTTCGCAGCGAGCGCGGCTGTAACAGCCACACGCAATAGCGGGACATGTCAATTGGACGAGGTAAAAATCACGTATCTTAAATGGACTTGGCGAAATTGGATGAAACTGTAAGTTTCTGAATTTACCTTTATTGTATGTAAATGTGTCTATATGATAATATTTTAACTATATAAATAAGTAAATAGTTCAATGCCATGTGGTAGTAACAATTCTGTTATCAAAGAAATTATTCTTATTAAAACATAGGCTTCTAAAAACAAATTCATTTTGAGTTATGGTGTAAATATAATATCAATAATATAAAATAACTAAAAGTTCCTCTTGGGCGTGAATATAAAAATTTTATAATAGCAAATTAAGGCAAACTTTAAAAAAATATATTAAAGTTTTAACACTGGAACGTGAAAGATAGTTAAAAATTACAAGAGTTAAGTTAGCATCACCAGCAGATATAAACTAAAGTAACTTATCCTAACCGAGACTATTTATAGGTAAATGTATTCGTTTTAAAGAACACATGGCACATTTAAGATACGGAAAAACAGAAAAGTCAAGCGTTGCCCAACATGCTTTGGAAAACAATCACCAAATAGGAATAAATAATCTTAAGTTGATTAAAAATGTATCTAATAATAGATTATTGGATGCATATGAGAGTATAGAAATAGTTAAATGTGGTAAGAAAGCACTAAATAAAGACAGAGGGCCTATTCCCTAGAGTCCCCTCTATTGCTTACTTGACAAATTTATTTTTATAACATTATTTACGTAATCCACAAAAAAATTAAGTTGTGTTCTTTATTATTTTCCTCCATGAAAAAAGATTTTATTCCAGGAAATGGAATTTTACCGATTTTTAATAATTTTATTAGGCTTGTTCTGCCACATAGAGTTCGTAGTAAAAAATTACAAGTCTATACCTGTTTAAAGTTTGCCAGTTGGATAAGTAGTGTTTTAATAATAAAATTTAAACATTACATTAAAGTCAGTTGGAATGTACCTTTTTAGTACAGAATTTTTAAACATTTCATTATTAACAGTTTATCCTTATAGCCTCTTCTTTGAAGTCCATTCGGTAAATAGTTTCCTAATACTGATTTTTTTTACATTTTGTGAGGCCGCCATTTTGTTCCACCATATTTGATTTTTACCAGCCTCAAACCATTTCATCCCCATATGACCCTTGATTCTTGACGTAAGTATGAAGTCAACTGAATAAGTAATTTTTGAGATATGCGGCTTAAAGAGAGAATGACACACCGACAGACTGACAAAATTGAGAGAACATGATTTTCGTGAATTCCTAATAGTATTATTTGTCACAAATGACAAAAGATTTCACAAAATGTTTATCCTTCGAGAGGTCACTATAATATGACAATACCTAGCACAGCCCATGAATTCAGCATGCCATTTTTATCTGTTCCTACTATACTAGGTCTTCCTACTTTGTTTATCATTCAAGTTCATGACCATGCTAGGTTTGTTAAGTCGTACTATTAAAAAAAAAAAGCAATCCTCTTTCAAAACACACAAACGCACTAAAATCCAGGCATTTTAATTTTTTCACGAAGTTTTCTAAATTAGTACCATTTATTTTCTTACATTACACCGCATCAGTAGCAGTGGCGTATTTAGGGAATGCCAACGGGGCAAATGCCCCCCCCCCCAGAGCTACCAACCAGTCGTAGCTGATTTTATGTTAAAAAAAATGGATTCTTTCTAGTCAAATTATGTAGTTCTTTGCAAATAGGGAATAGTCAGTTAAACCTAATTTAAGTTCCTATCATCTCTGTACGTTCCAGAATGCCAGAATGTGTTACTACTGATTTCTTATTAGTACATAAGTTTTATTTTTCGTGAAAATAGTGACAGTCTTATTAATATTTCAAATGGTTAATTTTTTATTTCTGAATATATGGCGGCTAAAAACAGAATAAGAAATTGCTAGGACGATATTTTTAGTGCCAAGTTCTCTTAAAGGGTTAATATCTAAAATTCAGCCATTTTAAATTAATCTTTTAAATAACATTATTAATTCATATATTAAACATTAAACTTTTCGTCAGTTTTTTACTTGCGGACACGAGAATATATTACAGACCTCGTGCAACTCGTGTTGCCAGTTACGATAAATTAACTTTATGTTTGTTGCCTCCATTTTATTTACTTTTGTAAGGAATCTGATATTTTGATTTATCTTTATAGCCAATGGCGTTTTTTTTTCCGACAATATTTTGTTTCGTCTTTAAGGAATATTTCTTTTCTGGTATTAAAATATACCAAACATTAAAATTAAACTTGTAATAGGCACAACGCATTAAATGTGATTTAGAAGAATATTTATTTTATTACAAAATAACAAATAATGTAAGCTAGACTTTTGTTAGGCAACCTTAAGTCTCCCAATTCATACTGGGTGAAAACTCTTTAAATGTTATTATTGACATCAGTTAAAGCAGTCATGTGTTCTATAATAATAAAAAGACATTATTTTATTTAATTTTTCCTTCTTTCTTAATTTAGTTCTTTAGATGATTTGCTCATAAAAAGGTCCTTGAAAAACGAAATAAGTAGATGTAAAATAAGCTGATCTATTAAGATTACTATATTCAATATGTCTGATATTATAAAAATTGAGTGGTTGACAGAAACATTTATGTATAGTGATTCTTCATCGAACAAGGTCTAATCCTTAGAAATATGACATCTTAATTGACCAATCACGTGAAAGCTTCGGTTCTATGAAAGCCAGTAGTTTCATAGCCGCTTCTCTAACCTTCCATGCTGTCTCTAGAATAGGTGTCTTAGGTGCGCTGTCAAACATATTGTAGTGACTACAATGCGGGTAGTATATCTATACCTATGAAACAGTACCGTGTTTGACTGACTGATCGATAACGCTTAGGCTAAATCGATGGATCTAGAAATTTAAAAGTTGGAGAAAATACTCCTTGAGTATCCTAGGGGTGCACTAAGGATGGATTTTACGAAATTCCATTTATAAAGGACTGAAAAAGGGTGATAAAGTTTGTATAAGAAAAAAGAAGTTGGGCAATAAGATAGACATAGGGTATATTGTACCAAGTTTAGGCCCACAAGTTTACGTTGAATTTAAAAATTTAATAGGGTAGTTTTTTTATAATTTCTTCTTTTTGTATAATTTCGTGCAATATATCTTTTAAATTACGTAGTCATTTTTTTAAGTAAATTTTTAAAAATCATTAACATTTCTACAAGCTGCTTAGTTGAGATTTTTTACGAATAGCAGAGATATAATGCCCGTTTAAATATATCTGGGTCAACCCGTACGAACTTTGGGTCTGACTGACCACCCTTGTCCTAACGTACAATTAACTGACTAATATAAATCTTCTTTATATGCAATATATAACCTGCATAAGAAGTTCATGTTTGATAGCGCACCTACGACACCTGTCCTAACGAGAACCTGACTAACCCGAGTATGTTAATATACATCGCCAGTATAATCGGCTATGAAAATACAGCCTTTGTTATTTTAGAGCCTAGAAGGGCTGTCTATATGAAATATAATCCGTCTTTGCTAAAATATACAATTTTACAATTTAAAGTTTTGACTCGCCCACGTTTCTACAAGAAAGATTATTAAAGACGCGACCAATCTACACTTTAGCATTTCAGACCTCAAACACATTATTTTTCTTTTCTTCCTAAGTTAAATATTCTCTGCTAGACCAACCAAAACATAAATCTATACAGGATGCTTCAGAAATAAGTACCGAAAATTTACAGACATGTAAACCTTGACGAAATATGAAAAAACGTTTTATATAATTTTTCTCTAAGCCTCACCGTTTAGAATATACAAGGAATTAAACGTCTGTGATAAAAAGGACTTTTTATTATATAATATCTGTTAGGAGTGGGATGTCAATTTTCAATTTTGGAACATGTTATCACTACATAAAGTCTCGTTAACCCAACAAACGACAACCATATGGGTCAGTTCAGAGGCGTAGAACAGGGGTATATGCCCTGCATTTATGGTTATATTTTTTTACCACTCGGTACATTGCCTATTTTTATTAACCGTATTTATAGCTTGGCTTCTTTACTAAGAATTATTACTCTTAGAATTTTTTTATACGATATTCGAGTTAATGCGTCAAAACCCCTTATAGGCCAAGCAATAAAGCAGACATTTATCGATTTTATGACAAAAATACTATCAGAAAACCAACTGTGCCATCACTTAAAACACATTCTGCTGGTTCATGCTGATGTGTTTTCTACTCGTAACTATCATTTATTAATTTGTTATAAACAATTTAGTGTACCAATAGGCTTTTTTTCGTTTTTTGCTTATAAAATGAAAACGACTTAAGCAATTGCAATGCGAAGCAGAGGCGAATTGTAGAGATTTAGAATAGGAACAAATTGTGTTATTAAATAACAAGTTGATCGGATGATTAGTTTCGAAGAAAACCCTGAAAAACTTCGCCATTTAAAAAAAAATCATTAGTCGGTCATTTTTTAAGTTGTAGCGTAGACCTGCCAATGACATGAGCTTTATGCAAGCACAAGACAGGCGCCGCTGTCGGATAATTCGTTTTTAAGTTATTGCAATTTGCGCTAACTTCCAGCGGGTCTCGATGCGACACGGATTGGCCAATTTCAATTTTATAAGAAAATCTTGAAAACTCAGTTATCGTGCTTCCAAATGTATATTTTTGTCTTGCATTAAAATGTTGCAAAACTTGTAAAAAATGCTACAAACATGACATATCTTCACTAGTATCCAGTCATTTTGTCAAATCATAGATACCCTTGATTTGAGAAAAGAATATATGATTTGACAAAGTGATTGGATAGTTTTGCAACATTTTAATGCAAAATGACAATATACGCTTGGTAGTACGATAAATGAGTTTTCGAAATTTTCTTCTAAAATTGAAATGTGCCAATCCGCTGGAAGTTTGCAGTAAAAAATTCAAATTGCAATAACTTAAAAACTACTTAATTATCCGACGACGTCTATCTTGTTCACGTCACTGACTACCATTTTCATTTTATAAGCAAAAAACGAAAAAAAAAAACGCAATCTTTTGCACTAAATTGTTTATAAAAAATTAATAAATAATAGATACGTGCAGAAAAAACATCAGCATGAACCAGCGGAATGTGTTTTAAGTGATGGAACAGTTGGTGTTCAGGTAGTATATTTGTCACAAAATCAAAAAAATTCTGCTCCATTGCTTGGCCTTTGACGCATTAACTCGAATAAAACTCCGAAATGATACCTCGTGTGAAAAAATTCTAGGAGTTATAATTTTTAACAAAGAAGGCAAGCTATAAATATTTTCAATAAAAATAGGCAATATAGCGAGTGGTAAAAAAATATGATCATAAATGCCGGGCGTATACCCCTGTTCTACGCCTCTGAAGTGACCCATATAGTTGTCGTTCGTTGGGTTAATGGGTCTTTCTATAGTGATACACAATTACATATTAAAATGTGTTTTTTATCACACATAATATAATGCCCTGTATATTCTAAACAGTGAGGCTTAGAGAAAAATTATATAAAACTTTTTTTCATATTTCGTCAAGGTTTACATGCCTGTACGTTTTCGGTACTTTTTTGTTGGGCCCAGTAACGAGTGTTTTGCTTGTTAAACATACTATTATTAGTATTCTGGATTGGTCAGAAAATAAGATTAAGTTGATAAAGTTTGGGTCAAATCTGCAATTTTGGAGCAACCAATCACAAAAGAATACCCGTCTATCACCATTGGATACAAATGTTGGTGTAACTCGTACTTAAAAGCTCGATATCCGTCTTTCTTTAGTATTTTTCTAGCTGATTCATGACTTAAACACAGTTAATGATTAAGTTTTCTTAAAGAAACAGTTTCATCAACTTCAACCATAGCAAGAATGTTAATCTCCATTTCTTCATTTATAATAAATCTGCCTTCCGCCACTTGATTTCCTTCTTGATGCCTAAAACGATTCTCGAGATATAGAAAATACTAATGGACTGAATGTTGCCGGTCAGGATATCTCTGAGCATACAACTCATGAATTTCTTGACTTTTTATGACATTCTCCAAATATTAATAACATATCGACTTTTAAACTTTATACTTTCAGTATACATTATTTTGACTTTTAAAAACAAAAATAATACTGAAAATCAAGAGAAATAAGGAAATCTTATGTCTACTCAGAAAGCATAGGTAAATGTCACTGTCAAAACAAAAAATCCTACTTAATATCCAATATAGCTATCCATGGCACACTTGATCAAATCAAATAATTGATTTTCGAGTATTTTTCTTAGTACTATTTAATTTTTGAGCTTATTTTAATCCAATCGCAAAAAAGTTCCTCTTTTCAAAAAGTGCTTGTCTAATGAGAGTCGCCGTTTGAAAAAAAAAATAGCTAGACCCAAAGATTTGATTTTATCAACCTCTCTTGTTCCTAGCTTTCAGACTAAACACTAAAACTTAGCGATTGTATTATTCTGTCATCATTTCAGGCCCTTAGATTAATTTGCGTCCGGTCATGGCCACCTAGATGCAATTTTAAAAATGGCTTTAAAAAAATCAAGTAGGCGTAAAAAGTTTTTAAAATGTCATATTCTGATCCAGAATTGTCTCAGGAATCCAAAAACTTAGATTGTATGCTTTTAGAGACTACGGGATTTTTAATATAAGAAAAAAAAATAAAGTGGCTGCTTGCAGTAGTTCTTTTGTTTGAAAAATGTTTAATTGAGTCAGAGTTGACGTAAATGCTTAGAATTGTATATTGCAAAATTATCTTGAGTTCTACTTTTCATCTGTGTGTTTATATTCGCGTTTTCTTTTATTTCCTTTCTCAAATAGTTTGAGCGATTTTAAACTAATAACTTTGAATTGTGTAAATCCTATCCGAATAGATTATGAAGGACTGGATATTTCCAATTTTAAACCGAGCCATAAAATATGGAATTAAAGGAAAGTTAGTTAAATGCAGCACTGCCACGATTTAGAGTTACCATTTTTGTCCAATTTAAGATTTCTGAACTAGTTCAGAACAAGTCATTTATGCAAATTTTGAGCTGGAACGGGAAATGTTAAAAACAAGAGTTATACAAAAGTTAGTTGTTTCGAATATAAATTATTGTTGACACGAAAAATAGTTCTCGACAACGATGAAACTAAGATAAAGCAGAACTATGCTAATTTTGAACGTTACTGAAAAATAATTGACGTCAGCGTCTGTGTTTTTGTTTTTATAAATAGTGTTATTCTCTTTTTTCCTTATTTTATTTTATTGGAACGACGATAAAATGAATAAGAATAATAATAAAATAGAACTTGTCTCTATAAAGCAAGATGAATTAACAAGAATAGAGCTTAATGGATAAATAAGTGACCTATTTTTTTAGAAAAAGGAAGGTGTACTATTTCTTATCAACTTTTTAATAAAAAAGCTGGTAAAGACCTGGTGAACATAAGATTCAGCACCAGTAAAAAACATCGTATGATGTAATACGTGCAGTAAGTGCGTCTTTACCGCATTTACAAATAATTTGTTAAAGTGGATTTAACTATGAAAAAATGTATATTCTTAGAAATTTCTTTTTCTACGATTATTTCCACGTGAAAATGTTTTTTTTTATTTTAACATGAAGGAAGTAAGGGTTTTCAAGATATTTCCAAATTTGAATATACAACATTAACGATTTTTGAGCAATTTAAAAATGGTGGTCAAGTTTTGGTAACAGATTCCTTACAACAAAGTAATAAAAATTCCTATAAAGTTGTTAACGCTTCATATCTGAGATACGTGCTTAACTTTGTTGAGCAAAAATAGATAGCATTTCAGGAAAGAGACGTTTCCCCTATGTTTACGGATAATTTTTTGCTTGTAATAATATACAGAATCTATTTATTGTACATATTTTCTATTTATATTTTGAACGAGATCTGCAAGCAATATGTTAAAAGATAAGAAAAATTAGATCAAAAGCTTTAAGGTTTCATTTAAACCGTCAAGTTTTTCTAAAAAATTAAAGAAATCACAAGTGTATAGTAAGTTAAATGGAACATCATGTTATTTGATTAATCTCTTTGGTGACCATATGTCATGTTTGATACCTTTATCTTTAAAAACAGCCCTAAAAATTGACAAATCAATAAGAATTAATTTAAAGTCAGAGATACTCTCCTTTTTATGACAGGATTCTTATAAATTTTTTCGGTTGTTCTTAAAAATAAAGTTATCAAACTTGATATATTTATAAGCAGCAAGACGAGACTCATTAAATGAAAGTATGTTATACAGGGTGTTCCATTTAAAATAAAAAAAAAACAATCAGGGTTTTATACAGTACTCTATTTTTGAAAATACAGCTGGTTTAGCTAAAACGTTAAAACTTTTGAATTCAATTTTTTTTGCTGGTTTTTAAAATAGGGCTGGTAGAGCCCATATGTAAACAAAAAAATATCAAATTTAAGTAATCAAAAAATTGGCTAACATTTAAATTTCAGATGTCTCAAAAACGCTTGATTTTAATATGTGAAACTTTCTAACGTTTTATACAAAAATAGTCGCACATTAAGAAACGACTATTTTTCAAAATTTAACCTGTTATATTATAGCTAATACTAAGTTCAACTTTAAGATTGTTAGCTGCAACAAATTGTACAGTATGGTAAGTTGAGAAGTTTTGAAATAAAAGAGTAATGTTAAAAAAGCTAGTAAGTTATTAAAGATGGCCTTCTTGGATCAGTGAATACTCGACTCAGGGGTATTTTTTATTTAAGTAGAAACATCCTTATAATAAGATGTTTCATTTGTTTAATTATTTTAAAAATACTATACACTGAAAGACAATTACTGAAAAATAAATTAAGGCAAGTGGATAAACGTCAATGGTGTATTTTAAATGACAAAAACTTTTTGATTTTTTATATTTTCAATGATTTACATTAGATGGGTATTTTCTGTTTTTCTTTATTGTGAACATACCCATTCTTAGGTTTATAAGTGTTTTAGATATGCAACTATTCGTTAACTTAATTAAATACGTTTTTTTTAGTATCAGGATGCCTTCGTTTCACTAATTTTTCTTAAAGCACTTATTTTCAAAAACCTGTATCTCGACCAAACTCATTCATGCCTTAACCGTGTCAACACATTCTCATAAAAGCAATAAATGAAGTGCAATATAATACTAGGAATTACTCTCTACGGCATTAAATTTTACTACTTACTCTCGTGACTGTTCGTATCACGTTACCGTAGTAAATGCGCCTACAATAAGGGGTGAAATGACAAAATCGCACACCGTTCTTCGAATTATATTCATCAGACCCGCACCGAGCTGTTGGAAGGAAAATGCCTGTTGCTCAGTGTCGCCGGCGACGCTAAGAACGCAATTTGGCGATGGAAATTCAATTCATCTTTAAAAAGTAACTTTAAAACTTGTTTTTGTAGCAAAAGTTTGACTATTTTTACTATTTTTGGGGATTTTAACAAAACGTTTGATACATCCACCCCTGCCGCCTCTGAGCTTTGAAACCTAAAAACGTCATGTCTAAAAAATATTTTTTCGTACACATGTTAATTTCCCTTGTTATGTACGTCACTGGTTTTCTCAAGAAATAAAGGAAATTTAACGTGTTTTACCATTAACTAGGAGAAATAATTGTTTCTGCAATAAAAAAATATTTTCAAATATAGGACCAAAAATTGGGATGGATTTAAAATAAATCTGGAAAAGACAAAAATAACTATCGAAAGCAAAGAAATCGAAAATGTTGATAAACATCCATATTGGGGTCATATTATTAATTTGGGACGCGATAATCAAACCTCAAAAATCAACAGACCGAAGCAAATAGCATGGGATACTTTCAGGATGTTGAATTGATTTTTACAAACAAAAAAATAATTATGCGCTTGCGATCCAGCCTTTTTAACCTGCGCATATTGTCAGTTTAAACCGAAGACCACAGAGAGAACCATGAAGCGAGAAATGCTTGGGATATCGTTGAGAAACGAAACAGCTGGATTCGACAAATACCAAAAGTTATTATATAAAAGATGTAGTAGAACTATTATGCAGGATTCCTTTTCCAGATATTCAGATAGAAGATGGTCAAATGAAATCCTGAATTGGAGATTTTACCTGGGTAAAAGAAATAGAGGTTGTTCGCCAATACGCTGCACTATGGCATATCAAAAAATGTATTCTCGCAATATAGCAACTAAGGTGTTTTATTCATTTGATCCACTAGTATGCCTATTAAACTTTAATATAATGTAGGTATTTTACAAAATATAATTAAGACATTTAATTTTTTTAGTGGTAAATGAAGATTATTGTCACATGTGGCCAATTCGAGTCTTTTTATTTGTTATTTTAGAAGTAAACATCTTATTGAATTTTGTAAACAGATATGCACTATTATACATTTTTGGAATGGTTATCTCATGTAAACTGCTGGCCACTTGAAACGACATACTGAGGTGCGGTTTTCAGCTGTATCTTGCAAATTGTATTTGTATTATATTTAACCGATGTGAGGCGCAAAACTTACCTAAACTAAAAAGTTATTTAACCAGGGTGTTAAACAAGACTTTTCAATTTTTTATTTGTTCCGAAAATCTACAAAAACAATTTTTTAATTCTAATTTTTAGATTAGCGTAGTCTTTGGTTAAATTGTAAAAAACCATTTCAAACTTTTTTAAAATTTTTAATATTTTTTTAGATATGATTTTTTTTATCAAAAAAATTATTTTTTCAAGATAATAAGCTGTAACTTTTTATTAGCCATTTGATTTAAAATTTTCTTGCTAGAGGGCCCTTTAGTCATGTTTTTTTATAATGTGCACGGTCTGAACTACTCAGAAAATATACAGGGTGTGAAAAAAATGTGGCAAGGTTAGTTAAAAACCTAGCAATCCTATAGATCATGTACGTATATTTCAACAACCTGTAGCATAAAAAAAAATTTAAATTTAAAAGTTTTTGGCGAAACTTTTAGCAGTTATCCACGCCTCGAATAATATGTGAATTTATAGTTCTGTAATACATTAGTCACATTCAAAAAAATCAGTTGCAGCTCTTGCGGGTTCCAAAGTTATTCTGCAAAATATGACAAGTCGTAACTCTAAGAAGAACTACAAAAACAACGTCGCAAAGCTATCAAAAATTTACAAATTTGATTTTTTTGAATGAAAAATCCTGTACATTATATCATATTTGGATTCTACGGGGAATTCTAGTCATATTTGATATACATACATCAGGTCTATCTACCTCCATTGTTGAAATATTGACAATTGAAAAATGAGATTTCCTTCTTTGACATGTTACAGAACCCAAACGATACAACACAGAGCAAAACGGTTTTTATATTTCTATCTTACATTTTTATAAGCTATCGAATGATACTAGGGACATACAAATTGTATGGCTGAAGATTGCATTGTTTGGATTCTGTAGCATATGAAAGAGGAAAAATTATTATTAAATTTTTTGGATTCTATGGTCAATTCTAAGTGTTTTTTAATTAGGGTACTTATTAAATGTCTATCTTCAACTGTTTTTGATTTATTGATGTTTGAAAATTTATATTTTTGCTTCTTGGAGCTGTCGTAGCAGCTGAACGGTTGGACCTAGAGCAAAATAACTTTCACATTACTATCTTAGTTTTTGATAAGCTATTTTATGATGCTAGTCAAATAAAAAGACGGAAATTACTTTGCTACCTATTTCATTGAATATATTTAATTAATTATGGTCAAAAAAAAAAGTAATATCTTACAAAATATTGCAGATAGAACAGAATGGTTTTACTAAAAGATATAAGCCAGATGATTACCTTCGTTTTTCTGTTACAGGGGATTGAAATATAGGTACATGATCTTTTGAATCAATAGTTTTTTTAACTTATTTTAACCTATTTTTTGCACATACTTTAAGTTTTTGGCGTAGTGTAGGCCCTACGGATTTTAAAATAAATTGATGCTTAAGGGCTCTCCAGCAAGAAAGCTCTACATCAAACGGCAAATAAAAACTTACTGCTTAATAAGCAAGAAATATCTAATTTTTTCAAAAAAAATTCATATCTCAAAAAATACTTAAAATTAAAAAAAAATTGCAATTTATTTTTACATTTTACCGAGGAAAAGTTTTCAAAAAAACAAAGCATTAGAAAATTTGCAAAGTCTTGTTTAACACTTTGTAAAAACAACTTTTTAGATTAAGTTTTACGCTTCAAATCGGTAATATGCAATAACATTTGCAAGTGATAGCTGAAAACCTTATCTCAAAATCAAATTCAAAAGACAATCGAAAAATCACTAAATCGCTATCAACTTTGTTGTTTTAAATGTGACACCCTGTATTTTTTGGCATTTTTGGATTCTCTTTTGTCTATATTTGGAACAGTAATTTTTTAAATTTAATGTTTTTAATCCATTTTAAAGTTACCACATGTGACAATTTTACAGATATGCAGCCATACTTAAATCGCGGAACCGCGTTAAATTTTATATTTAAATAACTTTTCCAGCCCGCACCGGACCGCCAATTGCTTTATCTTCAATATTCTGGCAGTTAGTGGTGAAAAACGGATTTTGCAATTCTTTGACCAAACAAGGGTCTGCTTACTGGGAAAATATAGAACCACTGGTTTTAAAACTCCCCTTAAAATACGCAAAGCTAAAACATTACAAATAGTGTAAAGTAACCCAGTTTTACTTAAAATTAAAATAAAGTAATGTTTATTTGGTGGTTGTCGATATTATTTGTTTACGTTCAGAAGTTCAGAACGTCCATTCATGTAAAACAGAAATCGAGAACCTTTTTTCTTGGTTTAGAAAAACCCCCTTAGACAGAAAATACCCTCGACTTTAACATTAGTTAAGATAGGTAATGTTCAAACAAATATAAATAAGCATTCTTGCATAAGGAAACCTATTTATGATCTCGAAACAGTGCCTAATGCAATATCTTACTGCAGATACAGCTAAAATGTTATTGTTCCGCGTAAAAGGAGGTCCATTAATTACTCAAAGCAGAGATCTTTTTAAGTAGGCGATTCAATAATGGACATAATCTTATTTTGCAGAAAGGCCCGATGAGATTTATGAGTGAAGCGGTTGCGTGAATTAATACGAATCCTCAATTTGTGTGTCTATGAAGATAAAGTCGGGAGCAGCTAATGTACTGGAAGTCTTTTCACACCGCAACACCGCCTGGCGTGCAAGGAATTTAAGGCGTTATTGCCTCTGTCTTTGAATATAAATTATTACTTTTCCGAGAACCGTTTTAATAAGGATCATAATTTATATCGTCGTATATTAAAGTTGTTGTTTTGCGTAATGTCCAGGGGCGTGCAGTCCATGGAAGCAAGGGGAAGCAGTGCTTCCCCAAAAAAATTACAAAACATCTTCTAAAATGTAATTTTTGAAATAGGAAACCATTAATTTAGTTTATATTAAAAATGCTAAAATATTATCTTAATTATCAAGCCTTGATTCCAACCGAGCGACAATAGAAAATGGAACAGAACCTCTGCAATCCGCTAGCTTCTCTAGAGCCAAGACCTGTATGCTTGACTTCCTGTGAGTCGAGCCAGAGGTTACTGAACTCCACCGGCTGTTTGCAATTTTTGCATTTCAGTCGAGTGCTTTAAGTGGTGGCGGAAGCTATCGTTGGAGTAGGTTCTTTGTTTGAACTGCTATCCGTGTGTTGTGTGATACGTACGTCGCGTCGTGCATGGTGCGATATGCACGACAATAATACGGACGTGGATATGCAAAAACCGTCAACTTCGGCTGTCGGTAATAACGTTGAAAATGTTGGAGAATTTAGTAAGAAGAGTGTGTGTGAATGTGTGGTGTGTGTCTTAATAATAAAGGGATTTTCAACATTAAACTTCGCTGATAAGCTTGAAATAATTTCCAAAGGAAGGACAAAACCGCCTATGAAAAATTTAACCACAAAAATGAAAAACTGTATTAGACATTTTATGTCCAAAGCGTATTTGCAGGCCTTCATAAAAGAAAAAGTCTTCGGCAAAACCAGAATTGAACACGCCCTTAATAAACAGTTGGAAATTAGTCACCGCCAACACAATGAACTAGTCGATAAAAATAGGCAAATATTAAAAAGACTTATCGATGTTCAAATAGAGGAAATTTTCAAGATTTACTTAGTTTAATGGCTGATGATTGCTTGCTTAAAAAATCATTTAGAGCAGTCTAGCGTTTTTCGCGGAACGTCGAATCGAATCCGGAATGATTTAATTTCCGCTGTTGCAACCATTATTCTACAAAGAATTAAGCAGAAGACGACGCCGAAACAACTGATATCACTAATTTTAGCCAATTATCTATAGTAATACGCTACGTTAAAACAGACGGAAGTATTCAAAAGCGATTTTTAGGTTTTAAGAATGTGTTAGAAAATCGTACAGCAGATGCATTATATACCGTAATTTATAACGTTACTAAAGAAATTAATGGAGAGAAAAAATTAGTTGCTCAAAGCTATAATAGAGCTGCAGTGTTGGCAGGACAATTAGGGGATCTGCAAGCTAAAGTTCGAGAAACTTTCCCAAGTGCTGGTTTGTCCATTGTTTTGCTCATAAATTAAATTTAGTTTTATCCCAGTCAATCAATCACATTAAAGAGTGTAAAGTATTTTTCGTTACTTTAAGTGGCATAGCTGTTTTTTTTTACAAGTCAACAAAACGTACATAAGCTTTGGACTCCATTGTCCACAAACGATTGCCCAAAGTATCTCTTACTAGGTGGAACTATAATGGAAGACTTTTGTTAACAGTATCTGAAAATCGTGACTCACTGATTGAACTATTTGAGAATATAATAGAAAATAATGAAACGTGGGACTCAGAAGCAATAAATAGTTCGAGGGGGTTTTTGGACTGTTTGAAACGAGATTTTAATTTTAATTATTTGTTGAACATATTTTCAGAAATATTTCCATTCTCGGACAATGTTTTTAATATATTACAAACTAAAACAAATGATATTGCTTTTTGCCTAAAAAAAGTGGATGATTTTAAGTACATGTTAAGCCAAAAAAGAGATGACTTTAACTTATTTTGGGAGAAAACGATGACGTTAAATGTAGAGCCACAAGCCAAGCGTCTTCGAACAGACAAGGTGGGAGATGTTCAAACATCACACAGACGCCTCTTTTATGAAATAATCTATCAAATTCAGCAACAAATAAACTATAGATTTAACCGTTTAAATGATTTTAAATGCCTCGAGCTCTGCAATTTTGATGCATTTAAAAGAAAAACTTTCCAGAAGAACTTCTTCATTATAGTTAGTTCTTCCTCCGAGTGTTACTGCGATCTGAACTAAAAGTGATTTACAAAACTGATGACATTAGCGCAAAAAATAACCCTAGGGAACTAATGCAATTTTTAACAGACAAGGAGCTGGAAGATGCCTACACCAAAGTGTCGAAATTGTGTGAATTATTATTGACAATACCTGCCACAAGTTCATCAGTAGAACGCAATTTTTCAACACTTAAACGTATAAAAAATTTCGTTAGAAATTCAACGGGGCAGGAGAGACTTTCGCATACATCGCTGTTGTTCATTGAAAATAAACTTCTCCAAAATATGTCGGAGCATCGACGTTTTTATGATGACGTCATTGACGAATTTGCAAAAAATGTTCGAAGAATCGAATTACATTACAAATAGGTAATTTTCTAAAAATTGCTTCCTTTTCTTAAAATTTCACCGCACGCCCCTGGTAATGTCTCAGGAACTTTATTATAAACGAATACACACCGGATTTTGCTATACTTTTTTGTATACTCAGAATTTTCATAAATCAATTTTATTATTGCCCAATTTGAATTTACAGCAGGAACAACAAAATACTAAACTATTAGGGCATATTTAATACCATCATCACTGTACCTCTATACAAATTGCATTTTTTCGTGTAACAGACAGCGTACGACGGTTTTACGTCTGGTGAGCACTGCGGCTTCGGGGTTAAATGAATAATTCTCAAAATAATATCAAATGTTAATTTAAGACTTTTTATTTTTTATGTAATTCTAAACAAACTTATTAGAAAAATTAATTAAAGGGCGTCTCGCTGTTCTTTTTGTATTTAGTTGGAAAAGTACGAAATCAAAGGAAATAGATTTTAGCCCGAACTAGGTCATAAAAAAATCTGAAAAACAATTTAGTGAGTTTACGATGGTTTAATTGAATTATAGGACAAATTTTTGTTACTTCAAATATATTATATACAAAATGTACAATTCAAAGTAGTTAAATTGAAACCGAAAATTGAAATCAACTTGAAAATATATTTTACTATTCCTGGAAAAATTTATAAGATGCCCACGTAGTTGTAGTACTTGGAGGAGGTCTAGAGACTTAACTGATAAGGCCCTTTCAGTCTACTCCAGATCCTTCCTCAACCACAACCTGCCACTAGGTTTGATCCCTAAATCTACCTTGCACGTGGCTCACATATGCATAGGAAGTAGAGTCCTCCTCAGTACCTAAGATAGCGAGGTGTGTCTTCAATCAACAGTGCCCCATAGTAAGATGCCCATAGTTGACTATAGTTCACATGTTTCTATAACACTCTGACCATGAATCAATAAAAAACTCTTTATACCAGGGACAATAAGACGTCAAGGACTGCAACGAAACAGGAAAACCTCAAATTACAGGAACCAAGCAGCCTTCCAATAGTACTCGATCAAAGAAAGAAGTCTAAAGACTGGACGAGACAACTGATTACGTTCCTCTTAACTTAAAAGGTCATGGTTTTCAGAGCTCTTTGTACAAAAGGGCATGCCAAAACTTAGCACTCAACGTCCTTGTGGATTCTCAAAACAAAGTGAAAATACATGGAAAATTATTATAACCAGCTAAACTTAACCAAATCTCTCAGTTATCAAAAAAGGGCTTCAAAGAAATGATTCTGGCAAAGACAAAGATTACAGGACAAAAATCCAGGTTTTTCTCAAAAATGCGCACTTGTCTTTGAATTTTAAATAAAACAGTCGGTTAATCCATAATAAGAAACACAATTTCAAGTAATCAAAATTGGTTATAGCGGGAATGATATAAGATTTCTTTAGGATCTGCACATGGAGGTGTTTCACAAAATATACCGAAATGATGACACAAGGAAATGATGATATTTGACAGGCCAAAAGAAGGAATAAAATATAAACTCTGAAAATCAGCAATATTCAATTTCAAAATTTATACAAAATTTAAGAAAATTCTGAAAGTCAAGTTGGCAACATTGATTCAGTTTGAACAAAAGAAACGCAAATCAGTGACGTGAACCTAGTGACGTCGAAATGTCAAATTTGCGAAGTAGAAATGACTAAAGGTAAACAAAAAGCTGTCGCGTTTCGGCGCCTGACCTGGTGCTAACCGGGTATCGATACACTAAGGTCGTATTCCGTTTCCAAACCTGGTTAACCAATCCAATTGACAGAATTCTGACAGCGGTTTCTGAAAACCCATTTAAAAACGAAACACTCGTCAAATTATTGACAGTTCAGACATTGGACATTGGACAACCAACAAAATTCATCGGTTGTTCTAGTGACACTGTTGTTGTTTTCAGGAACCGTGTTCCATAAATAACCGACTTTTCATATAATTGATGGAAACGGAACACGAAACCGAAACCAAGGTTGGAAACGGAAAACGGCCTTAGTACACCGATAGTGTGTAGTCCTGCACCCGACTCCCTTTTAACCTGGTATCGATTCACCAATTTAATAAAATATTCATAATAAACTGTATTAAAAACCGTATAAATAAATAATAATAAATAAATAAATGATTTATTGTCAAAAAAAATTTTACAATTTTGTGGACAAAGCTGTTGTAAAAAAATAGTTTACAAACATCAAAATTAGCAAACAAAACAAGACAAAAACACATCATAAATATTATAGAAAAATAATATTTAAATCAGGAATTTAGAATATTAATATTATAGAATCCTAAAAGAAGTACATTAGAAATGTACTTTGTCAGTCGTACTATGTTATAAACATTTTCATAAATATAATGTAAAAAAATAAAAAAGCAAAGTAAAAAATAAAAAAGTACGAAACAATTAAAAAAATACATATACAAAGTTCGGTAAAAATGGTTGGTAATGGCAACTATCACACTAGGGGTTCATAAGGATAAAATTATGTGTTGTAAAACTCGTTCACGGTGTAGAAGGCTCTTTCCAGTAAGAATGATTTCAAAGCCTTGCAAAATGAAGTCAGAGATATTATGGATTTGATGTTAAATGGCAGGTGATTATGCATTTTTTTTTGCATTGTAGATTACTGATCTTTTAATTAACTCTGAGTGTGGGGTTGGAAGAGAGAGATCGTGCTCAGTATTTCTGAGAGGGTAGTTGTGAGAAGGTCTCTCTAATAGAGCAGGTGCGTGCTTACGAATTAAGCAAACCGATTCCAAAATGAATAAGCAAGGAAGGGTTAGTATTTTATATCTTTTAAAGAAATCTCGGCAGTGAGTTCTACTGTTAAGTCTCAGTAGGTAACGAACAGCTCTTTTTTGTAGTATAAAAATTCGATCAAATTGAGTCGCACAACATGTACCCCAGAATGGAATAGCATATCTGAGATGCGACTCAACAAGAGCAAAATAAACAGTTCTAGAGGTAGAAAAGCTAAGCTCCTCGGAAACAGATCTTAACGCAAAGCAAGCAGAACCTAACTTCCTTGATAAAGCGTCGATATGTGGATCCCATTTTAAAGAATCATCTACAAGAAGCCCTAGAAATTTTACAGAGTTTACGACATCAATAGTGGTGCCATTAAAGTCAAAGGGTTGCAGCGTGTTTTTATAAGACAAGACTTTCGTTTTAGAGATGTTCAAACATAGGAGATTAGAATCGCACCAGGATTTAATGGTGATTAGGTCATTAGATACAATCCTATGTAGGTCCGTGACATCTGGGTGGCTCCACGTAAAGCTGGTATCGTCCGCAAAGAGACATATTTTTCCACTAACGTTTAAATTAGCCATGTCGTTTATGAACAGAAGAAACAAGATAGGGCCTAGTACCGAGCCTTGAGGCACTCCATATTCCATTGGCCTACAAGAAGACATCCTGTTGTCAACTTTCACAACTTGATTTCTGTTACTAAGATATGACTTAAACCAATTGAGAGGAGCCCCTCTAAATCCATAGTACTGCAGTTTGTTAGTTAATATATTATGATTCACACAATCGAAAGCTTTGGAAAAATCGTAGAAAATTGTTGCCGTAGCGTGATGGTTGTTTAGGCTGGAGTAAACTCTATTAAGAAGGGAAAACATGGCATCGCTTGTGCATTTGTTACTTAGAAATCCAAATTGATGTTTTGTAAGTATTTCATATCTAGACAGAAATGATAAAAGCCTTTTTTTAACCAGTCTTTCGATGATCTTAGATAGCGTAGGGAGAAGTGCAATTGGGCGATAGTTCGAAGCTTCTTCTGTAACACCTCCTTTGTGAAGAGGTATGATTATTGCAGTTTTAAGGCAGCTTGGAAAAGTACCATTTTGGAAAGACATATTTATCAAAGTAGTCAGATGCTCTAGTGTGCATTCCGGCAGACTTGAATACATTTTTAAAGTAAGCCCATCAGTTCCCGAAGAAGATTTATTTTTGATATCATTAATTGTACTACGAAGTTCTGATAAAACTACTGGTGAAAAGAATAAACTGTGCAGTTTTAACCTATGATTAGAGAGATATAAAATTGGGTCATTAGATTGAGATACGGATTTAGTCAAATCTTTGGCTAAATTTACAAAATAATTGTTTAGGTCCTCAGGAGAGGTAAGGATAGTGCTGGATAAAGGAGTTTTGTTTCTTAAATCATTTACGATAGACCAGGTTTCTTTAGCTACATTTTTGGCGTTAGAAAGTCTATTATTGTAATAAATATCTTTGGCGGCTTTAATAGTTTTATGATAAATTTTTCTGTATGATTTTACATAATTATGAAAAAAGACACTGTCCGAGAATTTCTTTAAATGAGATAGTGACCGCATGTTCTTAGAAGATATACGTAAACCTTTAGTGGACCAGGGTTTACTTCTTTTATTTTTGATAGGCCTAAGAGGAAAAGATTCAGAAGCTATATTAGTTAGAGTTTTTATAAAACGAGAAAATTCAGTGTCGACATCATAAGTGTGAGAGTCCCAGTCAGTTATTTGACATAGGTGTTTGAAATTAATGAAATTTCTAACCGAAAAAATACGGCCTACTTGTCTAGAGGAATTTTTGGCTTTGGATGTAATTGAACATTTTGTGAAAATTGCTTCATGATCGGAGAAACCTGGACTTAAGACATTACATTCGACGGAGCTAGGATCGAAAGAAGACACAACGTAATCTATAGTACTGGCACTTGTCTTAGTAATTCTGGTTGGTGAGTTGACGTGCATGGCAATTCCTAATGATTCAAAGATGGACTGAAGACATTCCTGAGCAGCACACACACTGGAAAAGTCAATATTGAAATCGCCACATAAGATTAATTTGCTTTTTACAGGAAGGGACTCGAGCAAACTTAGAAGGTTATGGCAGAATAATTGCACATCAGCATCAGGTGTTCTATAAATACAAATAATATAAAGGTCATAAGTATTGTGATAAACGATAGAAAATTCAAATACTTTTTCAGATAATAAATGATTATACTTTGATATTTCGGAAAAATCGTTGTTTGAAGACATTATCATGGTGCTTCCATGAGTTAAATTAGTTCTATTAAATCTGGCAATTGTGGTATAGTTTTTAATAAAAACAGGTTGATTGATATTTAGCCAGTGCTCAGTGATGGCAATGACTTCTGGAAAATTTAGCTCTTCTAACAAAAGATATAATTCGTCTGTTTTATGTCTTAAGGACTGAATATTAAGAAAAAAAAGATTAAAATTGCTATTGGTCAATTTTTTAGAGGGTGCTAGATCCTCTTTTCGCGTCATATTGACTAAAAATTTTTACTTTTTGATGGTGAACCACTAGAATAATATTTACCAGTACCTTCACGAATTTTTTGGAGCCGTAAAATTTTTTCCGAGGAGTAGAAAGATCTATACGCTGCAAGGTCTGAGTCCACTTCAGATGAACCAATCCCATAGGCATCGTGGAAGCGATAATACAGCTTGCGCAGGGATTCCTTGTCACTGGGAAGGCCTTCTGAAGCTAGCAATAATTTAATGCTAGTACTTGTATGCCCCTCAAAACACACACTAGATGGCTGGTCGTGTAGATAAGCAAGAAATAGCCTTAAGGTCTTTAGTAAGGAAGGATCCCTTAATCTGGCTAATATATAGCGACCATTTGCTTTATCCGAATCTTGGGACAGCCGCACTCTTGGTGGAGTCATTGGATCAAACTGCAAAAAATCTTCTTTCTTTGCAGTTTTCTCCATGCTTAATTTAGAGCCCTCCAGTGCCAATGACCTTCAAGCTGCTATGGCCTCCCTGTCAGAGCCAATTATGACTGACTTATCCTCTTCAGGCACAAATGTCACTGGTGATTCCAATAATTGAGGCTTTGGTGGAGACAGCCCCCGGCTCTTTGGGATATCTATATTGACATCTTGATGACTAGAAGATGAGACATTATGGGCTGTGGAAGTGGGCGGCGTTTGGATAAGGGTTGGTGAAACTGAATCACAGGTAGGATCAATTATAGTACCAGGTGGCCACAGACTAGCGTTCTTAAGCTGAATTAAGTGATCTTTATTTTGCACCCCAATTTTAAAATCGGAGTGCAAAGTGTCTGCATTCTTAAGCATAGGAAAACAACGCACAGAATTCGTGGTTCCTAATTTTTCTTTGATGTAGTGTACAAGCTGATTTGATTTATACGTGGACGGAATTATGGATACCACTACATAATGCCATTTCTCTATAATGGGTGTTTTGTTGGGCTGGAAGGAAACAGCTTTTTTTGGAGACTTATTGACAGGCATTTGGACATCTGTTGTATCGGTTTGGGTTGATATTGCGGTGGTGTATATCTTCTTTATTGATTGTTGTTTAGGCTTATCAGCAAGCTTCTCCAGGGTAAATGCCATTTGTTTTACACTATGCCTCAGCTCAGCCATCTCTTTAGTCAACTGCTCCTTCGATGAATCATGCACCTGGACTTTGACAGATTCATTTTGAGTTTCCATTAAAATAGATGATAGATTGAAAGTATCCTGCCTAATTTCTTTAATGGATTTAAATAAGGATTTTTTTATACTGTCAGATATTCCAGAATGGAGGCTGTGAATATCCTCAATTTTTTCTAGCAGTATCTTCCATTTGGAGTCATGATTGAGTAAGATGTCGTAAATTTCGCCAATGATCGGAAGGATGTCGTTGTTTTTCTTTAAGCAGGAACCCAATGCTTCGAGATATTCTGAAGAGATTTGAGTCTTTTGGAGATCTGATATTTTATCATGCAAATATTTCAGAGTTGGAGAGTCGCAAACAGTGCAAAAAAATCTTATGTTGTTGAATTTTTGTTTGTAGAACACTTTTGTCGTGGATTTATCCAGTCCTGTACAGACCATACAAAAATTTCTTCGGCACTCCCCACTACAGCGAATTCTGTAACAGTCTTTTTCCGAAACGATTTTTTGGCAAGAATCGCACTTAAATTCAGCCATTTTATAAATAAATATAAAATTAAAATTTTCAAAGGAACAAAAAAAGTGAAAATTAAAAAAAAGAGTATATTTGATAAAATGTGTCAAATTTTATGGCAGGTCAGTTAACTTCACATTATTACAGTAATTTTCAAGCCTTTTGATCACAATTTAGTAGCCAACAAATTTTCAAAATATTTTATTAACATTTATTAAGGCATTCAACAAATTAACACATTTCTGTTCTGTTAGTTTCTTTGTCTACCTTTCCTTTTGGTTTCTCATAGTTCTAGTTTTGTTTGAACTTTACTTGAAATTTAGGCTAGGGTTTGTAACAATGTACTTGTTTTTGTCATTACTCGCTAATTGTTTGAATTTACTCACGCAGTCTTTATTTCTTGTTTTGATCCAAACCCGTTATTAGTGTCCTTTTTTTGTCTAAACAGTAAAAGACATGTATTAGTCGAATCACATCCAAACATTTATGTTGCTTCCCGCAATTGGTTTATTGACATTACACAAGTTTTTTTACCTTTTCAATATATTATCTCCAATGGATTTACTTATTATTACTTAACAGACCTCTTCAAGCAAGGTTGCCAAGTCAGACTTCGGAGGCTTGTCTTTGAACAGTTTCTTTCCTTCACTAAAACGTCACACCGGGGTTTCGAATCAGATTTGTTATCAATTCCTATTGGTTATTTTCCTATTTTCACCAGTTTACAATTTATTCTATATTTTAATTACTATTGTGGTTATACTCATTAAAATAACAAATTATAGTAATTCCTCTGTTATACATAAGGATTTCAAGACTTTAATTTTTTCTTTACAGTTGTAGTCGTTTAAATTCCCTATAAATTTGGCAACCTCGTCGACTGTCAATTTTCTTTTTGCTTTGTGTTAAAGAGATTCTTCCATTTCTTTGTTTCATGATGCCTACATGAACCATAGTTGCTTTTTAAGCAATGAATTTAAAATGTAATTTGGCGTCCGTCAATTTTTGTACGTTTTTAGTACATTGATCTAGTACCATGTATCTTTCTACCTGTTCACTAGTGAGTAAGTATATCGTTTTAACAATTTTTTTAATTGAAGGGTTTTATCACTCGATGGACTTATTTGTATGTAGTATCATACACGTTATACAGACCTTTTTGTTTCATTACTTTTGCACGTGCACACAGCCCTTTAAGTTTTCAAAAATATATTTATCTACTGGGTGTTTTGATGTCTAATACCAAGAGTAAAATGTCTTACTGTCTTTATTAGTTTGGCCCCGACTTCATAGAATAAAATTTTCCAGGTGAAATAAAATATTATTTTTCACTTTTTAATTGAAATCTGTTTTATTTTTTATAAAACTTTTTTTTTCATCCTTTTTAGTTCTATTTTATTATGATACATCGTTGTATACTAACATGTCTTATACTATACCCAAGTAGCACTTTTAGTCATGGATACGTCATTGTTATCACAAGTATTTTCATTGAAGTAACCGGAACTTGGTGTCGCCACGTTCTGTTTAAGCTGAGACTACGTAGTCATTACAAAATGAGGAACAATTTTAGGGTAACTATTTCGTTAAAAACATGTAACTGTGACTTTGACTATTACGTAGATAGTACGGAATTGTGTGGTTCCATTTAAGTAGCTGAATAGTAATAATTTACCCTATTCGTCACTTCCTTATTTCTGTCTTTATTCAATCCGTTTTAAAAATATATATGGTTCGTTTTAATACAAGCAAAACAGTTATGGCGACCACAAACACTCAAATTGTAGTAGAGCGTGTAGAATACGTTATCGGTATTTGAGGTAGGATACATGAGTTTTACTTAGTTTTCTGGCTATGCTAAAGACCTAAAATTAAAACACAGGGAATTTCTCTGATGAATATGCTGATAATAGTCGTACAAAAAATACGCGCCTTTAAAATTCGTTAATTTTCGATACATTTTGGCCATACATATATTGGCCAAGTTAAATCTCAAAAATGTAATTTTGGACTTTGTTTTAAATAGTAATTATCATTAAATATCTTATTATAAAGAGTGATTCTTTTTGTAACGTAAAGTTTAATTTGTATGCATTTTTAATCTTTATACTCACAAAAACAAACATTATAGCTAAATATTTATAGAGGAGATGAAAATAAACAATGGCGTTCTATTGGACTTTTACTTTTAGGTTGGCTGCATTTCTTTACTGAGAAAATTACTTAACATCAAGTGTCTACGACTGCTCCCATACTCTTTTATAGTTTTGGATTTTTTAAATACGCAACAGTCACTTATACCCAATTACTTTGAAGTCTACTAGTGATCTACAAAGTTCCCATTAATCCCATACTATATATTATTACTAAGCGGTTATGATTTGTGAACATTCCGCCAGTTCTTTAAAATTTAATGCTTTGTGTCGTAGCATGCGGAGAGTTGCGGTACTTGAGTCACTATTATAATTCTGCCATCAACCATAACCCTTTATTTCATTTTTATTTTTTGTTTTCTTAAAATACCGCTTTAGCTTGTTATGTTCGGGTATCACATAACCAAGTTGTGATATTTTTAATTGTCTATTAAATGTGGCTGAGTGACGAAAGCTACTTTTTTTTCTTATGGTATGTGAAGCCACTGTGAATCATTTTAACTTGTTACTGGTAGACGATAACACAACACATACACAACTAATTAATAGCTGTAGACCTAATTACAATGACTTTTTAAGGACAGCGGCGACAATAGAAGCCCACCCACCATATTGACGCAAACTTTCTAAAGGTTTAAATATAGGCGCCCATATAATCGTTAGTTTTTCGTCGCAAAATATGACTAAATTAATCTACTTTTATATTGACAACCTCTGTCAGCGTCACTTGTAAATGAGGGCTATGTTAATGTTTTACTTTAATAATCTATTCGAACTATCTAGTATAAACTTACTTTTTCATTTAGATTGTTAACAAACAACAATGTGTGTGCAAACAACTAATGAGAGTTGTCTGCCAAGTGGATTTAGTAATCTAATATGTACTGAAGAAGGCCTACAAAATAAAGTTTCTTTTATGCTTATCTTAGAGAGCTTCTACCTCAAATTGAGGTGCTGAATGAAGTAAAACATACACCAAGACATGAAACAATATTGTCTTTTACAGCAAAATAAATGTAATAACTTTTCTTGGAGTAAACTTAAACCTAAGATATTTACGGTCATAGTCATTTACACATTCATCACAAACACTTCATAATTACAAACAAAAGACATGTGAACCAGGATTAAATACATTTATCTATATGGCCAATGGCTGAGAACTTCATGTTTGAATCAATATTCATTTTAATAATCACAAAAACTCATAAAATGGGACACTAAAACAACAAACCTCATAAGAAACCCACGTAGGCGAATGGCCGAACCAATCAATAATAGAGTAACCATTCTATTATTGCCACTGTCCTTATGAAATCACCGACCGAATCTCTTACGAGCGCCCCCTATCTTCGGAACCTCAAGTACAAGAGGTAATAGTTTACTTGTAGTAAATAATTGCTCTAATTGTACTTCTAAGTTGCAACAGAAGAATAACGACTGGTAATAGCCAGTTTACAGTAGCAGTAGACGATAACCTTTTCTACTCTGCAACAACTCGTTTTACTTTATAGTTCAAGAAGGTACTGATACTTAAAAGTTGTAATTTAGTAAACAGATTAAAAACAGTAACTTTGAATAATTACTATTATATCACGGAAAAGAAATGATGACCTTGGAGTCAATTCCTTAAGTAGTTGCTTGGCAGTAGTTATTATATAATTACTTTACATGAAAAATTACTATAAAGTATTATTCGCAGTAACAAATACATATATAATACTTAAAAACGTGTAACCCAAAGTGTTTGTTGATATATGGTAGGATTATTAGTCATAAATACGTAAAAACTCTTAAAGAGTAGTAGTGGAAACAGTTGTAGCTACTTTAGTGCTAGCTGGGTATACAACAGTAACATACATACTTTTGTTCTTGACAGAATGGTAAACGTATATATTGTTCAATGTAACATCGAGTTGAAAATGGCATCATTCCGCCATTTTTTTCAATATGCTTACGACGAGATCACTTCGATAACATTCTGAATATTCTCTGAGAATTTCATCCAAATTGGTCAAAACATCGCTGAGTAATTGATGTACATATATAAAAAAATACATAGGATCGAATTGATAACTTCCTCCATTTTTGAAGGCGGTTGAAAAGAAGAACAATTCCCTCTTAAATATTGCAATTTTAGCAATTCACAGAGATGATTTTATTGAAGTAACTTTTAACTAAAATAACGTTATCATGTATTAAAACTACCATCATAAATCATCCTAATGTGATCGATACCCATTTTCGGTATGCCCATAAACAGGGCTGTCGGGGAACCGCTTCGAGGCGACGGCGACGACGGGACACGGAGTGACCCTGCGGAAGGTACGAGTTGTAACAGGCGTCGCGACCGTCTTTGTAGAGGAAAACAACGGCACTTCGTTGACGCCCTAAATCAAATTTAGGCCACTTGTAATTCGAACCAGGGTCGCCCTTATTTATTGTATAACAAAAAGAAAAGAAATTGCTGCTTATTGCAAGTGTATCACTAGTTTTATTAGGGTGAATCTGAAATCGAATATTTTAGAAACCAAAAGAGGTACACACAATGTGACCAGCAAAGTCCGCTTCATATGGATATATTTTTTAAATAATTGAGTTGGATAAAAGTTGAGTTAGTGAAATATTTTCGCTTGAAAAATAATGTAAAATGACAATAAAAGAGTTAGTCACGTGATTTATCTTACCTTCCAAATTTGGCATTTTTTTTTAAATAGCCAAAAACTGCCTTTTTTGCTGAAAATTGTGAAAAATAGTAGAGGAAAAAGTTAATTCTTTTTCGATTTTATAGTTCCTAAATTTCAACACTAACGGTAGACTTCAAATTTTTCTCATTTTTTAAAAATTTGTTCCTTTTTCACTTTACCGGATATAAGCAAGCCTGATGCATTTTCTAAGTTAATTTTTTATTTTAAACGGAATTTCATTGATGAAAATATAAATGGATAAAAAAGAATGTGTTCAACTTCATGAAAATGATCCATGTTCCACAATTTAAAGTAAATTCCACTAGTCAACATTTATAATGTATCACTGATTTTTAACATTAATTTCAAACGCATATGTTTTTTTTTATTATTCAATCGATTTTAACAAATTATTTTTTTCCTGATAGGTCAGTCCTTCTACTTTCTAAAGCCCTAGGCAAAGTTGAAAATTTTGTTGTATTTTGTTGTATTGTAACTGAAAGTTACGTGAGCATGTAAATAAACAAAAATTTAATATGACTGCCAAAAAGAAACGGGACATGTTGTAACAGTTTAATTTTGTTATAAGTGCATTTCATTGTATGATTAATTTAATATTATAATCTACTACTTTAGTATTAAGTTTAGTGATTAATATGTACGCCTTGTTGGTTTGATTTACTTAGATTTTAGTAGTTTTGATTTTAGTTAATTTTGTACCTATATCTGAACTAAAGATATAAAGGAATAATTTTCAGTAAATAATTATATACTGTATAAGAAAAACTTCAAATAGAACTTTAGACAAACTATTTATTTCCCATATATTTTACAGAGTAGATATAAATTAAATTTTATTAATTCTGAAAACCTGTTTTCGAGTCCTTTATACAAGTCTTGGGATTTTCGTTTTCCTTGGCTAGATATGCTGCATTTTTAGATTGGAGCGTATATTTTGTATAACTTTCCTGTCGCTGTAAAAAAACTAAATCATATTACCCCAATAAATTCTTTGATATAAAGTCGATATTATGTATTAATATTGAACTGTAAATACTTGTATTAAAAAAAAAAGGTTGCCTTGATAAATATTTCTTTTCAGATATACATAGGATTATTTTTAGACTATAGATACTATATATACACCACTTCATACTTTCTCTTAAATCTACATTTTATTATTCGTGTTCCCTTTTGCTGTGAATATATAACATATAAAGGTATTTTCATTTAAGTTAGACATAAATAAACCAAAGGTATTTCTCGATTCAATATTAATATTCTTACCTTTTTTTTTCCTGAGACTATATAAACTACAGCCCTCTTATAATTTCTATCAATGTTTGATGTTCCAAAATCCAGATCGACTTTTGTTTTGTCCAAAGTTGCATAATTACTTGGAGCCCATTATAAACTGAAATTTCGTTACGTCTGCGTCTGATGCATTTCCTAAAATAAATAGTTAATAATTGTGTGAATAAATTCCTATTTTATGGTTAAATAATGAGTTTATACAGTTGGGAAAATTCTATTAAATTAAACTCAACTTACGTTTCATTTTTATGGCATTTAACTACTCCTGCATTAGCACATCATTTTTTTGACTCTTTGGTACTCTACTCCGTACTAATATTTGACTTTTCTGAGTGGGCCTTTTCCGTTATTACTAGAGTAATTAATTAAATATTATTTGTTTATTTACGTTTCCATTTCGCCTAGGCGTTGCTTTTAAATTTCAGGTTAGTTGTTTCTGTCAATGTTATTATTGCGTCGTCTGGGAATTTTTCGGATCTATTCGGCTAAGACTTCCATATTAACATATTCTCGAAACCCTCCACCTGGTACTTCCTCATATCAAGAGCGCGGGCATCTTTTTCGCTGTTGCCAAGTGTATTCATTTCCTGTATCTTTCTCAACCAATGGAGAGTCGTTTTTCTTGTCTAACATATTAATCATATCCTTGTTTTATTCCGACTATGTGCTCTTTTGGCAAGGTTGTTAGCACCTGACATATTCTAGCCAATGGTATTCCGCCACCTTAGTTAACCAACGGAAAGGAAGCTGGGGGAAAACATTTTTCACTTTTCTGGTCACCTGCAGATAACCCTCAATTCCGCAATAATTTTTCGGGCACATTATAGTTTTCACTGTGAGTGTTATTTTTCGTGCTAGAAAATCTCTCCAAGAGAGGATTTTACCTGAAGATTGGACCAGACCGCCTATTTCCATGCCCTTGTACTTGGCACGTGAAACCACTTTCTGAGTGACCCTATTGGATAGGTAATTTGCTTTAATATCATTTATCCTGAAAAGGGGATTTTTTTTCTTAAATTTTGCTTGATTTTCGATTTCGTAAATTGGTAACTTTTCTCTTTTTTTTTTTGAATTAACTTTTGCTCGGGTGAGACGATTATTTTTTTGATGCAACAGAGGCTAGTTTTTATATATTTTTTTTTAAATCTTAAATATTAAAAGCAAGTGTAACGAATTCTTTACCTCAGTAATTTGATTAATTTTCTTATTATATTAACCATATTTTGTGGATCGTAAATTGGCTCTATTTTATTTTAAAATAAAACCACAATATTTAAGCAGCTTGCATAGTGTGATTTGATTACTGCATTCGTTCTTTTTAATAGATAATAAACAGATTAATAACTGGCTTGCAGAGGATTTCAGTAACAATTAAGTATGACGTAAATTGCTTTTCTTTTAGTTTATGGTATTTTTTTGCATTTTGATTTGCCGCTGGGAAATAATTAGTTAAATAAAACCCTTTTTTTAAGCTGGTTATATTATAATTTAAATATATTTGTGCCTTTTGATTTTTCTTATTGCTGCCTTATTATATCTATATTTTTTGTAAGTATTCTCACAATGTTTCGCTTAAATATTTGCTATTCTTCAGGTCTATACATACCTTCTTTTGTTAAGATTTTGCTTTTTTTTAAATTTTATTCTCATTTCTATTTAAATTGGCCGAGGTCAGTCTAAATTTTCTATTTATTTTATACGGGAAATTGTTATAGTAATCGATTTTGTCACAAATGTTTTTATTGTAAATTGAATTTAGTTTTACTGGAGTCAGTTATAATAATGTGCTTATATTTTTCTTACCCAACGTTTCGATTAATTTTAGGTCATCATCAGGGCCTAATTTTTTTTTTAAGTATTAGAATTATTTCTACTTTATTACGTATTGCTAATTTAAATCATTCGGATTCAGTCGAAACCTTGTATTTATTTTAGTGTTAACTCTGGTTATTGAGATTATATTGATATTGATAAAGTAAATTTTAGAATTTTCCTTTTCGGTCTTAGTTTGTATTTGTGGATTTGTTGGATTTATTGACACAATGTTTCGACTGAATTTTCGATACCCATCAGGGTATTTTGTGCTTATTGATGGTATCTTTAGTGATTTCATTTTAAATTATTTTATTGTATTTTTTTATTTTGTTGCTTGCGGTTTTAATTTATTTAAAGAAAAGTTCTCATTAGTGTCTTGAAATTAATTAAATATTTTTTTTATACTTCTCGGTAGTAATAAATTTTTAAAATTAAATTATTTGGGGATTTTTTTGAATTAATTCAAATTATTTGGGTTTTCGTTATAAACTTTGAATCACTATGAAAAATTCTAGAACATTTTTGTTTTCATAGGGTTCAAGTCAGGGGCCAACTGTAAGCAACAGTCCTAATTTCAAGTCAGGGGCTAATTGCAACTGCAAGTCACAGACATAATTTCAAGTCACGGACTTAACTTCAAGACTCGGGACTAATCCCATGTCACGGGCCTAGTTTGAAGTTAGGAGCGCTTCAGAACTTCCAGGTGCTGCTGGATTTGGTGACACTTATTGTTTACCTTTTTTTTCTTTTATACCGTAACTGATAACACACTTATTGTTTATATTTTTCGTTTATACCGTAACGGATAAATAATTTTTTTTTACTTTATTTGTGTGTTTTATTTAGCTCACTCTTTTTGTCTGCCCGAATAACTTTTTAGATTTTATTAAAATTTCTTTTAAAGTATCAAGAGGAAGCAAGTGCCGCGAACATCAAGGGGCTTTCCAATTTAAGTCGTAATAAATTGGTGGCGCTCATTTCTTTTTTTTTTCTCTCTTTTTCTTTCTTTAAGATTTTTTAAGTTTTCCCACGCCCTACTCTCCGGGTTGTCTTGTTTAATGTCGTCCTGACAGACCCCTGGACGTGAAATGTGTGTCCCCGTCTATATGTGGCTAGGTTTGATTTAAAACATGCAATTTAATTTTACCTTCTTTTCAAATTATTGAAAGCTACATGCTTTCACTAAATATTTATTTATTTCGTGGCTAAAACACATAGTTTGTAAGGCCAAAAACCAGAAACAAAAAAAAAACTCTCCGGGTTAATTGAGCTAGGGCATCTACATTGCACGCTCTATTGACTACGTAATCTTGATACCTTTTTGTGATTGAAATAATTTAAAATAAAACAGTAATAATTATTATTATTAAATAAGAGCGTAGCAATCTTGTACCTTGGTTTTAAGAAAATCCAGGGTTACAATGTAGATTTTATGTTTTCATATGCTACGTATATGTAAAAGTTTACTGTACCACATTACCAAGTTTGAAACTCTAATTTTTAATAAAGGGTGAATAAAAAGATATACACTTTAAACTATTATAACTTACAAATATGGTTAATTAAAAATACACTTAGCCATTGAACATTTTTGGCTTTAGAAAGTAGAAGGACTGATCTATCAGGAAAAGTTTGTTAAAATCGGTTGAATAATAACAAAAATACTTTTTGAATTATTTGAAATTAATGTTAAAAATCAGTGATGCCTTATAAGTATTGACTAGTGTATTTTTAAATTGGGTTTATTATTTAGTTATTACATATTTATTTGCTTTTTATTTCAAACTCAGAAAACCCCTTTTTCTATTTCTACATCGCCCTTTCTAAAAACCAATAGAATCTTTTTATTAAAATAATTGAAATAACCAAATGTCTAGGAAAACAATTGGTTATTTTTTGTATCCAACGATTCCATTAATAATATTGCACTGATATTGTAATACCATAAACATATAAACAATATATATCTATGTATAATATTGATTTTTTTACAGTCGATTAGCTGGATGAAGAAAGTCGAAAAATGTTTTATTAATTAATTGTTTTTCACTTAGTTAACCGAATGCAGACAAAACTGATTTAAGCTATGAGTGGACTATTAATAGTTGAATCGTTAAATGAAGACTTTAGTCAATTGTTTTCATAGGCTACTTTATAATTTAGGTTTTATTAGGTTATTTCAAATAATTTTAAAAAAATGTTCGATTTATTTTTACAAAGGACTATATAGAAAAAGATAAACAGGGTTTTCTCAGTTCGGTTTTTACTACAAAAGACACTAAATATGTTTTAACTTAATAAACAACATATGGCTCCTTGTTGCTAGCTACAAGGAGTTGGCTTGACGGATATATAAACAACCTGGTTTTAAAATATTTTACATCAACTTATGGAAACTCGATATTTGTATCAAGTTGAAAGAACTTTTTTGAATCCATGTAGGTTTCCATCAACAAAATGCCGTTTACAATAAAAAATTATTAAAAAAATACATTTAGGCGCTGAATTTATCAAAAATTAATAGTATATACAGCTAAAATTTAGCACATAACTTTAAATCAAGAAAGAAACAACCTTTTCCTTTAGTATTTTTCCAATTTTGAGAAAAAAAGGTAGTTTTTTGCCATTTAAAGAAAAATGTCAAATTTGACAGTTAAGATAAATCACGTGACTAACTTTTTTAATTGTTATTTTGCATTATTTCTCAAGCAAAAACTTTTTCCAAAGTGCAATTTCACTTAAGTCGATTATTAGAAAAAATGTCGAAATGATGCGGACTGGTCACATTATATAGGTGTGAAGCCGCAATAAGTACGCTCCATACAGGTAGAGATTTGTAATCTGGGTTCACATATTCTATAGCTGTTGCTTTTTTAAAAATATTTATTCGAGAAAAACATTTTTTTGGGAAAAGATAAAGTAATAATAATTTTATTGACTCAGGGCAGGGATTAACAGGGGGTACGCTCCCCCACTATTTTGCTTTTCGGCAAAATTTTCTCTTGTGATTACTATAGAACATAGCTTTGTTGACACTTTACTGATATTAAAAACATTTTTTGGGTTCTATTTATTTAATAGTATTTTTACAAAGAAAACTGTAAACGATGTTGCTGAATATTTCCAATCATTAATAAAACTGTTTTTCTTGCCTCTTTGTAAAAAATGTATTGTCATTTCATTTTAAATTTGGATGTACAGGGTGTCCGGATTTCGCTGTCATTATAGAGTATCTCGGTTATTTCTAAACATAGAGATTTGCCGCTATCGCGAAGTGGTGCTACTTTTTAATGAAACGAAAGGTTCCGTGAACCAAATTTTCATAATCACCTTCGTTTTTGAGATACATCACAAAAATAAAATCTGATTCTGGTCCAGTGGTGTAAGAGATTTTTCTCGTTGACACCTTTTCAAATATATATATATATATATATATATATATATATATATATATATATATATATATATATATATATATATATATATATATATATATATATATATACTTACCGGTATCTGGGAATACAGCAGTCGTTTGAAATAAGGCAAAAAGAAAACAAAGATGTAGCAGAAAAAGAATTTATGCGACGCATTACAAAAATTCTTAAAACAGAGCTAAATACCAAAAATAAGATAACAGCCATAAACGCTTGGGCAATACCTTCGCTTACTTGCACCGCTGGAATCCTTAAATGGTCTAAAACAGATCTCCAATGATTAGACCGCCAAGTGCGAACACTCTTCACCAAGCGTGGTATGCTCCACCCCAACTCGGCAACAGAGAGACTGTACTTACCCAGAAGAGAGGGGGGACGCGGATTAGCGAGCATAGAAACCGTCAGTCTGAAGGAGAAAAATAAATTGACAAGGTACTTCCTGACAAATAACTCACCATTCCACCGCTCAATCTTGCAAACCTCGAAGAACCTGAAAGGGAAGAAAGCCAACAGGAGAATCTAAGAGCTAGTTGGCGAAGTAAAGCTCTTCACGGAAGATTCTATTCAAGCCTGCACCGACCAGAAGTGGATAAAACCAAATCCAATACTTACCTTACTTCGGGATATCTTTTCCCAGAAACGGAAGGGGCTCTACTGGCTATACAAGATCAAGTTGTTCCAACCAGAAATTACGCACGGTTCATCATGAAGCAGCAAGTGGACAACACAAAATGCAGAGTATGTAACGCGGCCGAGAAAACTGTGCAACACCTGTCAGGGGGATGCACCCACTCGCCTCCACTAAGTATCTATAGAGGCATAACAACGTGGGAATAGTTGTTCATCAATTAATTGGCCTCAAGTGGGGAATCTTAATGGATTTTGTAGAACACCACAGATACACACCACGACCTATAACCGCGAATGACTAAGCAAAAATTTACTGGGACATTCCCATAATAACTGACAGGACAGTGGAACACAACCGGCCGGACGTAGTAATGTGGAACAAAGCGGACAAAACTGCGGTAATCATAGACTTTGCTGTGCCTCTGGATCACAACATGTCGCAAACATACACGACAAAAGTAAATAATTATACAGACCTTGCGATAGAAATGAAACTCATGTGGGATCTCGATAGCGTCAAAATTATGCCTTTAGTGAACGAGTTTTACAACACATAATTTTATCCTTATGAACCCATAGTGTGATAGTTGCCATTACCAACCATTTTTACCGAATTTTGTATATGTATTTTTTTAATTGTTTCGTACTTTTTTATTTTTTACTTTGCTTTTTTATTTTTTTTTACATTATATTTATGAAAATGTTTATAACATAGTACGACTGACAAAGTACATTTCTAATGTACTTCTTTTAGGATTCTATAATATTAATATTCTAAATTCTTGATTTAAATATTATTTTTCTATAATATTTATGATGTGTTTTTGTTTTGTTTTGTTTGCTAATTTTGATGTTTGTAAACTATTTTTTTACAACAGCTTTGTCCACAAAATTGTAAAATTTTTTTTTGACAATAAAGCATTTATTTATTTAATTTATTTATTTATTTATTTAATAATTAGCACTAATGGGCTCGTACACGTCAATACCATCAGACACCTGGAAGAACTCGACCTACCCGACACAGCCATCCTGTGGATGCAAAAAGCAACAATATTGGGTACGGTTGCAATAATCAGGCAAATAATCTTCCCGCACTGACAACTGTGAGTGTCCTTGACTGAGACCCGGACACCCACAGAAACAAAAACATCCACAATTGTGTGAAATCCAAAAAAAAAAAAAAATATATATATATATATATATATATATATATATATATATATATATATATATATATACTAAACTTCATTTCTCTGGGCTCAAATAAAGAATAACGTGTTATATATATATATATATATATATATATATATATAAATATATATAAACTAATAAAGAAAAACTATTGTTATTATATATTCGATTGAGGTAGCTTTTACCGGATGGAAAAACGTTATAATGATAATAATAAAAAAAATGTTTGTGTCCTATTATTGTCAGTTATAATTACACTACTTATTCGCTTTATTAATATTTTCAAAAATTATAGAAAAAGGAGTACATTATAGACTAATAAATCATTGAGAGAGCCAAAATCTACGTTTTGAAGGTCAAGATGGTTACGTAGGTCCAGAGATACTAAAATAGCAGCTATTGATCTCATTGCTAATTTTGAACAAAATGTTGAAAATGGAAACTAATTTTGTTTGATATCTTTGGATTTATGCAAGACATTTGTCACTGTAAATCATACTATTTTGTTACGAGATTTATATAATGTAGGAATTCGAAATATCACTTATAAACGATTTCAAAATTATTTATGTAATCGTAAGTAATACGTTGAAATAAAAGTTTTATATTCTTTTATTTCAACGTATTACTTACGATCTCAACAGATTGCGCAATTCCAGAAGGGTCGATAATTGAACCAGTGTTCTTTTTAATTTATATAAATTCCAGCTCGAAATTGAATTTAAAAGACAGTGTTAAGCCGTTTTGGATGGTCCTACAATTATATATTTTGTTAAAAGTATGTTGGATATTTGTAGTCAAATTACTCATGATTTTAGCATACTTTTAAATTGACTCCAGCCGTATAAATTATCTTTAAACTTCAAAAATCATGTTTTATGTTTATCAATAAAGATACTAGCGACGTAGATGCCATCCCTCCATTAATCATTAAAATATAAAGTATTCAAAGTCAATAAAATGTTTAGGTATATATTTGGACTAAAATTTAAGTTGGATTTATCAAATTAGATCTCTTAGAGATACAATACGCCCTTTAATTGCAATTTTATAAAGGGTTCGAAATAATATTTCTTTAAGACCTCTAAAGTTTTTTCATTTTTTTTTATTTACTCTAAATTGCAATACCCTATATCGTTATAGGATTCTGCTTAGTCTTCGAGTCTTAAACCACTGCAAATATTACTACTTTATTAATAAAATAGTAAAATGTATTCACTGATTGCCATTCTTGCAAAATCTTGCAGAATGTGTTAATAGAAATAATTTACTTTGAAAGGAGTCAAGAAATATTACACTTAAGAAACACCCTGTACGTAGGAAAACTATTTGAGCGACAAATTCTTAATTTTTTGTAGCCAGAAAAAAATATTTGTTCAGTGTCGCAACCGTATATTGATATTTTTTGTAATGCAGTGAATATAAATTCCTGATTTTTCAGATAATATCATAAATAAACAAGAAAGACATATTTGTTGACACACGTTTTCAAGCGCTCCGTTTTCAGACACCTAATACAATTTTATCTTATTCACTACACTAGATGAGCAAAAACAGTAAGTCAATCAATTTTTTTGTCTAAATCATGTTTTTTTGCTTTTTCATAACTGTATATAACAGAGACAGCTCTGATGACAATCCCTTATTTTCTCTTGAACGTCCAGGTTTCCGGTCTATATATTTTTTAAACAAGGAACTGTACAGGGTTTTCCCGTATATTTTTCCACCCACCTAGAGAGTTTATTTGAATAGATACGGGAATGTCGTAAATACAAAAGTTGTTGGGTTTTTTATGAAGATTTAGAATATTATATCATAAGTGCGAAAATATTATTGGAAATGTCAAATTTTGACAGGTTGTCAGTTTTTTTTAATGAAACACTCTGTATATTAAATCATATTCTTGAAGATATTTTTTTCCTAATTTCAAATATATATACTTTCAATATATTCTGTCAATTAGTTTTGGATATATAAGCGTTTAAACATTAAAGAAATGGTAAGGTAATTTGCGCTAAAACATAGTGAGCCATGGTCAAGACAATTGCAATGAACGACGTGTTTTTGACGTTTACCGGTCAGAAGTAATTATTTTCGAGCATTTTTAATATTCAATATGTTGGACGATGGGTTATTCGGAAGAAGAGAAACTCGACATGATAGAATTATTTTATTTACATGGTAAATATGCATCGATAGTTCATAAAGAATATCATAGACGGTTTTCAGATAGATCTACACCGACTTGTAGGATAATATTGAACATCGCTAAACAATTGAATGAAGGAAAATCACTTAAGCGAAAAGTTAGAATAGTGGAAAGAAGATTTAAATATTTTATTATATTTTGAAGGTAATTTTGAAACTTTTGTATTAAAATAATTTATTTATCTTATTTATTCTTGTTTTAGAAAATCCTGAGCGCTCAATTTCCGATGCAGCCACTTTTTTTTAACAAATCATGACATAAAATCCACTCAGTTCTAAAACATTATAAATATAAGCCATATAAGTTTTTACCTACTCAAGAATTAACCGATCAAAATAAAATAGACGGATTACACTTCTGCCAAGAAATAGAAAGACATGTTATGATGAACCAACTAAATCTGTCAAACATAATTTTCACTGGCGAGGCAACATTTACCACTGGAAGCATGTTTAACCGGAAAAATAAGCATTTTTGGTCAAAAGAAAACCCGCGAGCTCTTCAGGCGGTCAAAATTCAGGGAAGAAGATCCCTATATGTTTGGTGTGGCCTTCTTAACAATCATGTTATTGGACCTATATTTTTAAATGGGAATTTAACCGGACAAAGGTATCAGGAGTTATTGGAAAACGAAATCGAGGGGCATTTAGAACAACTACCAATTAAATCATCTTAATTTGATATGGCAACAAGATGAAGCCCCTCCTCATAATGTGCAGCCGGTCACCAATTTTATAAATGACAGGTATCCATTTTGGATTGGATGACATGGACCAGTAAGATGGCCAGCAAACAGTCCCGATTTCTCTCCATTGGACATATTTTTGTGGGGTTATCTGAAAAACAAGATATACTACAATAGGCCAAGAACCATCCAAGCTTTAGAGCAAAATATAGTCCAAACAATCGACGATTTAAACACCTAATCACCTCATTTTATCTACGCATCCATACACAGAAAATTTAGAAGAAATATTCAGAAATGCATTATAAACCAAGGAGGCTATATAGAAAATCAAAACTTATTTCTTTAAGGTAATATTATTATTTACCTACTTTATATTATTGATTTTTTATGGTATTGTTTCTTTCCACTATTCTAAGTTTTCATTGTTTTTCTTTCATTCAATTGTTTAACGATGTTTAATATTATGCTACGAGTCGGTGTTGCTCTGGAAACCGTCTATGATATTCGTTACGAGCTATCGATGCATTTTTACCATGTAAATAAACTAATTCTATCATGTCGAGTCTCTCTTCATCCGAATAACCCATCGTCCAACGTAGTAGATATTAAAAATGCTCGTAAATAGATACTTCTGACCGGTAAACGTCAAAAAGGCGTCGTTCATTGCAATTATCTTGACCATGGCTCACTATGTTTTAGCGCAAATTACCTTACCATTTCTTTAATGTTTAAACGCTTATATTTATATATATATATATATATATATATATATATATAAAACTAATTGACAGAATATATTAAAAGTATATATATTTGAAATTAGAAAAAAAAGATCTTCAAGAATATGATTTAATATAGAGGGCGTTTCATTTAAAAAAACTGACAACCAACCAAAATTTGACATTTTCAATAATATTTTCGCACTTATGATATAATATTCTAAATCGTCATAAAAAACACAACAACTTTTGTATTTACGACATTTCCGTATCTATTCAAATAAACTCTCTAGGTGGATGGAAAAATATACGGGAAAACCCTGTAGAGCAATACCCCAATAAAAGTGAACAATCCTTATATATTGTTTCTTTATATAGTTGGAGGAAAATATACAGCCTGTTCCAAATGAAGTTGGCACTATTGCTAACGTTGTTATAATTGAAGCTACAAAGTCGGTTAAATTAGCAAAGTATTAGTATTTTTTGCTGATTAAGATGGTAAAAACAGAAAAGCAATTGATCATAGCGCTTTAGAATAAATGGGAAAAATACTTTTTTTTAAATGGAACACCCTGTATATTTTTGTCTAGAATTATAGATCTTTTTGTTCCGATTCCAAAAATACCATATATTAAGTTGATATTTGGTTCAGTTGTTTTTGCGCAATTTAGGTTTAAAATTGCCAATGTCAATTTTGAAGTCGTGAGTTGCCATGACTTCAATATTTAGTTGGTTGTTAGTTCAGTTTCACACATTTAGAAACATGTGATATTCTACATACGTACATAGTGTTCCAAAAAAAATCCCAACGTGGTCTTGAACGATACATACGAAATAGATGTTCCCGATCGAAGGTGTTTTTTCATTTTATACAGAAAGTTTAGATTAGAGAGAGAGATTTAGAAAGGGTGTTTAAGGAGTCAGAGCCAAAGGAAAGACTATTTCGTATAAATAAAGAGGCATAAATAAATGTCTTGGCGTATTTTGGATCTTTTCGCGAGAATTCGACAAGAGACTGATATCGAGTTCTTGGATTATCTTTGGGTATACGAATATAATTTTAGTAATAGAGTACTTGTTTCTGTATTTTGATTTGTTGTCTGTCTAGTATTAAGCATAGAAATAATTTTTCAAGCTTCTCCTCTTTAAAATTTACAGATGATGTGAATAAATCAGGGAAATAAACTTCATAGAACTGTCCTAAAATGTCTCTTCTGAGGTGTTATTGAGGTCCAAAATACGATAGTGAGATTTACTAATCTCGTTTGGTTTCGAAGTGAAACTTTACAGAAATGTTGTAAAAAATCTCTTCTGAGGTCTTCTTAAGATCCGAATCTCATTGGAAGTAGAACTTTGTAGAAGTTTTTTTAATGTTTCTAGTCGGTCTTCTTAGGGTACAAAAACTATGGAAAAGTCAAGATTTTGTTTAGATTTGAAATATAATGTTCTAGAATTTTCTTGAAATGGTTCTTATAAGGTCTTCTTGAAGTCCAAAATACGATAGTAAAATCAAAACTTAGGATCTTGTTTAGCTTCGACATATAATTTTGTAGAAACTCCTCGAAAAATTACAATGTATCCACAATCAGGTATGTGGTCACGTCTGGGATCTCACTTCTGACCCCAATGGTTACGGATTCACTTTATAATTAACATTTCTTTAGAAACAACAACTTATATTTATAAATTTGAGTGCCTGTTTAAAAAATATTGCATGCAACTCTTCAGAAATGGCTAGTATACGTAAATAGCATGTTTACCTTATCTTTACCTGGGAAGGCACACTTCACGCTACTTGGTTAAAACACCTTCTTTTCGCAACCTGTATCAGAAACAACTATTTATTAAATCCTTAGTAAAAATAGTGGAGCCTATCTTTTATGAAGGTATGTTGACAGGCGAGCGCTACCTACAACTACTCAGAAATCAATTGGGGAACTTTTTAAGTAACGTTAATTTGGCTGATCGACAGGAAATATATTTTCAACAAGACCCTATAATACTGAAGCAATTGAAAATCTTCTAACCGGACATTTTGGGAACCTATGGATAGTTACACGTGGTTCAGTTCGATTGCCTCCGTGATCACACGATATCACCTCCATAGACTATTACTTTTATGGATTTAAAAAAACGAGGTTTATAAAAATCGATAAAATAATGGTGAAGAATTACAAGAAGCGATTACTAATATTATCAACAATACTGATGAAAGAACCATTTTAAGGGGCACTAGGAATGTTTTGAAATGTGATCGTAAATGTGTGGAAGTGGAAGGAAATATTTTTTGCTAGATTTTTTTTATCTGCATAGTATTTGATTTCTTGTGCTAAATTTTTATACTGAACGTCATTGACCTTAGGTAAGTAATTATTAATTTTAAGGATATGTACGAATTGACAATTTTGGTTTAGGATTCATGATTCAATTTATTTTTTTAAAATCACTAATTGTTGTAATTGGCATAAAAATTCAAAAACCGGCGCGGTCTAATCGATATACATACATAGAAAAAATATACAGCTTACGAACTTACTTCTTTTATGAAGTCGGTTAACAACGGCGGTTAAATCGCAGAGAATACGTTATACAAAATAGGTCTAGAACATTTTGTTAAAAATATATCTTTTAGCCTATATATTTTTACTTCTCTTGTAAATGAGAAATATTGTAGTCGTGAAAAAAATCACCCTCCGAGATATTTTCAAATCTTTACGTTTCAGGGTCCCGAGATGCCGAAAAACATATTTTCTCAATTGCCTCGGTCTTTCTGTCTGTCAGTCTTTCGCGGCAAAAAGGCAACTTATCCGAATGACTTCAAAAAATGAATGGTCACATGGAAATGACCTGGTAACATTTTGACATTTTAAAAACTTTAGAAAAAAATTTTAAAACTGATCATCCAATTGACCCCAAATTTTGCAAAAAAACAAGTATTATGTAAGAATCAATTGGTAAAATTTTGGTACGAATCCAAGATGACAAAACAAAATGTCGGCTTAGTAAAATATTCAAAAACTGTGATATAAACTAATTAATGGATTTATCTCAAATTTTGTGCGATAATTAAGTATGATATAGAGATAAACTGGTAAACTTGTGCTACGAATTCAAGATGGCGAAACAAAATGGCGGCCAAAAATTGTTTAAAATATCAACATAAATTATTATGTTGATATTTTATTATATTCAATTGACTTTTGCAAAAAAAATTACATGTAATATAGCGATAAAATGGTCCTATTTCAACATGACGGAACAAAATAGCGGACTTAAAAAAATCATTATAACAACTACTTATTTAATTTATTTTAAATTATGCCAGAAAATCAAGTGTTGCATTAAAGACTATTTATTTGGAGTTCTCTGTACTTGGATATTTTCCAAAACTTATTTTTCTCTAAAACAGTTTACTATGGCGAATAATGAAATTAGGGTTATAAACCTGCCATTAAAATTTGAATGGCCAATATGTCATGTATTTTCTATATGTACTCATGGAACGTAAAAGCAATATCCTTCGATAACTGGCAGCCCACGTACCAGCAATAATAGTTCTGAGAAGCGTCGAAATGAGATTTAATGATTTTGCGTTAATTAGTTTACTTGTGGTAATCCAATGAACGCAATAATAATAAATGAATATTCATAATTTAGATTCATTTTGCAGCGATGAAGATATTTACGCGCATTGTTTAAATGTTAGGTTATTGGAAATTTAGGGTTGTAATAAGCATGTGTGTTTTATTTAGTAATTAATACTGGAGGTTAGTATAGCCTACGACCACATTATTAAAACTTATTCTTCAGTGAGTATATAGAGGGTGTTCCTAAATATCATGTACAAACGGAAGGGTTTATTTCATGACTGAAATTTCAAATAAAGTTAGGTCCGCAAACGCTTCGTTACCGATCTACAGGGTGTTGTAATTTCAATATTTTTTTAGTTTTTTCTTTATAGCTCCTGCAATATTTGAGATATTTACCTCAAATCTTGGAATGGGGTTACGCAATAGGAGTTACATGATTGCATATGTCAAACGGTTTCAGAATCTACGGGGTGTTTAGGAGTCATGCCCTCTTTTTTCTCCCTGAACTTTTTTGCGGTGCACCGCTGGTAGACTCAAAAAAACAAAATCATTTTTTTATATTGTTTAGAAACTTTTTGTCCTCTTTTAGTTTTTTTCATATATCATTATCGAGAAAAAAAAATAAAAACGATTTTCTGTAATTAGATAGATGAAATTAATTTCTTTGAAATGGTCTCTAGTAGGCTATGGTTTTATTTAGATAATCTTTTGTTTGCATAGCTGCATTTTATCTATGGCCTTGCGAATGGAAGTGAAAGAGAAGTCAGACGTCTGTACAGGGTATTTTTTATATATTGACCCCCCTTACCTATTTTATTTGACATTTTGGAAAAAAGTGACCAGAATAACAGTTTAATAGTTCAAAATAAATTTTTAGATTAACTTTTTGTCACATATACAGGGTGGTTCAAAAAGTCTGGACGAGGTTCTACTTACTTATTTCAAATGCTACCCTATTTTTTATTTGATTTTTGAATTTTCCTAAATATTCTAAACATTTTTGATCTAGCATACCCTATACCTAACTTTAACGTATAAAAAAATATTGACGCTTGTGTTTTTATATTTTGATATTAAAAAACATTGTCTTTTCGTATAAAAAAATATAAAATGGTATTATCTACTAAAATTATTTATAACTGCTGAATGTGCCTACCGTTCATTTCAATACGCTGTATGTAATCACTCTCGATTTTATTTAGTGTTAATAATAAAATGAAAATGATTGTCATTGGTGTCCTGAATATATAGTCAGGGCTATTCGCCAGCCAGTCAGTCGGTCCAGTACGACCAATCCACATTTGGTATTTCATATTAAGGTAATTTATAACCGGAAAAAGGGTGAGTGGTGGGGCTCCATCCTGATGTTATATAATTTCGTTATATTGACGGAGTGGTAAGTTGTCCAGAGAATTTTCTACGTATTGGTCAATAAATTTAAATATTTTTCCTGATTTAAAAGTCAATAAAAATTGGTCCAATTATTTTATTATTTAATAGCTTACTTACACATGTAACGATCTTCGACTTTGTATTTTAATTGCACTAGTTACTCCAGGGTTTTGCGTTGCCCAAAATCGTACATTTTCCAGTTATGAATCCCTGTAGTACTGAAGATGCACTCATCAGATCATAAGATTTTTTTTTAAGTTGTTGTCTTCTTTTAATAATTAATTTCTGCACGGGTAGTATTTTGACCTAAATAACCTAGATTTTTTCCTATGGGGGCATATTAAGTTACTAATGTAAACAACACCGGTGAATACAGTCGATGGCCTACGACATCGATTAATAGATGGATTTGAAACCGAAAGAAATACTCAAAGGAGTGTTTGCAAGAGTGCGAGAATCAATGCCAAGATGATCGGAGGCCTGTATAAGAGTTGGAGGAAGTCACTTCCAAGAATTTTTGTGAAGTAGTTTTTTGTTTAATTATTAATTATTGTTGTTAAAACCTAAATAAGTTATGTATTAAATATATTGTTATTGCTACAAAAACCGGGTCATCCCAGCTTTAATTTTTAACTAAATAGTGCAGAATAAAATGCCAAAATCAATCAATAAAACAAAAGATTATCCAAATAAAACCATGGCCTTCTAGAGCATTTCAAAGAAAATAGTTTCATCTGGCTTATTACAGAAAATCGTTTTTTATCGATAAGGTTTGGAGATACGAAAAAACTACAGGAGGACAAAAAGTTTCTAAATAAGATAGAAAAATGGTTTAGAATCTACCAGAGGAGGCCTGTATAAGGGTTAGAGGAAGTCACTTCCAACAATTTTTGTAAATTAGTTTTTTGTCTAATTGTTGTTAATTATTGTTGTTAAAACCTAAATAAGTTTTGTATTAAATAAATCGTTATTTAAGGGTAGGAGATAGGAAAAAACTAAAAGAGGACAAAAGGTTTCTAAATAAGAAAAGAAAGATGTTTTTTGTTAGAATCTACCAGAGGCGCACCACAAAAAGTTCAGGAGGAGAAAAGGGGCATGATCATTAGTAAAATATTACCCTGTAGATTGTGGAAAATTGCAGGAGCTATGAAGAAAACAATATAAAATAATATTGAAATTACAACACCCTGTAGAGCGGTAACAAAGTGTTTGCGGAACTGTTTATTTGAAAATTTTTGAAAATTTTTGAATTATAATATATAATAAATTTATATAAATACTATAGATCAGTATGAATACATTCACATACTGGAAAACGTGATGCAACCATATGCAGAGAAAATTGATCAGTTCTTTGAAAATTCTAAAACGATAATAATCCAAAGCACTCTGTTAGGAGGGTGACTGTCTGGCTTCAGGATAAACATGTAGATGTTTTACACTGGCCATCTTGTAGTTCAGATCTTAACCCAATAGAAAATCTTTGGATGATAGTTAAAAGGAAATTACGTTCACGAACTTTTCAAAATTTTGAAAAAGTATTCGAGGGTATGAGAGAAGCTTGGACCAGTGTTCCACTAAAGACTTGTAGACGTCTAATACAGTCCATGCCTAGGAGGTGTTTAAAAGTAATTGAAGCCAAAAGATATCCAACTAAATACTCGATTTATATATATATATATATATATATATATATATATATATATATGTACCTCTAATATTTTCGTGTATAGACACCACAAACCCTATATTGGCCAAAAAGGAAGTAATCTTAAAATATAATAATATACAGGTCTTTCAATTTAAATTAATTGAGAAAATTTGCATCAAGAATTTTTATTTACCCTGTATACCGTTATTAAAGAATACTAAAGAAAAATATGGCATTTGAAAGAAGACCACATTTGGAAGTTTTTACCCTGCTCAAATGTTTTAGACTAACCCATTAAAAAAATACAGGGAGTCAAATGTACCTCTGATGTTTTCGAAATATGTCTATAAATCTTGAATTACTCTGTATAGGCCCCACAAACCCTATATTCGGTGAATGGCCAAAAAGGGTGGAATCTGAAAACGGAAGAATATACAGAGTGTTCCATTTAAAAAAAATGTAAGTTTGGTTTGTGACAAACTTATCATCAACCCTATATAATCGAAAATAATTTTAAGTGGTAGCTCTCAGCAGTCCCTGCAACTTTCGTATAAAAATTTTGTTTCCAGTTCCCACAATAATCAAGCTATTGAACGCATTGTACAGGGTAATTTTTTATAATTTGCCACCCCATGAGAGGCTTACTTTTTCAAGATACAAAGAAATGGTTCTTACGAAAGTTATAGGAAATTTCCCAAAGATTTACATGGCGGTAATTTTAAAAACAAAAAACGATCAAAAAATCACTAAATCACCATCAACTTTGTTATTTTAAATAGAATACCCCATATTTTTTGACATTTTTGATTCTCCTCATTTTCCCCTTTCCAAAAATATATAATTTGTCTATATTCAAAACAGTAGCTTTTGACTTATAATATTTATAAATAATAATTTGACTTATAATATATATATATATATATATATATATATATATATATATATATATATATATATATATATAATATGGATAATTCCTCGTCCTAGTCAAAATTTGCTCGTCTTCTTTGCCTCGGCAAGGATTTTCTTTGTGCGTGGTTTTTTACCATATATGCAATAGTTTTTCTTGAGGGAACTCTTGCACCAGAATATAACGGCCTGTATTGTCGCACTGCAATTGACGCATTATCAGCATTTGCGAAATAAAGTTGAAGAATTTTTAGTTTTCTTCTTCGGTAAATTGCATTTTCAGTCAATAAAATATTTTACTTACGAATAAAAGTAAGTGTATTGTTTTTGTTGGTGACATTCCATGGGTAAAGCGATTTCATCATTTCATGGGTACCGCGATTTGAGTATGGCTGCATATCTGTGAAATTATCATATGTGGTAACTTTAAAGTGAAATAAGTCAAAAACTACTGTTCCGAATATAGGCAAATTATACATTTTTGAAAAGAGGAGAATGAGGAGAATCCAAAAATGTCAACAAATACAGGTTGTCCTATTTAAAATAACAAAGTTGATGGTGATTGAGTGATTTTTCGATCGTCTTTTGGTTTTAAAATTGCAGCCACGTAAATATTTAGGAAATTCCCTATAACTTTCATAGGAACCATTTCTTTGTATCTTGAAAAAATAAGCCTCTCAGGCCAAATTATAAAAAAACAACCCTGTACGTGACTGTTAAGCACATTACCCTCCTTTGCCTAGGCAGTCAGGTACAAACCTCAAAAAAACTTACTCATTTCAGCAAGGCAGGCGAGAGCTAAAAAGCTACTCTTATGAAACATATTTTATTACGAGCAGGTAGGCATCTAGTTGATATTGCAGTTTCCAATCAATAAATGGGAAAATAATAACATATTTGACAAAGTTGTAATATGATAAGAAGTGGATCAAAAAATGGTGAACAGGTGATGCAATTACTGTTAATAAACTATCATCATTACTGGAGTGATGACTGAATTTCAAATTAAGATCGTGAGGATATTCTATTGGCCGATTTCCTTGGGAAGCGTTTTTAATTCGCATTTAATAACTTGGGCCAATAACCCATGCCGAGGACATCCATAAACTACTTTTTAAACAATATGTATTACATTACGTACCTGCAAACAAACTTCGGGTACTTTACACTTTTTTGAAACCTCACTACTTCCCTAACGTTATTTGTTTCCTCAAAATTATCTGAACAAACGTTCCTTAGAGTAACTTCAAAGTCCACGTGTTCGGAATTAAATGGTATCAAATGCCTTTTTAACTTAATGACATCGTTCACCCACTCATCAATGTTTTCTAAAAATTCTTGCCGTAACACCCTCTGAGTTCTGTCAATTAAAGTTCTCAGAGCAACTGATATAGGTCCTTTATCGACTATCGCCATGATGCAAATAACACCATTAGCAATCCTAATTAGAATTATGTTCAATATTTAACTGTCAGGTGTTTTTAGATTGCTCATTAAACTGACACGCTATGAAAAACATTGCATAAAAGTTACGTGTCGGTTCGAGCTCCACTATCATGATTGACAGGTACCCAAAGCGTTTTATGATAAGTTAAATGCAATAGCTTCCATGAATATGCATTCAGTGCAAATATACAAAATACCCGGAAAATGCTATATAATGTTAAATGAGAGATTGTTGACGTCAAAATAGGCCGATTTGAGCCAACATACTTATACAAAATTGCTTCGTTTAGCCTGCAGAGGGCGTCAAATTTTTTCTAAAAAATTGATTTTTCTGAAATTTCTTGGAAACGTGCTAATTTTTTTTAACGATTTTTGATGTGTTGTTTAATACTGTAAAATGACGTTTTCTAATGGTATAGTGGCCGGCTATAAAAGGTTATCGAACCAATATTTTTCCAGTGTTAGATATCTACAATATCTGGAAATGATGTTCTATACAGGGTGTTCAAAGTTAAGTTGGCACCATTGCTAACTTTTTTCTTATGAGAGCTACGATGTCGGCTAAATTATGAAAGTTTTGTATTTTTTCCTGCTGATTACGATAGTGAAAGGAGAGAAGCAATAGAATGTGCGGTTCTGGAGATATTGGCAAAAAAGTATATTTTTTTAATTAAACACCCTGTATATGTCTACTTCATTCGATTCTCCGTCAAAAATGCAATAAAAGTTGTTCTTTATCATTTTTGCCTTAAGTGCAAAATAACAGAGAACACAGCAATTTTTAATTATTATCTAGTTACCTAAGGCATATAAACAATAGTAAAGACGGCGCTGACATTCACTAACTCTAATGTCAAGCTATTTTCAATAGTAAGCTTGCTCTATTAATAATAGAATAAAAATAGTGTTTACTCGTTTATTCACTTAGAGAAATGTGATACGGTTTTTCAGTATTTCTCGCATTGTAGATAGAGATAGAGAAAATAATCCTGGATTTTTGCAAAATTTGAAGTATTTCAAAAATGTAAAAGGTTCTTATCGAGGTTCTTATTTATCACCCTGTATAGAATATTTACACGCGTAGTTCAAAGTTGTGCATTACCTCGTTTATTTTCGAAAAATTTGGCAAAATAACACCAACAATTAAAGCATTTGGTTCTTGACATATGCAGGTCGGAATTCGTCACAAATTCCTCGTATTCTTTTTGAGTGTCTTTAAGTTTAGTTAGAAACTAAAAAATTCTATTTTTTCGGTTAATTTCTAAATTAAGACAAAAAAGATAAAGCGTGACTTTTTATAGTTTTGACGCAGGATTAAGTTAAGTACAAAATATACAGTGTGTTCTATTAAAAAAATTGTCTATTTTTGAATTGTTTTTCAAATGCGACGTTTAATAACAAAAAAGTTAGCAATGGTGCCAACTTAACCATTTGAAAAATTGGCTTCGTCACTCCATAAAACTATTTGTGGCTAATTAGAAGTTATCATGCATTGATTAAGAAACCATGTACAAAAATAAAGTCGTCTTTGAAAATCACCTGCTTTCAAGATTTGTATTAGGCGATAACAGTTGTAGGGAACAAATTTGTGTTTTTTTAAACGTCATGAATAGTTCCTAAACACAAACCTCTGTCATTGCAAAGGTCCCTTATGTTTTTTTTCAGGATAGGTTTCAAACTACGCTAACAAATTTATTTCAGTTTCTTCACTTATAAAGTTCTTCCTTCTCCTCGACTATTAAAATATATAGGTGTTACACCTCTATTTGTGATAAAACCTTAAGGTGGATTTATGTAACAAATTTTAGTTTTAACTTAATCTTTAGTAATAAGATCCCACCTTGTTATTGGTTGTTATTCATGTGATTTCAATAAACCAATCTAAATGCTTCTCTTTAATTATTAAGTTATTGCTAAAAATAAATTTTCCTACATAAACCAAGTTTTAAAAATAAACGATGAGTGGCGGTTTGGGAGATCGCCTTTTGAATGCTTTTCGCTATAACGCTGAAGTGCCTAGGTAATATTTTTTCTTCGCAAAATATACATTTCCACCATATCACACTTCTCTAAGTGAGTAAACACCATTTTTATTCTATTAATAATAAAGCAAGCTTACTATTGAAAATAGCTTGACATTAGATTTAGTGAATGTCAGCGCCGTCTCTACTATTGTTTTTATGCTATAGGTAACTAGATTAAAATTAAAAATTGCTGTTTTTTCCGTTGTTTTGCACTTTAGTCAAAAATAATAAAGAACAACATTTATTACATTTTCGACGGCGAATCGAATGAAGTAGACATATACAGGGTGTTCAATTAAAAAAATATACTTTTCTGCAAATATCTCGAGAACCATACATTCTATAGTTTTTCTGCTTTCACTATCGCGATCAGCAGAAAAAAATACACAACTTTCATAATTTAACTGACATCGTAGCTCTCAAAACAAAAAAGTTAGCGATGGTGCCAACTTAACTGCTTACACTATCGTAATCAGCAGGAAAAAATACACAACTTTCATAATTTAACCGACATCGTAGCTCTCAAAACAAAAAAGTTAGCAATGGTGCCAACTTAACTTTGAACACCCTGTATAGCAGTTACGTAACATTCTTTTAAATCAGAGATTCATATTCATTTGGCGATATTGCACAATGTTTTCAATCCTACTCAGTTTTTGAATCGGAACTATGATCTGTAGATTGGATGAAATGGACATATAAGATGGCCAGCAAACCGACCAGACCTGATGCCGCCGGAGGTATTTCTATGGGGGTTATCTAAAAAACAAAATTTACTACAATAGACCCGAAAATATAGCTGTATTGGAACAGGGAATTACGGAAGAAATTTCAAGATTAAACGAAAATCACTCTGATTTTATTTTTAACCGCATTAATCGCAAATTGTTACCAAATAATGAGAGGTGCTTCGCCAACCAAGGAGGACATGTAAATAACTAGAATTTATGGTTTTTAATTTTGTCATTTTTTTCTTTAATTTCATACATTTTTATTTAGTATTTACTGTTCATAATAAAATATTTCTTTACTTTAAAATCATATTAATAATGTTTTACATTATCATCAAGACACCTTAGATATGATTTCACCTAAATTAACTAGGACTTTCAGTGAGGGGGGAATTTTGATGTCCAATAGCTCAAAACAACCGATCCAAGTATAAACATATCACACATTTTTGGAAGGGAAATAATAAGGAGAATCTAAAAAATCAGAAAAATACAGGGCATTTCTAGTTTCTGACCCACCCCGTATATTCAAAATTATGTTTGAAATCTTTATAAATTTTGTATTAATTATTTTATATATCTGCAAAAATATACCCTGAAAATGAGCGGCGAAATATAAATGATGGCCCTGTACAATTTTTAGAATATAAAATAGGTTTCCTTCTCGGGGGCTGCCTCAGACATTTAATATGCCGTCTTGAAAACAAAATTAAGTAAGTTAGGTGTTCTTGCCGTTTTTTAAATAAAAAATATAGAGCCGTCTTGTTTGAGGATAAAAAACATTCAAACCTAATTGTTACCAACTGTCAAAAATAATAATCACATGACATCAGTAACCACAAAAAATTAGCTTTGATACTTGTTTTTAATATCCCAAGCCACTATTTAATACTTTTACAAATGAAAAAAATTCATTGTTTGAGTTTTGAATTGATTTTAATAAACCTCCGCAATATTTAAAATTAAAATATCTCCAAAATGATTGAATTTATCGACTTAAGCTCAGAATTGGATATCATATAAACTTCCAAAGCAAATATGTTCTAAGTATTTAAAATTAATTTAATACAAGAGGATCTCACTTGTTTTTCTCCTGAAGATGGTCTAATATAGACCGAAAAGTAGATAATAAAACAGATTTAGATCTTCAAAGTTTATGACTTTGTTGTTGACCTAACCCAACCAAATCTACCACTCATTAATCTAAGAATAATTTTTGTTGTATAGAATTATTAATCTGAGAATACCAAAAAAGTTATGATCCAATGATGGTGAATAAATGCTCGTTCGTACGCCACTAGTCTGAAGTACCAAGAAGAATATATCATAAAATTCTCTCCATGTTCTGTACATTTTATTTTAGTCTAATAATCCATTTAAAATCATATCTCATGATAACATGCTTAATACATAACACAAATTGTTGAAAAATATGATTTTTTACTGATCACTTACTTGCATGGAAATGTTGGCACTTTTACTGATGCCAGAAACTTTTTCACTCTGTCAACATTGTCCTCAAAATCGTCCTCCGTGACATCTGAAGTTCTTCTATCGGAACTCAGACAACCTGACTCTTCTTCGTTAGGCTGTTCACGATAACGTTTAAAAACCATGTCTATCCAGTTATCTATGCTCTCCTTAGATTTATTCTCAGTGCTAGCTTTCTTATGATCAATTAGACCGTTTAAAACTTGAAAAATACTCCACTTTCTCATAATTATATTGCAAAAAAGTATAACAGTATGTTTGTGGGGGTCCTTTTTATAAATAAGCGAATTTCCGTTAATTGAGCAAACTAATTTTAAAACAGAAGTTCGTCTTCCGTCAGCCATCCAATTTACACTGGATTGAAGTTATGACCCTCCAAACACCATAAGGGGGTGCTCATAGGAATATAAAGTTGGTGCACCGAACTTTCCGGTTATAAGTTCTTCACACGAAAATTGCATGAAATCGTTCTAATAAGGTTTAAACTTTCGTACATCATATATTTTCTTTTGTTTAGTCTAGACAATTTGTTGGATTTTTCGAGGAATGCCACACGTTGGATCAGAAAGCTATTCAAGCTGGACAAAAACATTTAACGACTTAAATAGAAGAATAGCTATCCTAGGGATAGAAAATATATATGTTTAAATATTATATACACATTTTCGAATTTATTAGGGGTTCTCGTAAAACTACTAATAAGATTAATTTCAAGTTTTGTGCAAGCATTTAGTGTGATATAGAGAAAAACTGGTAAAGTTGTGGTACGAATTCAAGGTGGCGAAAAAAATGGCGCTCAAGTGAATGAAAAACATCAACGTAAAAAAAATCTTATTGAATTGACTTTAATTTTTGCAGAAATATTAAATGTGATATGGCGGTGTGTCAATGTAAAAATTACTTATTGAATTTATTTTAAATTATGCCCAAAAATTAAGTGTTGCATATTATTGGCAGGAATTCAAATATACAATGTGTCCGAAATTCGTCATGACAGTTTTGGGATATCGGAAACCGTAAGAGATACAAGAAAGTTTAAATAGGTAATGTTATAGACAATTATGTTTGCAAATCTATCTTTTTTGATTTTTGAGATATTTTAAAAAAACCAAAAAATTGCATTTTCGAAAACTCATAAATTCTCTATTTTTCAAAATATTTCTAATCCGTAAAAACACTATTAAAGCAACTTTTTACGTAGAATACGCCTGTTTAGTCAGATTTTATTTGCAACGTTTCGGTTTTTCAGAATCATCTTCAACTTCGCATTTTCTTATAGCTACTATATTTGAGTTTAACAGTTTTTAAAAGAGTATTTTTTTCAGCGATGTATCACACTTTATAACTAAGTTATTATTAAGATGTAAAAAGTGCGCATTGAAAATTAATAAACATTTTTTTGAATTATCCAAATAAGAAATTAAAAACTAATAGGGTTAAATAGCAATATTTTTAAATTCAACATTAAATTTTATAGAAAATTAGTAAAAACTACTCAATAACATTCATACTACGTGCATATGTTCAATGTTTAAATTACCATCCGTAAATAATACTAATTTAACACATGGGTCAAGTAGGCTTTGCGTTTGAAATAATTCAATTTTTATCTTCTGTCGTTGCAGCTTTATTCAGCATCCGTCAAGATTTTAATAAGCTTTACAATGGCGTTAAACTTTTCTAATGAAGAAATCTTCGATATGTAAGTGTGTTATAGTAAAAACGAAAGAACTAATTTTCAAACGCTGGTTCGAAACTTGCTTGAGTTTGGCTGCGTTAATAAGACGCAGAATAAGTATGAAAAACGCAACGAGGAACGCAATAGGCAATCCGAGAATATTTTAATGAAAATGCGACTTCACCTACAAGAAGAAGCGGAACGGAACTTCACATTCCAAAGTCAACCATTCATGCGATATCTTAAAAGTAACGAAATACCATCCTTACAAGCCAACAATTGTACAGGGTGAGTCACCGATTGGAAAAAGTAAATTTACGTCGAACAGGTAAAATCTGGAAACAAACTGTTTATGCTGTGGGATATATATGTAAGTCGTGCTCATTTTAAAAATATTTTAAATTATACGGTAAGTTGTATTTTTTTAAATGGGACACCCTATATTTGACTTGATTTTTTAATTCTACATAAAATTCTAACAGTTTTTTGTATCACATATTATATGGCTAAAATTGATGATTTCTTAAATATTTAGCTTTAAACAAAAGAAAATTAAATTTGATGCACATCTATGATTAGCAATATAACGCGTAGTTGTGTCACTAAAAATAAAATATTTTGCTTCTGCACAAAATAAGCATGGAATAAAAGACTGCTTTCGTAATATTGAAGATATCACATACAGGGTGTCTAAATTTAAATGCCCAACTTTAACATATTCAAACCAATTTATTTCAGTTTTTTTTTAAATGGAACCCCCTGAATATTTTTATTTAGTCTTGTTAAGAATAAAAAAATCTACATCTTTTATTAAACATATTATATACCTATCTTCAATAGTTTTCGAAATATTTTCAAATTCCCCTTTTTTGCGTATTTGGAAAATCAACAACTCGATCAATCAAAGTAGCCATAGAAAAAGCAGTCTATAGCAACTGGCGACTAAATGCATGAAATGTCAAAAATGTGTTGTTGTTAGTGCATTGTATTTCGTCTTTCGTATTTAAAGTGAATTTTTCACAAAATGAAATGATAGATATGGTCTATATATTGGGTGAAGCTCAAAAAAATTGCCTTCTGGCCAAAAGGCTATATGAAGAAAAAAACCGTATCGATGCGCGGCTTCTAAAGTGGCCTTTGAAAATGTCATGGAGAGATTTGATGCTAGTGGCAACGTGGCATATTCGAAGAGAATGGTTGTCAATAAAATTGCTACAAATCAAGATAAAGAGTTGGAAATTATACTTCATAGAGAAGAAAATCACAATCTACAGTAAGCAGGACCACAAGAGTTATAAATATCATCCATATCATATGAAATTACACCAAGAGTTGCACGATGAAGATTTTGAAAGGCGCGTTAACTTTTGCAACTTAATGATAAGGCGAATAGAAGAATATCCGAACTTTTTAGCGAATATCATGTTTTCCGATGAACCTACATTTAGAAGCAACGGAGCTGTAAACAGGCATAATATGCATTATTATGCAATAACAAATCTCCACTGGGTACGAAAAGTACAACATCAAAATCACTGGTCATTAAATGTTTGGTGTGGAATCATTGGAAACAATATTATAGGTCCGTATTTTTTTAATGAACTACTTAATGGATAAAGATATTTAGATGTTTTGAACGTTGAGCTGCCTATTCTTCTCAGACTACTCATCACAGAAGAAAGAAGAGACATGTGGCTGCAGCAATACGGTGCACCTGCTCATTACCATCGGGATGTTCGTGAATTTTTGGAAGCTAATTTTAATCGAAAATGGATTGGTCGTAGCGGTTTCATTGAATGGCCACTCAGATCTCGCGATATAACTCCATTAGATTATTTCTTGTGGGGTTATATTAAAGATCGTGTTTGCACCCAATCCCCTACAGCAAGGGAGAACATGTAGAAACGAATCAGGGATGTTTGGGCCACTATATCACCAGTCATGCTAGTTAAAACTAGGGAAAATATTATTAAAAGGTTCAACTTGTGTATTCGTGAAGGCAGGCGCTTATTTGAGCATCTTTTAAAATATAACTATGAAAACATTTGATTAACTTTTAAAAGCGATTTTTTTAGTCTCATATGTGTTTTATTTTGTATAACTTTAAAAATTAGTACCTATATAATATAAGTTTTCGACTATCTAAATTGACATGTATTCCTTCATTGAAGTGTATTTACTTCTTTGCAAACTAGACGAGTAGACCCCTTTTTCAACAAAATTGGAATTGGATTAATTTTGGATTATAAACTATTGTATTCATACTAAATACTTTTGTTTTACTGACAGCTACTATAGCTAGTTTGATCGAGCTGGTAATTTTCTAAATTACGCAAAAAAAGTGAATTTTAAAATATTTCGAAAACTATTGAAGATAGATATATAATATATGCAATAAAAGTTGTAGATTTTTTTATGCTTAAAAAGAATAAATAAAAATATAGAGGGGGTTCCATTTAAAAAAACTGAAATAAATTGGATTAAATATGTTTAAGTTGGGCATTTAAATTTGGACACCCTGTATGTAATATCTTCAATATTACGAAAACAGTCCCTTATTCCATGCCTATTTTATGCAGAAGCAAAATATTTTATTTTTAGTGGCACAACTAGGCGTTATATTGCTAATCATAGACGTGCATCAAATTTAATTTTTTTTTGTTTAAAGCCAAATATTTAAGAAAGTATCAGTTTTAGCCATATAACATGTGAAACAAAGTGTTAGATTTTATGTACAATTTAAAAAGCAAGTCAAATAAAGGGTGTCCCATTTAAAAAAATACAACTTTTGGTAGCCCTACTTTTTTGACGCACCCCGTATAATTCAAAATATTTTTAGAATGAATACGATGTATCCCATAGCATAAACAGTTTGTTTCCAAATTTTACCTGTTCAACATAAATTTACTTTTTTCAATCGTTGACTCACCCAGTACAAGGACTTCAAGCAAGTGATTTCGAAAGAAGAATTGTTTTTTGTAATTGGTATTTCGACAGATGTCGAGAAGATCCCACATTTCTTAATACAGTTCTTTGGTCAGATGAGACTCATTTTACCAACTGTGGAGTTTTTAATAAAAAGAATCACCATTACTGGGCCACTGAAAATCCGAAACTATGTGAGCCACGCAGACTGCAAATGCGATTTGGTTTTAATGTGTGATGCGGGTTAATTGGTAAGTTTAATCTGGAAACTCTACCCGAAATAATTTCAATAAATAACATTGGTATTAAATCAAATAAATTGTTTATAATAGTTCAGTATTTTTTATTACTCTTTAGCAAATCGTCTCATTGGGCCTTTTATTTATAATCAGACACTGATAGGTCCAAGATACTTTGCCATGTTGCAGAACCAAATAGTTTCTGCCATTCGAGAAGTTTTCCCAAATAGTCAGATTAATAACTTATGGTTTCAACAAGATAGTTGCCCCACACGTAACACCAGGGATGTACAAATTTATCTAACGGAAACATTTGGTGAAAAAGGTTCTATACGCTGGCCTGCTAGATCCCGGATATCACGCCATTAGATATTTATTTATGGGGATATGTGAAAACTGAGATATACGAATTTGACCCTCCTGAAAATAGGTTATTTCTTGAGCAGCGAATTCGAATTATTTTAGAAAATATCAATCGAAATACCATTCAGCGGGTAATCAGATCGATTGAGAAGAAATACATCCAGTGCACTGAACAAAATTGTCGACATTTTTAATCATAATATTATGTAATTAATGTCATTGAATAGGTAGGTAGTTATTCTTGTAAAGTCTGTATTTAGTTACTTTTAAGACGTCATAGACGGTTGACTTCGGATGTGAAATTCCGTTTCGTTTCTTCTTGTAGATGAAATCGAATCTTTAGTTGAAATATTCTTGTATTTGCTATTTAACCCAATTAATTTTTTATTTCTTATTTGGATAATTTAAAAAATCTTATTAGTTTTCATCGCTGAAAAGGGGTTTTTGAAAATGCAGTTTTTTGTCAAAATAATGATATTGAGCTAAATATGTTTCAGTAAAATGTCGCTCATTAATAAGATACAGGGTGTTAAAGTTAAAAGAAATTGTTATTTTTCTATAGCTCAAGCTGTTTTTGAGATATCGACATGAAAACTGATAATTGGGAGTTTTCGGGGCTGAAAAACACAGCCAAATTCTATTTTTTCATGTAATATGTAGAGGGTGCCATATAGTTAATACTAAAACTGAAATAACATATTTTAATAACGAATAATGAATTTATCATGAACAAATATTGTAAACATTACTTCAATAATTTGGTAAAATGTCCACCATTTACTTCTATGCATTTTTATTAGAGCCTTACTTGAAATAAAGTTCTCTGTTTATTCCTGATAACATTGGTGGCATCTTGAATGTTTTAAAATAGTTGCCCCCGTATCCGTATTTCTTCTGTATACACTAAAAATTTAATATAACCCCAAAATAATGGATTCAAAGGATTAAGATCCGGGCTACGCGGCGGCCATGGAAATTCACTGCCACGACCAATCCATCTGTTAGAGCAACAATTCGTCTAAAAAATTGCGAACCGTAACTGGATAATGCGGTGGAGCACCGTTGTGAATATACCACATGTTTTTTCGGCAAATGATTTTGTAGAAACTGCAAGAACTGGTTCCCTTTTAGCCTTGCGGGCAACTCAAAAGGTCCAATAATATAATCAGCAATTATGCCACACCAAGTATTGATAGAAAATTTCTGCTGAAATAGCCTTTCTTTGGTTAAGTCTGGATTTTCCAGTTTCTCAATTAAATACACCGCGTTTGGTGAAGGTCGTCTAGTTCGTGAAAGGAATTCTATTTATATACTTCCTGATCGTGATGATGAAGCGTCCTTTTCACATGAGTAGCATTCGCCAAATGTCTCGCACTAAAATATCTTCTTCCTTCTTGTTCTACAGATATAGCTTTAGGACGCCTAACATGACTGTTTCGCCTAGGGCTGTATAATCTTTGATACATGTATCGATCCGGCTGCCTTCTATTTGGATATTGTTGTTGGTTGCATCTTACTGCCCCGCACGACTATTAAAATTTACTTCAGCATAAATACAAAATACATAAATATGTCTCAATTTATTGTGGTATTCATTATGCCTGGGCTTATTACTTACTACAAGTTATTTTTTATGACGATTTAAATTAACGTTAAAAGACCTTTTATTCAAATTAATGAATGTAAACACAAATGTATGTCAGTTATCCGTCACTATGTTTATTTCTTAACCAAAGCCTACTCCATTCTTAACGAACTGTTTTTGAGCCCGCGATTTGACTTACAAAAACCTATTAAAATGCAAATACTTGAAAAACGGTTTGTTTAATCTAATAAAATGTAGTATACCTTTCTTAGAAATCGTCACAATTTTTAATAGAAAAATAATGAAACGGTACAAGAAAGTTATGGCTTGTACTAGCGAGTGTGTAGGATATAACAAGCGCCCTCTACATATTAAATGAAAAAAATTGAATTTAGTCCTGTTCCCCATTTCCGAAAACCCCCAATAACCAATTTTTATGTCGGTATCTCAAAAACAGCGTAAGCTATAGAAAAATAACAAATTCATTTAACTTTAATATAATATCTCATTAATGAGCGACATTTTACTAAGGCAGATTTGGATCAATATCATTATTTTGACGAGTTTAATCTAGGGTTTATTCTTTGTGCATTCATTACTGACCACCTTGTATATATATATATATATATATATATATATATATATATATATATATATATATATATATATATATATATATATATATATATATATATATATATATATATATATATATATATATATATATATATATATATATATATATATATATATATATATATATATATATATATATATATATATATATATATATATATATATATATATATATATTTCCAGCATATGGTTATATATGTATGAGTTAACAAAGGTGATCGTTTGTTAACTCATACATATTAGGTGTTTGCTAATACGTGCCTATATTTTCATTTAAAAAATTCTCTACCTAATTTAACTTAAGCCAGTTATATATTGGGTATAATTTTTTAGTTTAGAATACTCGGACAAGTCCTATATCCATTTTTAGTACGACATATAAAGGCCTGTTAGGACAAGTTGCCCTATCTGCAAAAATCGACCTTTTTTTAGTGCATAACAAATAAATACATTTTGTTAACTTAACTCATGTACTATACATTTTCGCAACCATTCAAACAATTATTAATATTACTTTTGCTTATTTATAAAAAGCGCATTTCAAAACCACCGAAATTCTTCATATCTACTGTTTTGCACTTAGAACAAGTTGGCTTATGAGGCTAGTAATAAAACTTCATATTGATCTCTTTGTCCAGCTAGAATATTTATATAAACCACTGTGCGTCGTCGAGGGTTGGTGTTATGCTTCTTTGTGTGCTTTCTACTCAGCAAATTTTGCACTATTAATGGTAAATTGATTTAATTAATACGTGGAAATGTTAGAACCAGCAAAAAAGATATTAGTCTATTTTCAGCAACTTTTGCTTTAATCAGTAGCAGCACTAGCATTATTTTTTCAAAAAATATGTGTTATTCAATGCAACAATAGATTGTATGCTTAAGTATATAAGATTGTGTTTAATTATTATTTATAAAATGTTACTGTAGTTATAATAGTGTTCAGAACAATACATAATTATTCTAATTCGTTTTAGAGAATGACAGTTAATAAAACTTTTTGCATCTATTTATTTCACTGTATTAGGCGGTTGAATAGCAAAGGTAAAAAATAATCCTAATATATGAGCATATACGAAAAAATTGTTTCTTTTAAATGTTATTTTAATTTTAATATACATTTTAAATTCAAATAATGGTAGAGGTATCTTATTTACAACAAGCAAATTGTATGGCTAGTTACCAAGTTTTTGCAGCATTAGAAAAAAAATGTGTTAATTGTAAAATATATAAATATAACTTGCATTTTTTTTTAAATGAAACCCCTGTACGTTCAATCAATAGGCCTCCCTTTTCTGATTCTAAATATACAAAATTTATATCTCTATTTAGAAAATGAACGAGACAATGAAAAAAGCAATGTAAGTGTTGTTAATAATTCTCTTTCTCTCGGAACCACATTTCCAGTATGGCGGAGTTCTTCATTTTCTTGTTTATTTTTAAAGATAAAGGTATCAAGCCCGGTATATTTCAATCCGTAAAAAGAGAGCCATCTATTAAAACCATTTTATATAATATTATATAAAACTTGGTAACTAGCCATACAGTTTGTTTTTATGATCATTTTAACGTCTCGAAACATAAAAAAGTCATAGTACATTAAATCGTTGGCAAGTTAAAAATGACCACGTCGTACTTTATACAAAAAAGCACCGCTTTCAAAATAACAGCAACTTAAAAAAAATTGGTGTAGCACAATAAACCTATCATTTTCTACTCTTAATTTTTTATTACAAATTAAACGAATATTCTAATAAAGATAAGAGAATTTTGAAAATAGTCCGTTGAAAAATTAAATATGTTCGCCACAGTTTGTTTTTAAAAACAATAATTTCCACCTTCTGTTTAATTTACCCATAAAAAATACTTTTATACTTTCAAACCTGTTCCTTATCAAACCTTAAAAAGAGCAAAAATATTTCCAGAGATCCATGCGTTATGGCAAGGCATGAGTTTTCATTAAGTTTGGCTGGAAGTAAATCGTTGTCTTATTTAACTTAATTTCAGGAAAGGGGTCCCTATTGACATTTGTTTTACTTTATCTTTTTTCCCCTAATTCTAAATAATACGAAAGGGCTGCGAGGGCAAGAAATTTAACCATTCTCTTTTTAGTAGAATTAGACAAGTTTTTCCATTACAAGTCTCTTTAAAATACTGATATTTTTTCTATGTCAAACTTTAATTTTACTGGGTCATATGTATAGCAAGTTACCAATATGTATATATATATATATATATATATATATATATAACCGGAAATGCTATCAACGTTAATATTTTAAATTTGAACACCCTGTATATTAATTTATTTTTGAATTAAATTCTAAACATAAAAGTACCCTATGTCAATTCCTGATAGTTTTCGAGAAAATCGCAAATGAAACTTTAAAAATTTCAGTGAATAATTCCGTTTTTTGGAAAAACAAGTGAAGATAGTTCGAATTTAATACTGTAAATAGTGTTTGTTATGCAACTCATTGCATCTAATGTGACAATTAGAATACTTTCGGTTTACGGAAACGTAGGGAAAATCACTTTCAAACGATATTTTTTCGTTTTATTTTAATGGGACGACCTATAAACCTACTCAACATCTAAATCTTCAAACAATTTTAAATACTTTTGTTTATAACACTATATACCTATATCAAGTACTTTTCGAGATATTTCCAATTGCACTGTGCAATTACCTTTTTAACGCTTAGGCTGATAAATGACAAATATTAAATTTCTGATCCAAGGTGGCTGTGAAATAAAGAAACATCACAGCTGCCGTTCTTTTATTCACCTTCTAATTTTTAAAGTAGGTACTTTAGTTCAGAATTATTGTTTTGTTCAATGTACGTATAAAAAACAAGGTATTAGAATTTGCACGTACTGCTCAAAACTGTTTTTGCAAATGGTGTATTTAAGGTTTTGCGGTCATCAAATATAGGTACTAAGGAAAGACTGGGTCTTTGAATTTCACATGATACTAAATTGAGTTCTCAACATATAAAAAAGGCATAAAATGCCTATTGGCAACAATGTAAATTGAGTGAAAACGAAAAATTAGTTAACTTTATAAATATAAATAAACTTAGCTACAAAAAGTTATTTTAAAATGACTGTTTTTTGATGTTTTCACACGCTGTATAATTAATCATTGTTTATTATTTACTATAAGAAATATTGCCAGTTTACTTAAACAGGTATTTATTAAGGACACTACTGAGCAGCTTCAATTGTCATATTCAAACATAAAAAATCCTCTTAACTCAAGGAAAACACGAAACAGAACTAAAGCTACATAAGTAATAAAAAACCAAGAAAAAAGGTCATCCATAGACAAGGTTTTCAAAACCTTGTCCATTAACTCCATGGCATATACGAATTTTGTTATGAAACTCTTGTAAAATGTTTTCCATCTGCCTTGGAGTCATTTTTTCTATCGCCCTTATAATTCGATTAATAAGGTCCGCATGATTTTCTAATGGTGTTTTGTAGATCTTTCGTTTCATGTAGTCCCAATATTAAAAATCTAACGGGATGAGGTCAGGCGATCTCGCCGGCCATCTGACTCAAACATTTGTACATGTCCAATTGTCGCCGAATTTTTCTCTCAGGTAGTTAGTCACTACTCTGGAATTGTGTGTAGGTGCCCCATGTTGCTGAAAATATACTTGATTGTAATAAACAATGGGTAAATTGTCCATAAAATCCTCTATTGTATTTTGGATGAATTGCAAATAATGCATCCAGGGACTCATAAAAAAAATGGGACCTATTTTTCGAGTTCTTAATACTCCAAACCAGACGTTAACACCAAATCTTTCTTGGAATTCCCCTTCCCTTACCAAGTGCGGATTTTCGGTAGCCCAGTACCTAGTGTTATTGCGGTTAAAAATTCCCATATTGATAAATCTGGATTCATTCATCTGTTCAAATGTCTGAAAGGCACTTTCGGGGCCAATCCCAATATCACTGCTTATTTGTCGTATTGATATAGTAGGGTTGATTGCTATACAAGCCAGTGTCTTAATTTCAACTATGACATTCTGGCCTGGCGGATTATCTTCCGATTTTAAATACTTCTACAACTAAGGAAAGTATGATTCTGATGGATATCGGCGATTCGGAAATCGCTGTACGTATAATGCTCTGGCTTCCTTGCGATTTTTTCTAGTTTCTCTGTATATCATTATCATATCAATTTGTTCTTCACGAGTAAAATACATTTTTAATAATTAAAATTTAGAAGAAAATATCGGAAAACGTAGACCGTTTAACTCTCAAAGCGAACCATCTGTATATTATAAGATCGATGGCCATATACTTATGTATTGTGTCAAAGCCGCCTTAAATCATACATTTAATATTTGTCATTTATCAGCATAAGCGTTAAAAAGGTAATTGCACAGTGAAATTGGAAATATCTCGAAAAATACTTGATATAGGTATAAGGTATGATACACAAAAGTATTTAAAATTGTTTGAAGATTTAGATGTTGAGTAGGTTTATAGGTCCTCCCATTAAAATAAAACAAGAAAATATCGCTTGAAAGTGATTTTTCACTACGTTTCCGGGTAAACCGGAAGTATCCTAATTGTCACATTAGATGCAATGAGTTGCATAACAAACACTAATTACAGTAATAAATTAGAACTACCTTCATTTGTTTTTCCAAAAAACGGAATTATTCACTGAAATTTTTAAAGTTTCATTTGCCAGTTTCTCGAAAACTATCAGGAATTGACATGAGGTACCATACATGTTTTATGTTTAAAATTCAGTGTAGACTTTAAAAATAAATCAATATACAGGGTGTTTCATTTAAAATATTACAGTTGATGCACTTCCGGTTAAACCGAAAACGGCAGTCGATTGTTTATACAGCGAAAATCTTTCTCGTAAGTAACCATATATCATCGTAAAATTTCATCTTAATAGTACTTATCTTAAAAAAGTTACAGCCTTGTTAGTAATTTCGTGATTACCCGATATATATATATATATATATATATATATATATATATATATATATATATATATATAAACCTTAGGTTAGTGGGGATGCAGTTTATGTATATAAAAGGCCAAATAAAGGTGTGGAACCCTTTATTGTTTTTTCAAGCTTTCGGGATCAATTTATCCCTTCCTCAGGACTTTTCTACAAATAATTTAAAAAACGAAACAAGTCCTTCCATTAAACGCTATATTAAACAGCCTGAAAAACCACTGGGATCATATCTCCCAATTTTGTGGTCTGGACTTTAAAACTTTTGAAAACCTAATGAAATTTATTTTTGACTCGAGCTATTAGACTCACTCATCCAACTAATAGAAAGTTGATTTTACAACAGCTAAAAAATATTTTTCTAGAAAATTCTTACTTCTTAAAACTAGTACTAAAGGTTTTGTTTCTAACTGACCATAATATCATAGGCAACATTAAAGAGATTGATCCTCCAAATTCAATACTTTGTCAATCTATTACTAATACGCCCTCGGACTTGTCCAGCTAATTGTCAGTCTTAGAGGACCCTCCTCTTAATAGGTTGTTCTTTTATTCTCTTCCACATTTTGAGAACCTCACTAAAAGACTTATTAATATTTTCAAAAATACGGAGATTAAGATAGCTAGAAAACAGCAAAACACTCTAGTTCTCTTGTTCACTAAAACTAAAACACCCCTATTACTGCTAGAGAATTACAATATAGTTTATAAAATTCCATGTAATGAATGCGAGTTATCATATATAGGACAGACTTCTAGAAGCCTTAAAGGTAGAATTACATCACATAAGAGCGACTGTCGGAGAGGGGTTCCGTCCTGCGCACTGAGTGAACATCTCATTTAGAAAAACCACTCCCTTAACTGGAGTGGCGCTGAGATTTTGGATAAAGCATCCTCTTATTACAAACGCGTTTTTCTTGAAATGATACATATAAATCTCCAACATCCAGTCATAAATAAAAAGAGTGACACCCAAAACCTCAGCTCCATATACAGTTATATCTTAACATTACAAAAAAAACAAATTTCAGTGTCTGGACGCTCCCGCCCCCGATGAGTAATTTATAAATGTCCATATTATACATATCATATATACCATTGTAACTAGTATTATTACATTAACTATTCCCTATCTTATTTTTAAATTGCTATTGTTGGGTCGATTGTTTTTACAACTCTTACAGGGCACCTATCATATTTTTAAGGTCTTTCGTGACCTTTCACACTTATCCTCTTAATTAATTACCATTGTAAAATAATCATATTACTTTACTCGTGTTGTACGCGGTGATCATTTATAATGCCCCCCCCTCTAACTTTTTTATTTGACGTTTGGTAGAAAAACGTCAAATATAAAAGTTTCACAAAAAACAATAAGCTATTTGCAGCATACATTTTTATATATACAGGGTGTTGCCGAAATCACCCACAGATTAAAGTTATATTTTTTTAAATGGAATACCCTGTATATTATACGCTAAATTAAATCCTATGAAAATTCTGCATATTTTTTGTATAACATGTCCTATACCCAAATACAATAGTTTTCGAAATATCTGCGATTTATTCTAAAGCTTATAATTTAGCTTAGGTGGCTGTGAAGTAGATCGATACCAACAAACAAAATGTTTGTTTATAACTGACAGTGACAGTTACACATTTAGCAACATTATACGTTCTTTTTATTGTAAAATGCCCTATTCGGAAAGAGAAAAACGATTAATTTTGGAAACTTTTATCAAAGCAAATAAGAGTGCTAAATTGGCTCAAAGAGAATTACGTATAATTAACCCCCGGATGCACATTCCGGACAAAAAAACCTTTCATCGAATTTATGAAAAATTTCAACAAACATCCAGCCTAACGAGAAAGAAGAGAACAATGGAAATTGATGAAGGTAGTGATTTAAACATTGTACTAAAAGTGGAAGAAAATCCCAATATTTCCATAAGAAAAATATCGGGAAGCCTGAGAGAAGAGCTTATTGATCCAAAAAATACATCTTATGGGAGGATTCAAACCACTCTCAATAAGGCATTCAAAATTAGGCCTACCACAAAATTAACGCCCAGGCATCGAGAAAAAAGGGTTGAATTTTGCCATGCAATGTTGGAAAAAGTTAATGAAAATGAAGATTATTTAAAAAATGTTTTTTGGACCGACGAGTCATCGTTTTCTACTAGTGGAATGATAAATCGAAAAAATAGCAGACAGTGGGCCACAGTAAATCCCCATTGATACAGGGAATTTCTATTTCAAGGACGTCAAACTGTTAATGTGTGGTGTGCTATTTTAAACAATAAAATAATAGGCCCTCATTTTTTCGAAGATACTTTAAACGGTAATGGTTATATGAATTTTCTCCGGAACGAATTAGAAAACTACATGGATGAGCTCCCATTGGAGCAACTGAGAAACCTCGTCTTCCAACAAGATGGTGCTCCTCCTCATTGTGTCGTATTGGTTAAAGACTATTTAAACCAACAGTTCACGGAATGGATTGGAAAAAATGGTACGATAAACTGGCCACCTAACAGTCCTGACTTGACGCCGATGGATGCATTTTTATGGGGAACTCTAAAAGATCGTGTGAACGCAAATAACATCGAAAATAGAGAACACCTAAAAGTCTTGATTAGAACGGAAATTCAAATTCTAAATCAAGAATATTCCCAGTCTATCACTGCCGCTTTGGATCGATTACGAAGAACATACATCAAATGTATTGAAGAAAACGGGGGACCAGTTAAACAATTCCATTTGTAAGAATAAATGTATTATATTATTATCTAAATTATTAATTAAGTTTTAGAAGTTTTTTTTGTTTTTGAAGCTTTCAGGCTTCCCGATATTTTTCTTTATTCTTATTCTTCTTTATAAAAAAATATAACTTTTATCTGTGGGTGATTTCGGCAACACCCTGTATATGTAAAAATGTATGCTGCAAATAGCTTATTGTTTTTTGTGAAACTTTTATATTTGACGTTTTTCTACCAAACGTCAAATAAAAAAGTTAGAGGGGGGGGACATTATAAATGATCACCCTGTACACATTTTCGCAAATTAGATTGAATTTAGTTGAACATTGTATACACACTACTGTGAGATAGGCAACAATCCTTCTGTGTTTTGCCTTTCAACTACCAATTTAGTATACTCCCTCTATTTCTTTCTTCTTGTTAAAAATAATATTGCATCTCTCTCACTTTTGTCCCCTCTACTTTCGCGTTTAAAATTCCTCTAAAAAACGTGTTTCAGTTAACAAAATGAAGTCCCATGTTGGGCATATTTTTAAAAGTTTTTAAATTCTTATTTCGCTATTAACCTTTCAAGTTTTAAAATTTTTAAATAAACAGAATGATGATTTGGTGCTACTAAATGTGTGTTGTCTTCATAGTATGTTTTTGTTTCAATAGCAAACTCACATTGGTGGGTTTAAACGTATTATACTTACTAGTTAGCTTCTAACTTGTTTCGTTTTTTAAATTATTTGTAGAAAAGTCCTGAGGAAGAGATAAATTGATCCCGAAAGCTTGACAAAACAATAAAAGGTTCCACACTTTATTTGGCCTTTTATATACATAAACTGCATCCCACTAACCTAAGGTTTTCATTTTTCTTCTTAACTAGTCAGCTGCGACTTTTGTGTAGGCAAATAAATTTTATGTTATTTTATTTGTTGCAATAGTTTGCCGCTTCACGTATAAAGTGCGCCAGCTAAGCGGCACGGAAAATTAATCGAGGATTTAGTAAATTTCGCACTGGTCCACTTGTAATTGGAATGTGCCTAGAGTCTCCATGCACTTGCCGCTAGAAGGTTCTAGCTAGTTCCAGTGGCGCCTATACATATCGAGCTGTTGTTTTCATTTTTACATAAATGCGTTGCGTTGAAATATTATTTCGAAGTAACGATGGCGAGCAAAAGAGGAAAAACAATTCAAAGCGGTGCAAGTGAAGTTATCGCGAACGTTATAGAGGCCTGTACTAAAGAAGCTGAAAATAATAGTTTGACTATTCCAATTCAAAATTGAACAGAACGGGCTGCATTTTACAATGGTGTTTCGAAAAGTAGTGTAAAAAAAATTCAAAGAGAACATAATGATCGCTCGTGTTCTACTTCACCTTTAAAATCTCCTGGTAAAAAAAGACCCCGATTATCATACAAAGATAAAATTGACGATGGTGATTTTCAAGTAATTCGATGAACAATAGAAGATTTTTATATAAACTTGAAGAAAGTTCCGACCTGCAAACCCGTACTTCGTGTTGTAAAGAACAAAATAGATTTTCGTACGGGTATAAAACCTTAAATCGGCTTTTACGAACAAATGGCTTTGTTTGGCGCAAGTGCCAAAATAAACGAAATTGGTCATTGAGAGACCAAATATTTTTCACTGGCGTGTGAAATATCTGTCAACTGTAAGGCAATATCGGCAAGAAGGACGCAATATTGTTTATCTAGATGAAACCTGGTTAGATAATGATATGACAGTAAACAAATGCTAGCAAAGTGAGAGTGTTACAGGTGTTGTTCAGGGAATCATCTCTAGTAGTGGCTTTATTATAGCTCATGCTGGTTCAGAAGCCGGATTTGTTCCAGGTACTGCTTTAGTTTCTCGCTCGGGACTAACAACTGGAGACTATCATGGACAGATGAATAGAGATAATTTTGAAAAGTGGTTGCTCGAGAAGCTTCTACCTAACATTCCTCCCAAATCAGTCGTGGTAATGGATAATGCGTCTTATCATTCTGACGTAGAAGATAAAGTGCCAACTAAATACTCTACAAAAACTCATATGATATCGTGGCTTAAATCGAACAATCTTGTATGTGATCCAACATGGAGAAAATATCAATTATACGAAGCAATATCAGCCAACAAGCCTAGAGAAAAAAAAGTATAAAATTGGCGGTCATTTGCGTAACCTCGGTCATACAATTTTAAGGCTGCCTCCATACATGTACTAGAGCGCACCACCGGTGAACTTTCAATTAAAGATTTAAATAAAATAACATTAGAAGCGATTAACTCAATATCGGCTGAAAATTGGAAATCGTATGTTAAACATGTTCGTTCTATTGAAGATAAATATTGTGAAGTAGATGGCAAAATTAAAACGGTTATTGATGATTGAGTTATCACACTGGGATCTTCAAGTAGTGACGACGAAACCTCATCATTTTCAGAGGAAGACAACGATTTAGAAGGAATCGAACCATTAGAATCACACCCGTCAACCTCAAAAATGGCTTAGTTTTTTTTCATATATTTTGTAAAATTGTTTATAAAGTAGCTGTCAATAAACTGCTTCAAAATAATTAATATTCTGTTCAATACCGGGTGTCAAAAAATATCTAATATTGCAATTAATATTTGAAAAACTACAAAACTCATATTTTTCCAAAATGAACACATCAATGTAGTTATAGTAGGGGGGCCAGCACTGATTCCAGTGAACAAGATTTATCAAAATTTTAGCTTATGCCGTTGGACTTTGGGCTATTCGGGTATGCCAAAAATGACCGTTTGTCTCCGTCTGTCATATTACTTTGTACAGGGGGCGTCATTGTGAAGTACTATACAGGGCGTTTCCTAATTGCGTGCTAATGTTATATGGGGGTGATTCTTGGAACTTTTTAAGAAAAAAGTTTAATATGAACCTAAAACTTTGGAGATACAGGGTTTTAAAAAAACATTTTTTTAAAATCCTAATTCTGATGCTATTATAGATAAATAACTGTGTGAAATTTGATACACGTCTTTTATGCATAAAAGGGCATTTTTATTAATAATCAATTTTTGAAATTTCTATCAGTGGCGTGCATATGTAAATAACCTGGGTAAATCTGTATGCTCCTTAATGCATAGAAGACGTGTATTAAATTCCATGCAGTTATCTACAATAGTATCAGAATTGGGACGAAAAAAAAATATTTTCTTTTTAAACTTTACCGTCCTGTATCTCAAAAGTTGAGACTTTTAGAACATAAAAACACCCCCCCCTAACATCAGCACGCAGTTAGGAAACGCCCTGTATAGTACTTTACAATGACGGCCCCTGTATAAAGTAATATGACAAACAGAGACAGTCTGCATAAGTCTGTCCTTGTAAAATCTGGACTTGTAAATCATGTATCACTATACTGGATGGTCCAATAATAGTGGACGTAGGCAGTAGCCCGGGAACCGTTAATGACAGAACTCAAGAAAAAATATATGTATAGGTAAATCGATCAAGAAAAATCGAAATTAAATCATTTTAAAATTCGAAAGTTCGCCGTTTTTGCAACACAAAAGAGATATAGAAGTGCGGTACACGAAAGAAAACAGACAAATATAGATAAAGGTTCATTAAGCATAGTTACATTTTTTAATTATCTGAAGTGCGTATAGTCAAAAAGGAGTGCAATATAATTTAAACGACGGGACACCACTGGTTTAAAGAGTTTTCTTGGCCGACCTTCCTAAACTGATTAACTCCGCCCGGTTTTCTTTCGTGTCACGCACTTTACCTTTCCCTCTATATATATATATATATATATATATATATATATATATATATATATATATATATATATATATATATATATATATATATATATATATATATATATATATATATATATATATATATATATATAATGAATGTTAATATCTCTCATTTATTCATTTGTAGACATTTCATCCATTTTATGGTCTTCATCGTACTAAAAACTGTAATATAAAAAATATAAGAGACAAATAGATGATTTCTTTCTATTTGTACGTTTTCTTGTTACTGTTTTGATTTTCACAAATTAATCAAAATAATTAAGTTATAATATATCTTGCTGAGGTTTTTTATATCGGCTTTGTTGTAAAATTTTAGTTTTTCCAAAGATAAATTTATGATGTTTTTGGTTTTCATGGTTTGTGAGGGCGGTGGTATCTTTTTATCAAATTTGTAGCCATTTTGAAGATATTGAGATGGTTGTCCGATATAAACACTGGGGCAATTGCTGCAAGCAATTTGATATATAATGTGTTTTTTTTATTATTTTTACTTGTTTTACTTTTTAGAGTGCTGAAATATTGTTGCATTAGATTTTTCGGAAAATCTACAAAATTTGTTTAAAAATGTGATGTGTCATGCAGCCTGCCATAATAGTTTTATTACTTTTGCATTATTTATTTGGATATATTTTGTGCACTTACTTACCTATATGAAATGCGATATATTCTCATTATTTTTTTGGGCTTCTATAAAGGTTTCTCAAAGCAAAAAATTTTCTGCGGAAACTACCAATTTTTATTTATTTATTTATTTACTTTTACTTAACTGAAATATAATGCATTCACAACATTATTTGTTTGGACTTCTATAACGCCCTCTGAATGTGCTACTTAAAAAAATGTTTTTTTTAAATTTTATTTATTTATTTCATTCTCTACTTTTTTTAGCTGAAATGTATTTTTTGACTTCTATAAAGCCTACTGAATGTAGAACTTAAAAAAAATTCCTCAGGAAACTTTTATATTTTATTATATTTATTTATTTACTTTTCAACTTTTTTTGACTGAAATGTGATATATTCGCAAAATATCTTTTTGGCTTCTTTCCAAAGCCTCCTGAATGCAGTAATTCAAAAATTTTTTCTGCGGAAACTCTCAATGTTTATTTTATTTATTTAGTCTCCGCAGAGAGATTATTAATTACCACATTCAGCAGGCTTTACAGAAGCAAAAAAATATTTTGTGAATATGTCATAATTTCGTAAGTATGAAAATAAACAAAACACATGTATTATAATACTATGACAAGATATTCCACATATTTGGTGTTATAGTGTTCAAATTTCTTTAAGGAATCCAAAAAGACAGCTTTAAAGCCGTAGGAAGCAAGGTAGTATACTGCATAATTGCCTTATTGTTATTCAAAATATAATAAATAATAAAATACAAGCCAAAAAATATACTTACGCATATTGAATGCTTTCTTTTTCCCACCATTTTACTATTTTCTTTTTCAGACGTGCTAAATCCGGTTTCGCGATAACAGCCGCAGTTTTTTTGCGGTGAGCGATCATCGAATTGTGTTTGCTCTGGGCCTCGCTAGGACGAGGCTCTTCAAACTGCACCATTTTTTAAACGTTTTATTAGCACTGATAATTTATGAACCGCTTTTATGAAACTTAGACGAAAATTTGGCAAATTTAACTCAGACACGTGAATTTGACAACTAACCTGTACCAGACAGAAAGACTTAAGGTTGGTACAGCTTGAAATAAAATATTCTGACCGCGCCGGTTCTTGTAAAGAATTAGATCCATAGGCCCACGGAATTTGACTGAAATAAATATTTGAAAGATTATGATCCACTTTATTCAAATTAGAATCTTAAAAACTGAATTTTTGAAAGGTTGCACTTAACTTTTTTTGCAGAGGCGCTCAAACGTATTTTTTACAGAACATCTATATATTTAAAACACTAAGAGCTGTTACTTTCATCTCCGTATAATTTTAATTGGTGGATATTTTCCATGGTTACAATTACTCCAACAATTGTTTCCACGGTAAATATTCGAAGAATAAAGTTATTTGGGGACGAAAATACTGACCCTAAGTCAGATTTTTCAGCAAGTTCGTGAGTTGTACTGCATCAATTTACATGATTTTTTTTATATGATCGTCTGGTTACCCTTTTAACTCTATTTTTAGTATTGTTTTATTGCGTATTTTTTCTATAAAATTAATATTATTTTCTTCAATAACATATCTGGTCGAAGTGGTGAATGTACCCAATATTCTTATAATTCCTCTGGAAAGTTTTGTTATGTCTTTTATAACTGTTTGTAGTAGTTTCACATCAGCTAGTAAGAAACAGTGCAGAGTGGATGCTACAATTGGAGGCTTACGTCCAAGAGTGAACTGCGAAAGCCTTCTAAAGAAATAGAAAAAGAAAGGAAACGAAAAATGAGACGAGATCGCCAGCACCATATATCGTTCTTCCTTTTCCAGTTTCTAAACACCTACAACTTTAGACAAAATATTCTCTTTGGAAAAGTAATAAATAAGATATATTGTCCTGTTTATTAGTTATTAGTTCTTCTGGTAAGTGAATATTATTTAATTTTTACAGTAAATAATTTCTTACGTTCTATCCGCAATAGGATATTTTCTACGACTCCTCTGAAAACGACAAAAAAACACACAACCAACAAGATCTGAAAATTACCAATTTCGTATACCGTTGCTCAAACAGGTTAGTCATTGGTCAGCTGTCATGTGCATTGCATCGATATCAGCCGTTTTCATCCTACTTCTGAATGTTTATGTGTCAAAATGATGTTAAATATTTTTTTCTAGAAGTGAGCGGAAAGTTTAATTTTCAACGCAGATTTTAGTGTGAAAAATTATTTTTTCTACGACTATTCATTTTGCTTCAATCACCATGGTGATTCAACTACAATTCCCATTGTGCATGCATATATTTTCAAACAAGATTCATTGATTAATTGAGTGTTTTATAGCTATTAAAAGATTATTATATAATAGTAGCAGTCGTAGAAAAAGTATAGTGTAAAACTCGTATGGAATGACCATTTCCTACCTTGATGTTGTACGTCATCATACTCGTATGAAATGCATGTCATTCCATACTCGTTGCACAATATATTATTTCAGCACTAGTGCGGGAAATATTTTCAGTAATAGTGCAGACAATTTTAACAACGGGCCGCTCAAGGCATTCACCCAGGGTTAAATAATAATAATAGTTTAAATTTGTTGAATAACAATCCACCTAAAATACTCCCCGACTCACAGCAACCCAATTGAGTTGTAGCTCGTAAACGGAAGAAAACATAACGTTATATTTTTGTTCATTTCATTCTCTTTGAACGCGCCACAGAATATACATTATTATTATTATTATTTTGAAGTAATTTATTAATTACCTTACAAAACTTACCAGTATATTTAGCATGTATCTAAATGATGTTATCTTTATCGATTGTCAACAATGATACATTTTTACTACTTGAGAAAGTTTTATTTGAGTCCGAGTTTTTTCGTCAAGTTTATAGTTTATATCACAAAAAAATGAATGTGGTTGAAACTTGGTTAATGCACCTAATTCTACTTTTATCACAAATTACCATATAAATAAGTAATAAAATGTAACATTTTAAATAAAAATTTGAATATAACTGTTAGACTGAGGTTATTTCCGCACGTTTGTAGAAAATCACTTGTGTAAAATGCGTTTTCCCCAGTCAACTGCTTGACCGAACGACGCGAACGGTAGTCTCGTGCGGAAAAATTAATTTTTAACACTTGTTAGAAAAAATGCTATTATGCAGTGAAAGAAAGATTTTAGTGTTTAAAAATCACTTTCCACAATCATCTGACTTATTTCTAAAACTATCGCAGTTGTGTGAAAAGTGCCCTTTTCAAAACTTGAATGAAATACTGATTTATTTCACGCTCACAAACAAAAGTTTATGCAATTGTCAAAATATTAAACACAAATACTATAAAAAAATCTTATATAACTATAATTACAATATCAAACGTAGTTGAGTTGCAGGACAATGAAACACTGTTTAAAAACCTAAATTATATTAACATTCAAATCACACTTGGGTAGGAAACATGTAGCTTGCATACTTACATTTAAAAACTTTATTACACTATAAACGTCATTTTTGGATAAATATTGTTTAATTGAGTTTACAAATGTGTCTTCAATTAAATTCCTAGTGCTTTCAGGAATCTTGATATAAAGCTTTGAACCAACATGGTTCGTACTTATAAATGATTTTTTAGTCCCTGATAATCATTGTATATATTTGTCTGTATTCTTGTATTGTGGTTATTACTTTTAACGTAAACAAAACATTCCGGTATAAATACAATTGGCAAAGTTTGTATATTAATATGGACTTATGCATTCCTAACGTCCTCCCAATACTGCAGACCTTCGACCATTCGAACGGCCACTGCATCTTTTGGTAGAGTTTTCGTCAATTTTCTGAAGGTATCAAATCTGCTATATTCTTGTTGGGTAAGAACAGGCGGATTTAACGAAATAATTATACAGAGTGTAATCCTAAGTAGCACAAATTAGCTGATGAGCTTTTTTGTCAAATTTTGGCAAATGATTGTTGGTTTGTTTTCTAGCTATGAAAGCTTGCTTCAAATTAGATCAATTGGCTCCAAAAGTAGCAGTTTTTGATGTAGTTAAGCTATAGCATAATTACTTGGCTAAAAAATATCTTTTGTGGGGTAATTAAACCTCCAACTTTTTTTTTGTAATATTGGATGGACTTTAATTATAGTAATAATAGCTATATAAGAATGCCATATTAGAACATTTTAAGACAACAAAAATTGAGAGGAAAAAATATGGTTTTTATTATCGTATTTTTGTTTCAAAATTGAACTAAAATTGGGTAGTAAATTTGAAAATGTGCCATATTTTCAAATTTAACTTTATAACTTATAAAAATATACTTAACCAAACTGAAGATATACTTAGAAAAACGAAATATAAATTATTTACCATACAAAATGTCTAATAAAAAGATTAAATATTCCACCACACACGCCGTTTAATTTTGTTACGCTGTCTCCTGGGTCTTAAATTAGTCATTTTTTAGTGAGTACTAAAGGCAAACCAAGTAGGCATTTTTATTGGTAAAATTTTAGTACATGTTGCTACATTTTGGCTACGTTTGAAAATTATTGCTATTTGATAAATATTTGCTTACAAAGTGGCCAATTTCAAGGAATATTTGCTTAAAAAATAGCCCAAAGCTTTTTATGATCCTCCATGATTGAAATTAAAATTAAACTAATTTCCTAGTAGCCATTACTTGACCACTTTAAACAAACATATTCTTTCTACCTATAAATACGTATTTTCATGCATGTTTTTTTTACGTTATGAACCCTTTAATCAATTTTCTTAATAAAATACATTTCCAAACTAAAAAAAAATATGTAGAAATCGAAATTTTTAGTTTCAAGAACGGGCGAGTGTTTTACATGCCTATATTAGATTCTATTAACAACAGTGAAAGTTCCTGTGCAAGTGTTTGTCCCTACCAACCGTCACACCTTTATTTGATTGCATTTCCTCTTGGCTCATACATTCTTACACTGATTGGCTCTGTTAATACTATTTCTACATAATTTGAAACAATTGATGATTTATCATATAAATGAAGAAAACGCAAAAAATGAGAAATTATTTAGGTAAATTTCGGAAAAAAATGTTACTGAAATTTCGGCTAAAAAACAAGTCAGAATTCAGCTAATAAAGCTCGATTTTAGACTCAAAAAGTAGCTAATAAACCCAATCATAAAACCAAAAGAGAGGGTCGCATAATTGCCAATTGGCCATTTTTACCCTATTATGGCCAAATTATTATTTCCCACTTTAGCCATATTTTCGTTTTTATACTGTAATAGAACTGTTATTTTGGCTAGCAATTTTAGCTAATTAGCCAGGGATATTAGCCAATATCACAGCATTTTAGCCCATATATGATTATATGATTATATGTGCTACTTGGGATATTAAAAAAAAACAATCCTAAAAGATAATACCAGAAAATCGTAAATTATTTGTGTTTATTTTTTTTTGAAATTGAAAAAGAAAAGAACGACCATGTCAAGCACTTTTCATTAATGTTCTATTAAAATTTTCTAGAATAAAGATTGAACAGGACAACTTTTTTGTCAATTAGTCCCTGTGTATACCCCAAAAACTAGCCCCCTATCGAGATTAACATCTAGAAGTTTTATAGAAGTATATCTTACCTCATGTGGTAAGATGTCACGTTTTAGGGGTTTTAGAATAAATATATTTTTTTTTAGTTTTACTTAAATTTAACGATAATCTATCGACCTTAAACCATTTTTCTAAACGGTGCAAGAAACGCTGCATTTCTTTTAAGGCAGATTGGATATTTGTCTTTGATGGTGGCGGTAGCAAAAATTGTTAAAAATATTACTGATTTCTATGTCTTTAATGTAGATTAAGAAAGGTCCTAAAATAGTCCTCTGCTACACTAGATCATTAATGTAGCTAAAAAAGTGGAGGTCCTAAAATAGACCTCTGTCACACTCCATGTCTAATACCTGTTCTACTGGACAGTTCAGCTCGAGAAAAGATTCTGCCTGACAAATTTCCTATTCCTGAATTACGTAGTGCTTTAGTTCGAGCAGTAAAATATTGTGGGACAGTGGGATATAGAGTCAAAAGCTTTGAGAAGGTCACACAGAAATGCGCATATATATTGACACTCTTCAAAGCCTCCGCAATATACTCCAACATAGAACCAATAGCACAATCCATATTGCCTATCTCTAAAAGGGTTGTTGTTTTAAAAATATGAATACAGTTGTGTTTTAAGCAAATTTCCAAATATTAAACACTGGAATTATTTTTTATTTTTTAAATATGTCTGGGAAAAGATTTCCCATGAGATGAGAAATAAGTTCTTTTTAAATCTTGCTGGTTATGTGATATTTGAATGGTTTCATAGCAAAAAACGGTAAACGTACTATTTGGCGTTTGTTTCACTGCAGTTTTTGCAATATGGATTTTTTTTATAAAATTTTCAATATAACCGATACGTTTCCTAAGTGGCATTTATTTCTCAGAAGAAAAAGGAGTTTTCCAAAAACGTTTTGTATATCCAAAGTTATTTTCCGGGTGATTATTCTAAACTACACAGTCGTAGTATACTGCACAACTTCTGTATTTAAAGAACCGGTGTCTTCTGAATTGAAATCAACTGAAATAAAAAAAAATAGAAAATAAAGCCAATATTAGGAATATGTTTATCCATTACCTATTTGTCTTAATTTAACTTTCCGAATCCAATGCAGCTTAATATTTTGATCCGCAGGACCCCAGTCTTTGGCAGGCGACAAAGATGATATAAATCTCTGAAAAAAAGATTGTGAATAGTGGTTCATTTGTTTTGTATTTTAGAGAATTTAACCAAGTCTCTCCTTACCTGGATAAGGTCTCCTTCTTCTAGATATAGCAAATGATAACCCATGTAAAGCGGTATGCAGGCCATTGACGTATAGCAAGAGGCCCATCCCAAATCGACTGCCCATTGTGGATATGTTTGTCCATTGTATGATACTTCACTGTTGTAAGCTATTGTTATAGCAAACATAGTCTAAAACATGCAGTTACAATTTAGACAGCCTTAGAACACTTGACAACTAAAATATTTTCACCAAGACCAGTTTATAGAAAAATATATTTGGTATAATGTTTCATTATTTGATACTATATTTAAGAAAGGGTAAATCACTTTTGCACCCATATTCACTAAAGAGGTTTAAAGGACCCCACACATTTTTTATGGAAAATAACTATCAGTCCCCTGATTAAAAGCTTTCAACTAAATTCTTCGGCTAGTTTCTGATATACAAGGTGATTAAGTTGGATTTTTAAATTTTTCATATTTTACGCAAAATTTTTAATTTTTTTTAATTTTAAATACTTAATATGTATTCAGATAGATCAGCCGCTTGGAACAATTTTGAATAAATGCTAATGTAAGTAACAGTAAAAATAAACGTATACAGAGTGAAGCTGTGTTCCAGAAACCAATCATTTTTCTTTCATATTTGACTGTAACTAAAATATTAAATATAATATTAATCCAATTTTTACTAAAAGCTTTATTACACTAAAACAAACAATTAGATTTTGCTGAAAAAAAGTGATATGTTTCTCATAAATAAATATAAATGAAATAATCGGATATTTTTGTAAATAGCTGACATTAGAGTTGCTATGAATTTTAATATACGAGTTTTACAATCTATTGCATTATCTGAAAATCTAGATCTAATCATTTTATAGCTAGGATATTTTAATACCCAGTGATATTGACAAATTTTAATTATTACCGAATGCATATTGTCAATAGATTCAGCTTTAATAATATAATTGAAAATAAAATGATACTGGGTGCTTCATGAAATTCTAGAAAAACTATGCGATTACTGTTATGTCAAATTCACCTAATTTTTCATAATAATTCCTCAAAGACTGATAAAATTCTATTAATATAATACTAACACAGTAGCTGTTTGATAAATAGTCCCATTTATATATATATATATAATACATTTATTACGTCATTTACAATAAAGAGAACTTTAAAAGAAGTGTGGATTGTAACGCAAAAATTGTAAGTTAGATGCCTACATCTATAACCTATTATTAGTATTCTTATGAATATAAGAATACTAATAGTTAATACATACATACAGTGTGTCACTTGAATAGGGCTCGTTTTATTATTTGAACTAGTCAAGATTAAACATTAAAATTTGAGACTTTAATACCAGACTAATGCTCCTTTGTGATACTTGTGTGTTTCATGCTTAAACATTTTAAGGTGGCGGCTGGCGCCATTTTCAAAAAAGAATAATGGAAAAAGTCGGTCGAGTAACATATCGTTTGAAAGACCTTTGCAATCTATCCTCAAATTATTGAAACATCGACATTTTAAAATGGCGGCGATTCGTAAATGTTTCAAAACCTAAAAAATATGGAGAATAAAAATTCTTAAAAACTTGAAAAATTTTATTCCTCACATGATTCTTAATTAATATTTTCTTATGAACATGGGTGCCTAATATTATACTTTTTTATTTACAGGTTGATTTTTCTTTATAAAATACTCCATAAATACTCATGGAAGATAAATTATTGTTAAAAAGACTTTTCAAAAGATGTTCTATCCGATCGCTCTTTTTGTGTATTCTCATTATCATACTTTGAGGAATTATTATGAAAAATTAGGTGATTTTACGTAACCATTACAGCATAGTTAGTCTAGAATTTTATAAAACCCCCCTGTATTTTTTATTCCTAATCATTTAACGCTGCATTTAATGATAATATTCGTTCGATAATTAAAATGTGTCCATTTTAGTGAAGATACAGTGTGGTCATTTAAGTGTGCAACATATGCGAATTTTTTTTATTAACTACACATTCAAAATAAAAATATTGCTAAAAGTTGGTGCATCCTCGATAATCATATAAAGTGTACTTAGAATGGTTACAAGTCAAACAGCATACAGGATAGGTCAAAAATCATGCAAGGGTGAACTACCCTTATTTCGAAAGATTCAGCAAAATGGTATTAAGAAAAGTTGTTTAGCATCAAAAGTTATGTCTGGATACCAAAACATAGCCTCCTGAGAAAAAAAAATTTTTTTTGGAAAAAATAAAGTTTTTGAAAAATTGATTTTTTTGATAATTATCATAAACACTTTCATTGTTTAATCAAAATCGGACAGATTCGCATAACTCCGAAATTGTGAAATTAATTTGGATGTTTAATTTTTTAGGGAATCACAAATTTCACGTTTGTTGCAACGACATTAAACTTGAAAATTTCGCCAATATTCTTTTTAACAAGATGAGACATTTGTGAAGAAAATATACTCATTAAAAACTTTTATTTGATGTGCAAAATTATAAAATTGTTATTAAATAACTGTACACATTAATTGACAAACCTATAAATCCTATACTAAGATAATTGCGGATACCCATGGAAAAAACAAATGAGGGTTAGAAGAAAAAATTATGACAGTTCGGTGGCGTTAATATTTCATTCTACAAGAACAATTATATTATTACATATTAACTTTATTTGATTTAAAATGCCTCTTCCAAGACAATTAAGGCTAGTCGAGAAGGCAGAATCAGTTTTGGTATGTGGGGATAATTATAAAACAGTGCGTGACGCAGCAGCAGATATCTTGAATGAACGACATCCAGACAAACAAGTTCACTACTCAACTGTAAGTAGAATTTTAATAAACTTCAAACAGACAGCATCTTTAGACTATAAATATAAAAATGAACGTGTTAAAACTGTTTGTACTGAAGAGAATCAATTAGCGGTACTTCAGTCAGTTGTTGAAAACCCTAGAAGCTCCAGCCAGGAAATTTCTGCTTATATGGGTATTACAAAAATAGACCAATGTTTATTTCCACGTTTCAAGAACGTTCACAACAAATGGCACTGTCTCTTCCCAAAATTGTAGGTGGTGGTCGGACGCAAATCCAAATTTTGTTATTGACAGAAACCAGTATTACCAAAAAACAAATGTGTGGTGTGATATTATCAACGAAAAATTATTGGGTCCGTTTTTTTTTTCGCCGAAACCTAACTGGTGATACCTATTTACAGTTTCTGGAAAACGAAATATCAGATTTTTTTGACAATATAAGTTTGCAAGAACGGTATAAATTATGGTTTGTACATGATGGATGTTCCGCTCATTCTACTAGAAATGTTTCTGAATGGTTAAATGGGAAATTTGGTACTAAATGGTTAGGACGAAATACCGATCCACGGTGGCCTCCTCGTTCCCCAGATCTTACCCCATTAGAATTTTTTTATGAGGATACTTAAAGCAAAAAGTTTATAAGTGTCGACCATGTAATAATATTGAGGAACTTGAAAATTCGATTCGTTTCCATTGCAGAAATATTCCAGCAAATATCTTGCGATCTACTTTTAGTGAATTTTATGACCGGAGAAGTAGATGCATTGAATGAGAAGGTGGGCACACAAAAACGCTTAGATAATTTTAATTTTTGTTTGTACTTTTTAAATGTTTTTTTACTTCATGCTGATTTGTTAATTGTTAAGTTATAATACATATATATATATATATATATATATATATATATATATATATATATATATATATATATAATAATTTTGTTAAAATCAGTGGTATCACATTCAATTAGATCTCGGTGCGTTTGATTTTTTGTTAATATTAATTCGCATTAATTCACTTTTTACCCTCATTTGTTTTTCAAGGATTGCCAGTTTGTCAATTATGTGTACAGTTCTTTATAATAAATATTTGAAATGAAAATTTTGCACTTCAAATGAAAGTTTTTTAATGTGCATATTTTCTTCAGAAATGCTTCATTTTGTTAAAAAGAATATTGGCGAAATTTCCAACTTGTGTTTAATATCGTTGCAACAAACCTGAAGTTTGTGATTCCCTAAAAAATTAAAAATCCAAGTTAATTTCACAAGTATACTTAAATTTGAACGGAGTTATGCGAATCTGATCTGATTTTGATTAAACTATGAAAGTGTTTATGATAATTATCAAAAAAATCAATTTTTCAAAAACTTTTTTGATTATTTTCAAAAATTTCAAATTTTTTTCTCAGGAGGCTATGTTTAGGTATCCAGACATAACTTTTGATGCTAAACAACTTTTCTTAATAACATTTTGCTGAATCTTTCGAAATAAGGGCACTTTACTCTTACATGATTTTAATATTTTTTGACCTACCCTGTATGCTGTTTGACTTGCAACCATTTTAAGTACACTTTATATAATTATCCAGGACTCACCAACTTTTGGCAATATTTTTATTTTGATTGTGTAGTTCATAAAAAAAATTCCCATGTGTTGCACACTTAAAGGACCACACCGTATAAATGTTCCAGCTATGCAGTGATGATCTTGATTTTCAGATAATATATTGCGTTTTAAAACTTGTGTATTAAAATTCATTGTAACTTTCGTTACAATTATTTAATTTTGTTAAACATGTCAATAAAATCTGACTGTGTGTTTGAGTGTAATGAATTGGAATTTTAGTGTTGTAAGTGCAATATTAGTGAACTAATAGTTTTAATTGTCATGGCAATTAGATCGCATCGAACTCTTAGACATTTTTAGTAAATGCGGAGGTAAATATTTGATTGAGTTTAAGTACCGCTTTTTTGTTTTATATACCACGAGGACTGATCTTTAAGAATAATGCTCGGTTACATTAAACCGTGGTTGCCTTTTTAGTAACTCCACTCCCCTATATTACAGGGTGTGAAACCGGAGTTTTCGTCCGATATTCTCTAAATACCGGAACACGCAAGATTATAAAATAAAAACATTTACCTCTGAGAATAAGTTTAGTAATGAAACGTTTTAAAATGTGTGCCATCAAAAAATACACAACAATCAGAAGAATAACAGTTTGTGTAGTAAATGCCCCTATAGCTCTATAACCATTGGCTAAACTGTGTTTATTTGTTTAACAAATCTGTCTTCAGTTCTGCTACTGCGTTAGGGTATAGCTCGATTTTTTTTATTTATATTACAGCTTATTTGATAATAATTATTATTAACGTAAATGCTACTTTTTTATTTTATATGTGCAGGCGTTAAAGCCTAGTGGCGGGTTACACAAAGCCTTTAACTAAGCTTTAACTAATCAGACGGATGAGGGTGTGACAGGCCACATAAGAGAGCCAACGTCAAAAATGATTCTAAACGCCAGTTAAATTTATTACGTGATTAATAACCCCCGATTGCATAAAACTTAATTGCTGTTTAGAGTATTTAACCGATTTTTCGGATTTGACAAGCTGCTTGCAGAAATCTAGGAACTCAATTTTGACATTCCGTTAAACATTCTAAACTTTAATTGAGCTTTCTGCAACCGGCCATAAGTTTTGTGCGACCGGCTGTTAGTATTTATCATGTATTATCGAAACCTGTGTATCAAAATACATTGTTAAGAGTCTTGCGGCACTTTCTTGCTTAACTTACTATCAGAATCAACGGAGTTGAAAATTTCCAACTAACTAACCAAAATATAGATATCTTTTCTTTAATCATATACTGAATGTCGTCAATGAAATTCGTGGTTCCGTAAGCCCATCCAACCATCACAACTTCCACTATAGAAACGAGCATAACGGAAATAGAGGCTGCGTACCAGTCTAATAAGGCAAGCCAATACATTCCACCCTACAATAAAAATATTATTTGTTATTATATTTGGCCTCAAGGAAGTCTCCTCAACATTACAAACTGCTACTAATGGTAGAGGCCTTTACACGAAATGATTATTTTAATTTCACACTAAGGTCATAACAAGGACACTACGATCCTTATCGGGAACATATCCCGCAATGTCGCAGGCACAGTGATACATTTTAGTCAAATGGCGACGGTGACTTCGCTCTTTTTAGAGCTCACCAGGCTGCCATTTTATACCGGGTGGGAAACTACTACCCAGGACGCCATTTGACAACGGCTAGAGATAAAAATATGGCATTTGGTGTGTTGATAAGGTTGAATATTGTGAACATGTGTAACACAAACACAATTGAATATCGTTTCCGCTTTCCCCGGAAATGACCGTGACTTCGTTATTTTAAAGGGGACACCTTGTATATTTTATGTTTTTTGAACTCTCTTAACAATTCTAAACAACTTTTGTATAACATAACCTATGTCTAAAATGTATAGTTTTCCAAATAATGCCACTTAAAAATGTGCAATATAAAGATAATGTTCCGAGTTCAAAAAAAAAATGTTTTTCACAAATCGATTTTTCAAGTTTTGATCAGACCCTGTACCATAACGGGTCAACTGACTGGAACAAAACCTTCACTATCCAATCCTACTTTTTTATCCTTTATCCACATATGGCAAATTCAACTTCCATAGACCGCTGCAAACTTGAAAATTGGATACCCTATTTTCATGTTGTTGATGCTCATCTAAAGTGAAAATCAATATTACTGACATTTATTTAATTATACTGCCGGCAAAGTTGGTCATGGATTCAAAATAATATACTGTTCAAAGGAATCCTCTTTTAATTCATTATATTTTAAAAAAGAAACGAATATGATAAGGTGAAAACAAATGAACTTTATTATACCTAAAGATGATTAACACGTTAACTGCCACGTGAATCAAGTGTGTCTCACATGTGACATGTTCATTTAAGCCATGTGGACCATCCGTGATTCACAGGAAAACTATTGCATTTATATCTGTAACTCACCGACGATTCACAGTGGCCATACAAATTAATGGTAGTTGAAATAGCGTGGCCTGGTGAATAAAATACGGTAATTAGCGCACGTAAAATTACATTTAATTAACATTAATTATAAATTTACCTAAAACACAATTTAAGCTAGACGAATTTTATTGAGAAAAAAATAAAATAAAAACTAGTACAAGTTAAAAGTACGGTACATAAAAAAACAAATCTTAAAAATCATAACATAAGAATAACTTTATTCCATTATACAAACATGAGATTTTGGGAAACAAGTCACGCAGTAGCGCTTGTCGCATTGAACGCACTTCCAACGAGTTTGTGCAGATTTTTTGGCTGCCGCGGATCTTCCCTTTTCCTGAGATATTTTAGAATAGCAAAAGCAGCATCTTCGCCTATTAGAAGTGCCAACATCTTCTAAAATATGTCTTGTTTGGTTTGCATGAGTTTGTGTATCTCTTTACTCGTTTTTGTCTTCTTGGGGAAAATTTAGAAGGGATGCAGCAACTTCTTCTCTGAATGTTGTGATTGTGATTTTTTGTTCGGTTACGGCTTTAAACAAGATGTACGCATTTACCATAGCAGCTCCCAAAAGCAATTCCACAGCAATTTTTCTGTACCATTTTATACCCTTTCCCAAAGCTGAGGAATATGCTTTGATTTGATCTGATAAATCGATGAAGGCTTTGCATGTATTATAGTCAGCAACAACATCGGGCTTTTCTACTTCCGCATTACGTCGTTATCGCACTGTAACCATTTGACCAGTGTGCTTGGTAGATAAAGTAAGGACGTCCCTTTTGTCCTGCCACTTTGTTATTATAACTCCAGTATTACTCTCTAGACTGTATGATTCACCCTTCTTTAGCTTTTTTTTTATAACATCTTTCGGATTATTTTTGCGATTTTTTCTTAGCGTACCTACTAAATGAGTTTTCCTCTCTAGTAACTTGTGGGCTAGCTCCATACTTGTGTAGTAATTATCTACATAAATGCTTCGGCCGCAGTTCAAAAGAGGTTCGCACAGATTCATAACAATGTTCGTTGGTACGCTTAACCCATCTACTTTATCCTTGCCAAAATAGATTTTCAAATCATAGGTATATCCTCCTTCAAGACATAATTTATAAAGTTTCACGCCGAACTTGTGTCGTTTATTCTTGATATACTGTATAAAAACCAGCCTACCACGGAAGAAGAAGTTTGTGCAACCTAGCAGAAGTATCAGCTTTTTGATTATCTTGAAAATGCCAGTTCGCCAACAACAATTCAAATCTGTTGCGCGACATCACACCTGCAATTCGGTTCACATATATTTTCTTTTTTGACTAATAATCTGCCAGTTTAGGAGCACGAAGTAAGCCCATCCAAATTTGAAGACCTAGAAAAGTCATAATTTCGTCAGAGTTAGTGTCTTTCCACTTATTTATTCGAGACCACTTTAGTAGTGTCGATTCTTTTTTCTGTGCGGCGAAACGATTAGTTTCCGTCAAAATATTATATACAAGATTTTCATCAATCATCAGCTCGAAGAAAAAAACAGGAGACTTATCAACATGTTCAAATCAGGCATTTACAGCACCGCTTTCACGAATGTCAATCGGATAGTCCTTGAGGTATTGTCCAGTAACTTCTTGCCACATCAGTGTTTGAACCAGTTCCTCATCTTCATCTGAGCTGTCTAGTTGAAACTGACGAATAACTGCTTCTATTGTGTGCGAAATTGACTCATTTTGATTTACGTTCTGAGAAGACCATAGATCATCAGTTTGTTTAAGAGTCTGCCTACTAGAACCTTCCCCACCAACATCAGTAAATGCTATTGGATGATTTGTTTTTTTCTTTTTTACTATTGGCTCGTTACTACCTTCCGAGCTATACGAAGAGGATGAATGCCAACTATCAGGCATATATTTATCTGAGAAAGCCTCAAAAGAATCGGCCTCTTCATCGGAAAGCATCTCGTCTATTAGTTTTTGAAGACGTTGCTGTTCTTTCTCAAAACTACCCATTTATCTTAAGAAAAAAAATTAAAATCACTTTTTGTAATAAAATTTTATTATAAAATCTTACCTTAGTAAATAAAAGCCGGTACTGCACAAATATGAAAACCAAATAAAATATCTAGCGTTTTACTGTAAGAAAAAAACCTACAATTACTTTTTGTAATAAAACTTTACTATAAAATCTTACCCTTAGTCAACAAAAGCCGCTAATAAACAAATATCACACGCATGATTGACACGGCCTGCTATGCAATTTTTGTCAGCCAGGCCACGTGAGACACACTTGATTCACGATCAAAAACACAAGTTTTGACAGGTTTTGACAAGTTATAAATATTTTGTCATCATTTTTATGATTTTGGAAGTATAACAAATTTTTAGCTTGTGGAACCTGGGGCCAAAAAAAAATTTTGTATTGTGGCAGTTAACGTGTTAATATTCACTAATAATAAAAGAAATAGAAAAACGAACATACTTAATCATAATTAAGATTTTCAAAAACACAACCTTCTTGTGCAATACAGGTCTTACATTTTTCAACAATTTGCCGTAATAAATTTTAATTGACTTTTTCTTTGATATGACTTTAATATGAATCTTGAGGTGTCAAATCAAGCGAACGTGCTGGTCACCTTACAGGTCCATTCATTCCTATCCGTTGGTCCCTAAATCTGTCATTTAAATAATTTACGCAAATTCGAGCATTAGGGGCCGGTGCACCAACTTGTTGAAAGTAGATGTTTTTTTTTGGGAATTTCTACAAGAGGTAAATTGTCCAAAAAATCGGTAACTGTTGTTTCTAGAAAGTTCAAATAAATTTGTGCTGTAAGGGGCTCATTAAAAATTATGGGCTCACAATTCTCGTTTCTAAAACACCTAGCCACACATTAACACCAAAGCGTTCTGGAAAGATCCTTCTCTCAATAAATGTCGATTTTCATTTGCCCAATAGCTTACGTTGTGCCTATTGAACATTCCCAGCTTCGTGACGCGAGACTCATCCGAAAATAATATTTATCTATTAAAGTTATTATTATGGATAGAATTTTCCATAAACCATCGGCAATACCCCAACGTTGGTGGATTTGGTATTTGTAGTGCTTGTACTTACGTTTCTTCAAAATGTTCCTTGCACTTTCTTTGTTAACTCCAACTTCAATTTCAATTTGGCGAGTAGAAATACTTGGATCAGCATTCACACATGCCAGAACGTTTATTTCAGCTTCTTCACTAATAATGAACGTTCCTTCACTTTCATTTTGGGGAACTGTTTTCAAATGTTGTACTAGCCATGGAAAATAGGCATTGCAGGGTTAGTTTCTGTCGGGGTATCGCTCTGTGTAGAGTGTTTGAGCCTGCCTTTTATTTTGCAAGCACTCGCCATAAACGACAAGCATATCTATTTGTTCCGTCCTCGTAAACCTTACCCTTTTAAGGAGATTACAGAGAACGTTTAGTCTACACCAATAGAGACACGAAAGAAAGCACGAGAATTTACAAAAAGTGCAACAATCTGCTAAGCCCACTTGGCAAAATTCAATTGTTTTTAAAAACTCATAGCAACCTCCGTCAAGGCTAATATGATTATTTTAATTTTAGCAAAACTATGTTTATAGGTAGTTATCACACTAGGTTAAGTTATCATTAACTTAACTTTCATAAACAACTACAAAATTGAAAATTAGATACCCTATTTTTATGACGTTAATATTTATCCAAAGCGAAAAACAGTCAGCTGACCTGGGGTGTGGTACAGGGTCTGATCAAAACTTGAAAAATCGATTTGAGAAAAACACATTTTTTTTTTAAACTCGGAACATTTTCTTTTTTGACAATTTGTTGGATAAATACTTAAATAAAGAGTAAATAACCGTGATTGTTTTTATCCTGGCCTACTCCGTTTTTCCATAAAATACAATTAAGTGGGAATTATGGCACTTTTTAAGTGGCTTTAGAAAACTATAAATTTTAGACATAGCTTACGTTATACAAAAAAACGCTTCAAAGTTTTCTTTTAATTTCATAAGTTTTCGCAAGAATACCTTAAAAGAAAAATTCTAAGTTTCTTTTTTGGGTTATTCCGATTTTCTCAAAAAATGTGCAGTAAAAAAATCTTTTAAATTCTCAATGTTTAGTGTTAAACAAACAATAATTTTCGCTTAAACATATGCTCCATGAATTATTCTTTTAAAACTTTTTTATTCAACTTAAGCTATGCAATCGCGTGCATTAACATCAAACATACGCGTTTTCTTAATATGTGAACTTTGTAAAGTTTCGAGCTATTTTTTTAATAAAACCAAATCGTTGAAAGCTAATTTTCTTTCACAACCAGGATAAGCAAAATGTGCTCTCCAAACGGCTATGCAACTTTTTCAGAAAGTTCACCGTAGGCGTAAATATATTAATTTAATTGAAGACATGCATGTTGGCGTCATTATTGCTAATTTCAGAATTTGTAAGAATTATTTACTACTTTAAATACAGAAGGTTCTAAGATGCATGCAGTGGTTTTTCGTCGACAGGTATCAATTTTTATTAATTAGGTGCATCTTGTTATTATTACACGTTACAATTCTTAAGATTATTATTATTTTTTAACGATTTCAAATAACATTAACCTGCGGTAAGCGTTTTAGATGTATTTCTTTTTACCTTCAGACACCAACTGAGTTGCAAACATAACATTCTAATAGCCTAAATGTTTATAAAGCTTATATAAATTGCGTTAAATTATATTAATTATAAATAATACAGAGTGGAGTCAGATTTAACTTTTAATTAACTAAAAAACAACTAGAATCCCCTGTATAACAATATTGAACTATTTGAAACGAGTACATCGATTCACTGTTTCAGAATTATTGATAGTTATTCTTAGTATATAGCTTATTTATAACATTATTCTTTTTCCAAAAATGTATTTTTCATATTAATTTGATTTTTTATGTTGACAAATGTTTTTAAGCGTTTTACAGTGTGTGCCAGAATTCATATTCTTATAATATAAGCCGAAAATATAAGAAATGTATATGCAGTCTGATTAAATACTAAATAAAAATTGCATTTGCAGTATACGAAAGACTTCGTTTAAAATACTCTTAAGAAAAATCTATAGAACATTTTTAAATTTAATATATGTATTCTGACAAAAAAACATTGCATGACACTTAGACAAAAACTAATACGTGACACCATTGAGAAGTAGCTTTCAACATTTAAAGGCTTTCATTAATGAAACTTACAACTTCTATTCCATACCACAATTCGATTATACGAATTATTCATTAATATGTTGGCTATGCCTGTACACTAGCTAAATAATGTATGTGACAAAGTAGAGGTTTTTTACTAACGTTTTTTAACTTTTGTTAATGCTCTCAAATTTCAACGATTGTATAAATTCTGATTACTTTAAAAAAACTGCGAATAATAAAATAATTCAATATTTTTGTTCTTTTCATCAACGGCTTAGATCCTTCAACCGTATTTGATCGCTTTAAGGCGTCACCAACATGAAACTTAATATAAATAAATAATTTATTTATTTTTTATAATAAGTTGGCAATAAAAATTAAATTTATTTCCATTTGGGTTTTCCATGTATATCCTTAAGTTGAGCGTAGAAACTGTGCAAATTGTTTTTTTTTGTCTTTGCATATAATTGAATTGATGTGAATGATAAAATATTCATATTTAAAAATATCTTTTTGTAGCAAAACTTTTACCTCCATATCAATCATTAATATTTAAACAAGAAGAACGATCAGTCATATCCTGCTAAATTATGTAAATCTCGATTTTACCTGTCATTGGAAAATCATAGTATTATATATAGTGGGATTTTCTCATAAAACGGAATGGTGCACAGAATATAAATAACCCTAATTTTGAAACTGTTTTCATGGTTGATAAATCTCGGTTCCCGCATCACGAAAAATTCTTATGACGAACGTATTTGCCTTAAATTGAAATTTATTTGCTTAACGCAAAATAGGTCTTTCTAAGTTTTAAATATGTTATGATAAATTCAAACAGAAATATACTTACGTTAGTTGTGAATATCGTTGAACAAGCCCACATTCCACAGCAAGTCAAAAAAGCTATTGTCATATTGTATTTTCGTAGTTTCGGAAATACGTCTGTTATGCTGGTAATGACGGCTTCTGTTGAAACGAACTAAAATGTTTGGTTATGTGCTTTATTTAATAAGGTTAAAACATTTGGTATTTGATGTGCAACTAAAAAACTAAATATTAAATAAAATTTTATGGAAACCATACAGCTCGACCAGAATACGATGGAATGCATCTATTTTAATTTATATATTATTTCTACATTTTATTTGGGGTACTAAAATAATGGTGCAAAAATTGAATTTTTTAAAATTTTCCGCATCTCTACATTGATTTTTTACGGTCAATTATATACCAGTTAAGTTTCTTACGTTTATATTTCGTAATGTTAATTTTTTCTTTAAAAACCTACCTGCAAAGTTTTTCTTTAAATAAAAATTTTTTTTTCAACATTAGGAAGAGATAGCGTTCATTCACAAGTACAGGGTGTTCCAGCGAGGACTGAACAGGGACCTATTTTCGACCTTCCTTGTATTTTGGAAAAATTCAAAATAGCCAATCAATGTATTTTTTCTTGTAGAGTCCAAAAATGTCATCGAAAAAATATTTGAACCAGAAACAAAAGAGTTACGCTATGCATCAGGTGTTTTTTTAAATGGAATGTATCGTTTTTTATACGATTTTTGGAAAGGGTGATTTTTTTTATGTCCGAAATAGATTTGGTTGGATTAACTTGTAAATAATTTATAATGGCCTGGTCTCGATTTCTTCTTCTTTGTATATTTCTTTTTCTATCATGTAAAGTTTTATTTTCCTCAAATAGGTTTTTTATCCTTAGAATTGTATTGATGGATATATTTCTATGAAAATTTGCAATAAATCTTCTTCTTGCTTCTCTTGCATTTTCTTGGCACTTGTAAAATAGCATAACAATCTGTAGTCTCTCGTCCAAAGAGTATTTCATTTCGATCAGAGTCAAATATATATTTTTTAGGTGAAGACTTCGACAATAATTAAAATAATGTCAATTTTTATTGACAAAGCATTCAAACGTCATTTTACCTTGATCACCTATACCAACCTATCGTATATTTTCAACAGGTGAAGCTAAAATTTTAGTTTGTAAAACATTAAAATGTAATATAAACAGCTATCGCAAAATCAAATCTTTTAATCAGAACGGACATAAAAAAATCACTCTTTCCAAAAATCGTATAAAAAACGATACATTCCATTTAAAAAACACCTGATGCATAGCGTAACTCTTTTGTTTCTGGTTCAAATATTTTTTCGATGACATTTTTGGATTCTACAAGAAAAAATACATCGATTGGCTATTTTGAATTTTTCCAAAATACAAGGAAGGTCGAAAATAGGTCCCTGTTCAGTCCTCGCTGGAACACCCTGTACATACATATCTTAGAGATTTTATTTTCACTTGTTCCCCTAATTGTTCACACGATATAAACAAATTGGGTTAAGTCTAGTATTACTCACCCCATTTTTGTAATTTTTCTTTTTGAATAAATGTGTGACGGAGATCTTAAATGAAACTTAATACGTGTCCAATATTGGTGTTTTGTATATTTTCGTGTATTCTAGCATATTTATTTTACTTATATCCCAGTTTAATACTTCAAGAGTGCCTATAAATTTACGTTAGTGTTTATTTCGAAACAGATATGAATAGGAAATGAAACAAGGGTGGAGGATGAGGACTAATAGGAAATGCTATGTGGCTTTTTATGAAAGTTCCTAATATTAATCAAAATTTATTAAAGCAAATAATTATATAATTATATAGTTAGTTAGTGCAGTTTTCTTTCTAATTAAAAGAATTAAAGAAAAAAATAATTTTACTTCTTATAATAAAAAATGCAAAAAAATCAAACAGCTAAATACTAAATAAATAAGCTTTTAAATCTTCAAATGCAGACATGTAAAACTCGTGCTTAAGTTAATTTGAAAATTGCACTGTGTTGTTCCTGTTGATAAACACATATTTGGAAAAAAGAAAGTGTTTTCGGGCTTAAAAAAAGTTACAATTATTTGAAGGCCTGTTTTTTTTAAGCAAGTAATAGCAAACATACCACTGATTGACACCTATAACAACTTTTGTATTTCATATACTGTAAGAGAGGGAAGATGGTTAGTTAATACCACGGTACCTAGGTCCTCTGGACCCTATGAACAAAGTCTCCATACATATTTATTGCTATAACCTTTAAACGGTTTCTTATAGGAGATACAAGAAACTTTATCATGGGAATCTGTAAGGTTTAACCTAAAACGTCAGAAAAAGAAGAAGAAAATAACAATTGATGATCGCTATGTGTCTCCTGATTTTAAAAATGTATAGTTTAAGCCCATCTATCCAAACCGTTTACGGGCTATTTCAGACCTATTAATATTAAAATCGTTAATATAAAGTATTTATTATATAAATCTACACAACTCATGTTTTTCTGAAAACAGGAGAGACAAATCTTCTAAACCAATTGACAATGTACAGGTTGTTCTATTAAAAAAGCTCAAAGTGTCATTTTTTCTTAATTTTTCAATTATTTCTTTTTATTTTTTTATTCTCCATGTAAAACCTCACAACTTATATTTTTCCCTATATCTCTGAAAATTATATACACCCTTAAAACAACACTTCGACTTTTTACGAATGCAACATTTCCCTAAAATGTGTTTACTTTATACATTTTTAGAACTCGCAGTTGGCCGTCTGATTATTTTATAATAAAATTGCTCATTATATATCCATGTGTAATCTCTCTCGCTGATTTATTTATATCTACTAGTTCAGTTTGAACCATGCTATGAACAATGCCACTATGTCTATAGCACCAAGACTTTTTTTTAATCTCCATTACCAGATCAGCGTGTATTCTGCAAAACACTGGTGTCTGCTGTGACCTCAAGGCTAAACTGATCTGCACCATATCTGCATATAACAACCAAAACAGACTCTATTAGGAGACACAATATTGCCAGCAGACTTGTTGACGCATGTTGACACGAAATGTTTTTTATTCCTGCATTCAAAGCGTTTTTATTCAGATTACTATTGTCAGTACGTTTTTGAATTTAAAGCAATTAGTATTCGAGTGCATTACACAATTTTTGTAAAAATATTAGCAACTGTTTTTGCTGTGGCCTTAGTGATATGAGTAGAAAAAATATTCAGGCAGTAGGCCAACACAAACACAAAAGCACACACATTCTAGTATTTTTTCAAACACACGACCACACAATTAGGCTATAGCAGACATATGACAACAAAAATTTAATAAAACGCCTGTCCGTTTGACAGATCTAGGCATATTTTAAAGCTGACATCGATGCCTAGAGTGGTTTGACAATCAGAACTATTAACAGACACTGGTGTCTTCTTTGGCGCTAAATGTGTTATTTGTCCTAGATCACTCCGTGAGAAAAGAAAAGGCGAATGTTGCCATCTTATTCTAGGAGAACAATTTTACAAATAACTTCATTCAAGAGGTGGGGTCGAGTATTTTTAAATTTTTCGTTTGGTTCAGTTTGGATATCATACAGATACACTAGCACGTCTTTAAAACAAGTTATATAGATGATTCTTACTTTAGTTTAGTATGTGAGCTTCTTTTATCAATTTCAAAATAAGTTTTGCGAATTCTGGTATGCGGATACATTTTTTTCTCTTTTTAGCATCAAAGTTTATAAGACTTTTTCTTTTCATTACAAGTTAGATAAAAAGTCCTCAAAAATGCAGCATATATGTAAATACCCTGTATATTAGACGTTATCCTCACTTACCACACTGCCCAATCCTAGGAAAAATAACATTAGGAAAAATAAAACTGCCCAGAGGTTAGACCAGGGTAACAAACTTATTGCTTCTGGGTAAGTAATGAATGCCAAACCTGGACCACCAGCTGCAACAGACGAAACCTAAAAAACGTGGTGATATAATAGTTTAACGACGAAACAATATGTTGCTGAAAATTTCTAGCTTCAAAAGATTATACACAAATCAAATTTAAAATAAAAGAAAGACATACGACGCCGAAACTGCTCATGGAAAGAGGCAAGTGGCAAGTTTTTATTGGGTTTTTTTAATTTGTTACACTAATAAATTATGTAGTTTAAGTTCCGAGTTAAAAATACAATTCAGTAATCAGGTCGAAATCCAAATCAGTTGATTTTCGACTATGACTGATTTTTGACTTATAACACAATAAAAATAAAGATTATCTTTTGCTTCATTAATAACATTTTAAAAGGTAAAATTACAGAAATTTACCTCTGGTAGGTGACTTACGGTACGAGTTGTAGCCTAGATTATAAATAAGTACTGTAATAACACCTAACAGGCGTTTATCGCATAATATTTTATTTCATACTGCCTTTTGATTAATCGAAACTTATGTTTATTAAAATTTAAGAAATGTTAGTTGGCAATCTAACAATCGTATCGCCTTAACGATGTTATAGTAATTGTAGTTTGTGATTCATAGCTAATTATGACTGTCTTTGGCTTGTCACTGAAAAATAAATAAAACCAAAAACTTTATTTCTTATATTTTAAAGACCACTTTCTTTATAACATTAACATGGTAGTGTTGCTAGGCAACACATTACAGTAGCAGATACTGTAATGTTCGATTTACCGGCAGCGAGTCAGTACACGGTAAGTAGATTTACTAGACAGTATAAAATAAAATATTGTTTAGTAATAAAGTTATATTGTTATTTCCGTATGTCTATTTCACATCAGTCACATCAAAAAACCCAATAACTCCTAAAAATGGAGAGAAAATTTAAACCTCTCAATTCTACTCTTTAATCTACTTAAAATAATATTTAAATATTATAAAGGAGGTGCCTTACCGGGATTCCAGTTTTATGAGACATAAAACCCAAGACCGAAAAAACAACAAAACCTGCTACAATACTTGTTGCGCTATTGCAGAGGGGAACGAATATTGAATCTCTGAAATAAGACAAAGTAATAGTTTAATAGCTTTATTGTATTTTATGTTTAGTAGTACAGAACACGAGACACTATGTGCATATTATACAAAAAGTGGCAGTTTAAACTTAAAAAATGGCGTCTGGTTGACGGTTGCTAACAAAAAAAATGTATTGGGGAGTTTCCAAATATCTAAATTTGAGTAAATATTCCTGGCGAGTAAATATTCGTAAATACTAAAGCCCGAGCGTTACTTACTATTCGTCCATTCATCCATTCCTCCATTCGTACGAATAGTGTGGAGATCCGTTCGTTTCGTTGCGCGGCGATTCCGTCTTCTAGGCGAATAAAATCAAATAGGCTTTAACTCGACGAACCATTCGCTCAAATCAAATGTTTTGTTTTTTGTCTTGTCAGTATGTTTATTAAATAAACACTGCCTAGTAGAATAGAGTGGACGAATGATATCATTCTAAATTTAATAAAGACGCTACAAAATTATCCCTGTTTGTGGAATCCCCGAAATACCCATAAAAACGACAGAAATAAAGTTCACGATGCTTTTAAATCTAAAGCCACCAATATGGTCATAAAAAATATCGGCGACCTAAAGAAAAAGAAGGAGCACTTAAATATTCCAAACATAGTTATAGAAGAAGAGTACCCATGAGCAAAAAGTCTGGAGCAGGGACTGATGACCTCTATGTATAATAATATTGTCATAATATTATTATAAATAAACATCGAAAAACCGTTCAATAGCAACTTGAGAGTTAATCATTAATTTCATATTTTAAATGTTAAATAAAACAAAGATTACTTGCATTCAAAGGTTCAGAAAGTGTTACAAGAAGGGCTTCACACACTTCTAGCACAATTTTTGAGATAATTTGTGGCGACATTTTAAAAAGAAAACTCAGGTTTTGGTACGAGTCGCCTCGTGCGTGTTAAATTCTGTGCTAAATGCTGTGTTGTTTCTTTATGTATTCCCCGATTTTACTTAATAACAACTCAAATTCAAAACGCATCCTACAAAAATTGTAAAGTTTTCCAAAGGGCTCCTTTATCATCTTATTCATCATATTTTCGATATTCCATCTAAACTCACAACATAAATAGAAATATTAAATACAAATATTTGCTTAAGTCCACCAGTACTAACCTGGATCCGCTTTTATACAGAGACTGTACCCACCATCTCTTTTTTCTCTATTTTTTTTTACTGTAATTGCAAATTATTACGTAGTATGCATTTGCCGCAGCGAGAAATAAGAAGTCATCTTCTTCGGAGTTCATGTTGAGACAATTGAAATTCATGCGAACGAATAGATGAATAGTGCGGATGGAAAATTCATCCATTCGTTGATTCGCCTATTTGTCCATTCATATGAATGAACGAATCGAATGGAAGAATCGAACCGACGCACTGTGGTCCAAAACTATAATTTGGCATTCTAAAAATGAATTTTTTTCATGAGCCTAATATGCTTAAAAATACGTGGGTTATATTTAGAAATAAAATGTACATAAAAAATTAACAAATATTATGCGTCTTCACTATTATCTTGTTCTACACCAGTCTGCGAACATCAAGAAAGGCTAAGACGCCTATTGTTTAAGCGACATAGTTCAATTTTAGCTGTCACGAAAAATGTTTACGTCAGATGCCAGAAATGTTTATGTGTTATTTTAAAAATTGTTCACATTGCTCAAGGTATGTTCTTTAGTGGCAAATATATATTAAATTTGTGATATATTTTGAGTTATTATTATTTCTGCTATTTAATTCCGCTTGTACCGTTTTATTGAAAAAACATGATATGCGAAGTTTAGTATAGAAGTACTTTTTATAGCACATCTTAGCACACATTTATTTTGAGATAATTATGTTTAGTAGAGCTTAGGCTTTTGATATATACCCATTTTATTGAGCATATTGGCTTACAATTGTTAGAAAATATACTTTTTTTAGGTAGATGTGCGCGTTTCACCCGACTGACATTATTTAATGTTTTACGAGTAAAAACACCATTTCGTCCTATAGGGGTGAAATCAAAAAAAATCTTGTTTGGACATATTATTAACATTATTGGAATCGAGAATGCGACTACCCAAGATGATGAGCTTAAAAAGGCCATCCATACTTTTTGTATGGCTTTATGGAGAAAGTGGAATGAAAGTCACAGATTTTTGTCCAGATTTATGCAGAAATATACCGAATGGCTTAAGGAAGACCTTATTACATTAGGTACCATTGACTGTACATCTACTGACTCAGGATTGGTTTGTCGCGAGCGGTCAAAAGTGTTATTTGCCGAAGCAAGCCAGCAGACAAAGCGAAAAAGACTTAGAGAAATTGTTAACTCAACAAGTAAAGAAAAGCTATGCTTGGCAGCACAAATGAAGCTTTACTCTTGCGGAAATAGAGACGCCGCCACTGTTGTACAGAAAATTACCTATTCACCGAAGAGTGCAACACGATTTAAAAACCCAGAACAAAAGAAAAAATATTTCTAGTTATTCGGCGGAAGAAGCTGCCGAAACTCAAAATTAAGTACTTTTGTCTTTTCATAACGATGATTCTATTGTAAATTTACATATGTTTTATAAATAAATTTAAGTCACAAAATTTAAATCAATCGCAAAATAATTTCAGTATTTTAACCACATATATAGTTCCCTTGCAAAAATGTATTACCAAAAAAAAAATAGTCTTATGGCAAAACCCACGTACTTTGTGAACGCGTTTCTGTCGGCCTATAAGAATTCAATTCAAGAGACGAATGAGGTAATTAAATCAGAATTTCCTTATATTGACAATCAAATTTCTGCACTTTTACCTACAAAACTTAGTTTAAATGAAAAAGAATTCCTTATTTGGCTTCGAATTCGTGTTCCCAAAAGTGTTACATTTGTAAAGCTGGCCCTTCAGGTTTTAATAAACTGGATAAAGTAACATTACGCACTTCGGATCCTACTTGTCTTGACTTCGGAATATCTGCACGCCTACATTAGATCGTTTGAATGTTTATTATATATAGCGTATATACAAGATTTTTAAACGTGGTAAGGCTCGTGATTGATTCAATAAAGCTTGGCTTTGGAAATACAAATAATGGTAACACTACCCGCAAATTTGTTTCTTACCCAGAATTGTCATCAAAAGTTACAGGTTTTGACCATAGACTAATTTATAGGTTCAGTATTATTCTTAAAACTATAAATTGTAAATTTAATCTACTTTTGCTAAATATGCCTATGAAACTGGGCAATTATACGTGCAATTATATGAATGGTTCCCAATAATCCCACAGTTCATAAATTACACGGAAAATAAATAACGGATAATTTTTTACTTCCGATTGGACAGCTGGGGAAAGATGCACAAGAATCGAGGCACAAATGTATTAAATTTTATAGAGAACATAATAGATTTCGCGAAAAATAAAAAATGTAGATTTAATAAGTATTTTGCTAGTTTCTTCTGACCCGTTAATTTCTTCTTTGCGTGTTTTACCCCTTAGACAAACTGGTGCAATAAATAAGGATGTTCTTTTACTGTTAGGGTCCCCAGAAGTTCCATTGGCCGATCACGAGGAAGCACTGTCTGATTAGCTCCTAAATATCATTATTTTTTGTTTTTGTTGCTATATTATAATATTGTTTAAAAATCTAATTAATCTTAGCTTAAAAACGTATTGTTACCTCTAAATAATAGAAAAAAATATTTTTATGCATATTTAGTTTAACTTAATGTAAATTTCCTTGATTTTCCAAATAATTGGAGCAAAGGATTTTGTGAGTACGCCCACCTAAGTCTTAGGTAGTATTCTGAATTCTATTCAAGCTACTTTTGTAGGTATTCGTATTTTAATAGGTACCATTTTTCGGTATTGGACCAAACACTACCTAAGGCATATACTACACACCAAAATTTGTATACATCGATAACCTATTCATTCATTCTTATTATTTTGTAATGAAAAGATTCAATGCAAGTATGCGTTTTTACTTTTTCGATGATTTCAGTATTACATAAGACAAGTTTAAATTAGAGCATGTTTACATTGAAATACATGACAAAATATTTAGTGATCCTTAATTGATTTTGATTAGTGTATTTAATACATAAGTTATAGATACTAACAAAAATTAATAAAATATAGTCTTAATATTATATTTAAGCTAGATATAGTTTTCCTAAAGCAAAGTAATTTAAAATAATAGGTTTTGTTCTCTATTTTTTTTTCAGTTTGATAAATCGCACCTTAATTTAGAAAATGAGTCCTAGAGCTTTTCTTTAAGCATTATAAAGCTATCAAATCAAATTATGAAGGAAAAATATCATATATAATCTTTTTCGGCTTTTCTGATTTTTGGAATTCTGAATGTTATATTTTGACTACAGTTCGACGAACCGAACCGAATAGTGAGTAGCGGGCTTTAATGCATTTTAGTCCCGCGATATATGCATTATTTTTTGCACTTTCGGAAAAAATATTACTAAATAATGTAATAGATAGGTGCAAATTTAAATCACCGCATAATGTGACAAATTAGTGCAGGTAACAGATACAAATACGATTAGTGTGCTTTGAAATAATGAAGTCACGTAGTTACAACATAAATAAACAAGTTGTCAGTGTTATTAATTTCGTGATTATAAATCGAAATGGAAATTTCTGATTTAAAGAAAGCAGCTGAAGAGCCGCTAGAAGATATTTTGCCGTCCAAATGAAAGGAAATATGAGGCGTAATATGAGACATTGTACCCGGCAATGTTAGACGGTGTTTTACCAAATGTGTTGATACCAACGCTTTGATTGATGCATTTTCCGTTTCTATAAAATATAAAAAAGGGTTTGTTATGGTGTTCACAGGTCGCGTAGCTACGTACTTTCTATACAGCTTTATGTAGCTAGGTTTGTCTTATCTGGGTCACAAACTACACATTTTCTCGGCTTATTGGTAATGTCTTCTTTATCTGAAATGTTTTCTTTCGTCATCTTCATCAACTCCTCAGGTCGACAAGCGCCTGCTATACCAAAAATTGTAGCTATTTTCATCACGACGACGTTGTCTGGAGTATTAAAAATAAAATTTTCTACATCTTGCTGTTCCAAAATTTTTTTGGTTTGTAGTTATCGTTGACTCTCTTTAAATACGATATGTGAGTTTATAATATTTGCTTATATCAACGTCCGTCTCAAGTTTTATAATTAATTTTAACATCGAATATTTCGACCATAACATTGATGGGGCACATGTACTTGATAATATATGAAAATATGCTAGCAATACCTCTTCCTTTAATGTAGATAATTTTTTTTATTGCACCTGAACTCGAACAAACTAAAATTTTTTTTGTAACATTCTTTAGATTTTTCCGGAATCAGAGTACTATTTGCTGCGTTGATGGCCTCTATGATGTCTTCTTCTTCTTCTCTTTCGAACTGTTCTTCTTCGCTGTCCATTTTACCACAAAAACTTGCAAAAATGATGAAACTGAAAAAAGGCTACAGTTGTTGATTGTCAATGTTCTATTGTTTGACAGTTGCTGAGGCGTACAACAATATTTACCACCTGCTCCAGAATGAGGTGATGTATAGTTGACATTTTAATCAGAACCAGTCACGTAGTTACAACATAAATAAACAAATTGTCAGTGTCATTAATTTCGTGATTATAAATCGAAATGGAAACTTCTGATTTAAAATAAGCAGCTGAAGAGGCGCTAGGAGATATTTTGCTGTCCAAAGGAAGGGAAATATGAGGCACAATATCAGACATTTGTAAAATGGCGCTGTGAGCGAAACGTCGAAAATTTCGACGAAGATACGTTACTTGTGTTTTTCACAGAGAAATCTAGGACTTCTAGGACAACTAGCGTTGAAAATAATATCGACACTAGCAAATTCTATAAGCTAATTGCCCTGCTAAGAAGAAGAAACGAAGGATATAAGTTAAAAAAAAAGCCAGGATTCTGCCTGGTGCCCCAAACAACAAGTTTTTAATAATGAAGGTAGCCCTTATTTTTGGTGGATCAAAAGGCTGCAGAAGAAAGGTGTTACTGATTTGTTATTGTTAAAAATTCAGGTAGCAATATTCAAACAAACAAACAAACAAAAGTATGCTTTATTGCCGCAGAAAAATTCTACAATTTTATGGACAAAGCAAAATATACCTAAAAATAAGACATATCAAAACATTAATCGAAAATAATTTCGACAGGTCAGTGCTTTTTTTTTTTTTATAAATGTAAATTATCAATTTACCAAATCGTAAAACACACGTTAGAATATAGCATAACATTGCAAACAGTAAATGAATCATGATAACCTTATAAAAGTAAACAAACACACATGTACGAGGTGAATAATTTCGATGACATTGAAATCAAAATTGCAACTATGCGACCTTAAACTCTATGTTATTATAGTTATACAAATAATTGTGATGTTAAACAGAAGGTATATTGAACTAGTGTAGAATGTAGTATACAAAAAGAATTAAATTGTTTTTAATCCAATACCTAACAAAAATAATTAAGTTTTAAGTGAATGTTCGACAGTTCTTTTCCCTATATAATGATTTACAAAATTCTATGCTATGAGTTAGGACATGACTCACAAAAGATTTAAGTAAACAAGCGAGTTTAGTGACAATTTAAAGAGACTTACTCACTGAAAAAAAAAATCATTAACGCTGTAAAATGGTCTCTCAATGAGGTATGCTTTGGTGTTTTTTCGAAATTGTGCAAGCATAGGGATAGATTTTAAATGTACTGGCAGATTGTTGTAAAGTTTTATGGCGTTGTAAATAATTGATTTTTTTATTAATTCTGTGGAAGGAATGGGAAGATAAATATCATGCCTAGAGTTTCTGGTAGGGTATACATGTTGTGGCCTTTCTGGGAGGGTGTTTATATGTTTTCTCAGCAAACATACCGTTTTCAAAATAAATAATGCAGGAAGTGTTAATATTTCATGTTTTTTGAAATAGTATTGGCAGTGAGCTCTATTATTTAGACCAAACAAATAACGAATGGCTCTCTTTTGAAGCATAAAAATACTACGAAATTGCTCGGTGGTACAGCAGCCCCAAAAGGGAAGGCCATAGCGGAGGTGGGATTCAAATAAAGAGAAATAAGTAAGTCTGGCAGAAGGAACGTCTAGTTCTTTTGAAACTGATCGAATGGCGAAGCAGGCGGTAGAAAGTTTTTTAGTTAAGGTGTCAATATGATTAGACCATTTTAGGTTGCTATTTATATTTAAACCCAGGAATTTAACCGACTCTACGTATTCAATATTGCTGTTATGTACCTGAAGTGGTTGTAAAGTTCCCTTATAAGATAACGCCACCGTTTTATCGACGTTAAAACAAAGCATATTGGAATCGGACCAAGCCTTAATTATAACCAAGTCTTTGGAGATACTAGAGTGTAAAGTCATTGTATCAAAATCACTCCATGTTATGCTTGTGTCATCAGCAAAAAGGGAGATTCTTCCATTAATTTTAAGGTTCGTGATATCATTAATGTATAACAAAAAAAGAATAGGTCCCAAGACTGAACCTTGAGGGACTCCACTTGTAATCAACTTACAATCAGAATCGGAACCATTAGCCCTTACAAGTTGTTGCCTTTTTCCAAGATAAGATTTGAACCAATTTAAAGAAGTACCACGAATTCCATAAAAATGTAGTTTGTTTATCAGAATTTCATGACTAACACAATCAAAGGCTTTCGCATAGTCACAAAAAACTGAGGCAGTTGGGTGGTTATTATTGAGAGATAAGTAGACGCCTCTAAGCAACGTAAACATGACGTCACTGGTGCACTTGTTGGGTAGAAATCCGAACTGCTCCGGGGATATTATCTGATGTTTCAGGAGAAATGGCATAAGACGGTTCTTCAGTAGCCTTTCGATGATTTTTGATAGCACTGGTAGTAGTGCAATTGGGCGATAATTGCAAGAGTTAGTTTTTTCGCCGCCTTTATGAAGTGGAATAATTATAGCTGTTTTAAGGCAATCAGGGAATACACCTTTTATAAAGGACTCATTTATTAATGTTGTAAGTCATTGTCAACTTTACTGAAATCTCCCGCAAGTACATTGTTGGAGTAAAAAACGGGGCAAAAGTCGCTTCCTTCTCGATTTTTTTTTTGCGTTAGAACACACCGATATATACCTCATTTTATTAAATGGATCATTGTACATACGAAATCACAAAATATTACTTTTTTTTGCGGTCTCGACTTTTTTTATTTACAAAAAAATGAAAAAATTATTATTTTTTTAAAATCGTGTTTTTTTATGTTTCCCCTCGTATAACTTCTTACCTAATTAAGTTATCGAGACGATTTTTTTTTACTTAAAGCAAACATTTTGGCGCTTTTTCCCATTAAAACATGATAGCTATTATTTATTTTAAATATGGCTAAAACATCGATGAACTTGAAACTTTAGAAATTATGTAAACAAGTTTTCACTAATCGAAAACAACTTTTGTTTTTGGAAATTTTATACAACATGATGCGAATAAAATGTAGACAAAATATCAAAAAAGTTTTTAGTAGCAAGTTAGTGTAGCTTTCATACTTTAGGTGCTACGATTTTTTAAAGTGCGCGAAATTTAAAACTTTGGTTATTCTCAACGGCGAATATGAAACGGCCGGTGTTTTGTACCAGAGCGATGAGTTATAAAATGCAGGACTAAACCAGTGTTTGCACGTATATTACTGTGGTGATAATTATTATCACCACAGCTCTATTGGATAATTATTATCACCATAGTAATGTACAAATACTGCTTTGTTCAATTGTGAATTGTGCCTTGTCCTAAACAAGTTTTTAGCAAAATATAGTGAGAAGTGAGACATTAAAATGGAGTGTTTATTGTGTGGTGAAGGTGTGGGCAAAAAAGATAAAAATATGGTACATAAACCTTCGAAGCAGGGTTTAGATACAAGCATTTGGGCGGCTGAAATAAGAAAGGATTATTTTGGACAAAGAATTTTGAAAATTAGAGATGACATTTTACACGGAAAAATAAAAGTGAAATACCACAAAAACTGTAGGAAAATCTACACCTGCAAATATCATATGAACATGCTTAGCCAAGCTGGTGTGGGGAACAGGCGCATTCCTGGCTCCTCAGAAACTAAGACGGAATATTATAACGTCCGCGAAATCTGCCTTATTTGCAATGAAAGGGGTATAAAGAAAAAGCAAAAATTGTCATCCATACAAAAAGGTTTGTAGAGTTTGAAAAAGTCGAAACAGGGAAGAAAGGTCATATTTTTAGGTTTCAAGTGTAGAATGATGTGGCTAACAATACCCAATAGGTTTGATCGTGTTCTAAGCTCATTAAAAAAAAACGACACAAAATTACCCATTATTTACACCAAAATTTTAAAGTTTGCCCCCTTTAAAAAATCGTAGCACTTAAAGTATGTAAGCTACACTAGCGATTTTGCTACTAAAAACTTTTTTGATATTTTATCTTCATTTTATTCGCTGCATGTTATATAAAATTTCCAAAAAAAAAAATTTTTTCCATTAGTGAAGAAGTTTATCGATGTTTTAGCCATATTTAAAATAAATTATAGCTATCATGTTTTACATGGGAAGAAGCTTAATTACGAATTAAAATTAGAAGTTATACGGGGGGAAACATAAAAAACACGATTTTAAAAAAATAATAATTTTTCCAGTTTTTTGTAAATAAAAAAGTCGAGACCGCAAAAAAAAGTAATATTTTGTGATTTGGTATGTACAATGTGATCCATTTAATAAAATGAGGTATATAACGCAACTGAACTAACGCAAAAATAAATCTAGAAGGAAGCGACTTTTGCCCCGTTTTTTACTCCACTATATGGCTTTAAGGGAAGCTGAGACTCCTTATTTGGGATTTTTTGTTCGTTATCAAAACGTGAAAATACGTTTAGAAAACTACCCCAGAAAGTAGCAGCATTCTTAAATCTACCACATCCGTCATTATATACTGGACATTGTTTTCGGCGACCATCTGCCTATTTATTAGCTGACGCTGGTATATCTGTGGATGTTTTAAGGCATGGAGGATGTAAATCGGCAGCCGACGCCGAAGGGTACGTCGAAAACTCCATAAATAATAAAAAACTATAGCCGAAAAAATCTTTGGACAAGGTGATATGAATACGTTTCAAATTAAAGCTTCAAGAAACCCTTCCAGACAAGGTTCTAACGAAGCATCTCGAACTGTCGCATGCACTTCTACAAGTAGCGTTATTGAACATACTGTTGACGAACAAATCTATTATTTCATATTGTAAATTGTAACAATGTATCATGTATCATCTAAATATAAATAAATAAATTTGTTCAATTCAACTTTTTTTTAATTATATGTTGCTAAGATACATTTTAATCCCTAATACTTTAGTCCCGAAAGTACAAAAAATTAATTATTATTCCTCAACTAATTGATGATTGATATATTTTTATGAGGAATAAAGTTTTTTAAATTGTCTACTAGTTTTTACTCGTTACATATGTAGGTTCTGACTTATTTAGAAATGACCGCCATCTGAAACGCTCGACATTAGTGACCTCAAATCTGATAATAAATTAAGGTTAAACTTTTGTATAAGAAAATTAATAAATTTCATTACTTACATTTTGTTATTATTGTGGAAATTATTGTAACTTGCCATGTTTATGATTCCTCCCCAACCAGGTCCCAATGAAAAAAATATCTGAACTGCAGCATCACACCACACCTACAATTTAAAAAAATAGACCAATATATTTTTACCAGTTTTATTTCAACTACGTCTTATAACTGCAGACTTGCTCAAAAGAAACGCACATTACAAAAAAAACACCCAAAGTGTTCTTTTTGTAATATTTTTAGCCCCCTCCCTGCAACCCCTTAATTGTTTTTTTTTAAATAACAATCTAAGTCATGTGGGGGCTTTAGAAGAAGGTCTTCTAAAATTGAATCCGATCCTAGCAACAAATTAGGGTTCTTATTTCGTCACAGTAAAATAAGACCTCATAAGTTTTTTAAATAAAATTGATATTCGAGGGGGACCCTTAGCATAAACCTGATTCGGCTAATATAACAAATGCTGAAAGTGATCTGAACCTTCTACTTGACATGCACCGAGTCTGTTGTAAATACTATCAACCGCACCTCGAATGCTTTCGGCTGGTTAATTAGTAACTCCATCCTTATTCTACCTTGTATGTCCTCAACGCTGTTTTGTGGTGTTTAGAAATGGAACACCTTTTTCTTCAAATACCCCCTAGAATAAATCCAATGGGGTAAGACCCGGAGACCTTGGTGGCCATTCAATGGATCCCCGTCGACCTATCCATCGATTTGAAAAAATTTCATCCAAGTTTCTTCGAACATTTATACCAAATTGCGGTGATGCGCTATTTTGTTGAAACAATATACTTTCAGGAGGAATATCTGGATCACCCTTGTTAGGAAACATTATTGCTAATGCAGGTATTAAATCCAGTGAGATGGAATCTAAGTAACGCTTAGCATTAAGATTTTTTTTCAAAGAAATATGGTCATACAATTTGGTTATTTATTATGTCAGCCGACACGTTGACTTTTTGGGGATGCTGTGTATGTCCGTCATGTATCCACTGTGGATTTTGATCATTATATCTTTTAATTATTCTATTAAAATGAAATATATCCTCATCTAAGAAAATAATATTTAAAAATATATTATTTTCATTCTATCTTCCCACCATTTCTTCACAGAATTGTAATCTCCTATCGTAGGCATCTTCAAAAAGTTACTTTACAATATGCACTTTATACGGATGATACCTCTGGCTGTTTAATAATCCCTGTACAGAAGCTCTACTGACATCGTTATTTAGCGCTAAGGTATTAGTTAAAGAATGTAGACTTTCTTGTACTGATAGATGTATATCAAATTTTTCTCTTCAGTTAAAGTGGGTGGACGGCCCGGGATGTAAATCCCTAACTGTCACATGCTCTTCAAATTTGTGAAATTTCCTACTCACATTTGTATTCTCGGGATACTTTTCGTTGAACAACATACAAACTTCATCCTGGCTTCGTACTTTGTCTCCTCAACCCAACAATATCAAAGTTTCAATACGCTGCCTGCCTGAGAGCATCATAATTCAAAAATGTCAAAGTTTCAACATACAACACTTGCTTACAACTCAGTGGCCAAACTGAAATATTAACTGAATTTATTATTTTGTGTGTAGGTATTTGCCAAATAAACAACTAATAGTGGAAAATTACTGTCCTAGAATTTCAAGAATTTGGGTAACTTTTTACCTGTATTTTGCAATATGAAAATGTGTAATATTAGGAAGCTGCTTCTCAACGTATGGGTCACTAATAAATACTACTATCGTTTAACTTGTCGCCACGTTCTGTTTAAGCTGAGACTACGTAGTCATTACCAAAATGGGGAACAATTTTAGGGTAACTATTTCGTGAATAACTGGTAACTGTGACTTTGACTATTACGTAGATAGTATGGAATTGTGTAGTTCCATTTAAGTAGCCGAATAGTAATAATTTACCCTATTCGTCACTTCTTTATTTCTGTCTTTATTTAATCCGTTTTAAAAATATGTATTGAAACACTCAGATTGGGAATATGGTGTAGAGCTTATAGAATACGTTATTGGTATTTGAGGTAGGATACATGCGTTTCACTTAGTTTTTTGGCTATGCTAAGGACCTAAAATTAAAACGCAGGCAATTTCTCTGGTGAATATGCTGATGATACTCGTAAAAAAATTACGCGCCTTTAAAATTCGTTAATTTTCATTAGATTTTGGTTAAATATATTGGCCAATTTATATCTCAAGAATGTAATTTTGGACTTTGGTTTAAATAGTAATTATCATTAAATATCTTATTTTAAAGAGTGATTCTTTTATAACGGTCATGTTTAATTTATACTCACAAAACCAAAATCATAGCTAAATATTTATAGGGGAGATGAAAGATGAAAAAAAAGAATGAACAATGGCGTTCTATTGGACTTTTACTTTTAGGTTGGCTGCATTTCTTTACTGCGAAAATTACTTAACATCACGTGTCTACGACTGCTCCTATGCGCTTTTATAGTTTTGGGTTCTTTAAATACGCAACTGTCACTTATACCCAATTACACTGAAGTATTGAACACTAAGATGGTACGAATAAAGTTATCTATAAAGTTCCTATTAAATCTATACTGTATATTATTACCAAGTGGTTACGATTGAGAACATTCCAACGGTTCTTTAAAATTTAATGCGTAGCATTACGTTACGGTACTTGAGTCACTACTACAATTCTGCCATCTATCATAACCATAACCTTTTGTTTCATTTTTATTTTTTGTTTCCTTAAAATACCGCTTTAGGTTAGGTATGACATAACCAAGTTGTGATATTTTCAATTTTCTATAAAATGTGGCTGAGTGACGAAAGCACTTTTTTTATGGTACGTGAAGCCATTGTGAACCATTTTAACTTGTTACTCGTAGACGATAACACAACACATACACAACTAATTAATAGCTGTAGACCAAATTACAATGACTTTAGAAGGACAGTGGCGACAATAGAACCCCACCCGCCAAATTGATGCAACATTTCTAAAGGTTTTAAATGGAGGCACCCATATTATCGTTAGTTTTTCGCAAAATACGACTAAATTAATCTACTTTTATATTGACAATCTTTGTCAGCGTCAGTTGAGGGTTATGTTAATGTCTTACTTTAATAATCTAGTCCAACTATCTAGTACAAACTTACTTTTTCATTTAGATTTTTAACAAATAACAATGTTTTGACTGTTGTGATGTACTGAAGAAGGCCTACAAAATAAAGTTTGTTTTATGCTAATCTTAGAGAGCTTCTACCTCAAATTGAGGTGCTGAATGAAGTAGAACATACACTAAGACATGAAACAATATTGTCTGTTACATCAAAATAAAACCAAAATATAATAATGTGCAATATTTAATAACTTTTCTTGGAGTAAACTTAAACTTAAGACACTTACGGTCATAGTCATTTACACATTCATCACAAATACTTTATAATTACAAGCAAAAAATAGGTGAACCAGGCTTGAATACATTTCTCCATATGGTCGATGGCTGAGAACTTCTTGTTTGAATCAATACTCATTTTAATAATAAAATGAGATACTAAAACAACAAACTTCATAAGAAACCCACGTAGGCGAAAAGTAAACAAAACGATTTTAGCAGCAATATGGCCGAACCAATCAAAAATTAGTTACTCTATTGTTGCCACTGTCCTTATAAAATAATCGACCGAATATCGTACTAGCGCCTCCTATCTCCGGAACCTCAAGTACAAGAGGTTATAGTTTACTTGTAGCAAATAATTACTGTAATTCTTACTTCTAAGTTGCAACATTTGAACGTAATGGAGTAGTATCTGCAAAGTTCAAGAAGGTACTGATACTTAAAAGTTGTAATTTAGTAAACAGATTAAAAACAGTAACTTTGAATAATTACTATTATGTAACGGAAAAGAAATGACGACCTTGGAGTCAGTTCCTTAAGTAGTTGCTTGGTAGTAGTTATTATATAATTACTTACTTCACATGGAAAATTACTATAAAGTATTATTCGCAGTAAGAAATACATATATAATACTTAAAAACGTGTAACCCAAAGTGTTGGTTGATATATAGTAGGATTATTAGCAATAAATACGTAAAAACTCTTAAAGAGTAGCAGTGGAAACAGTTGTAACTACTCTAGTGCTAGCTGGGAATCAAGATAATTCAATGAATTTTTCAAGTCACTGGATAGATTGATGGGATCTAATAATTGATGATAATCAATGTCGTTCCGCGTTACACCTTAAGGATCTACTTTGATAGTTAATTTTAATTAAAACCTTATGTGGATTCGTTTTACTCTAATGAAATGAGCAGACCCCTAATTTCTTGCTAGTATCGGATTCAGTTTTAGACCGTCTCGTACAGGCCCCACATGACCTAGGTTGCCATTTGGGGTTGCCTACAAATTAAGGGATTGCAGGAAGGGTGCTGCAAACATTATAAAACAACGAAGTACCGTTTAAACCACTTCACGTAGTCCAGCGTTTTTGCGAAAAATTACTCTACAGAAGATATGAATTTTATGCGTTTCTTTTGAACCACCCTGTATAAATTCCCCTAAAAAGAGGTTGAACATTTTTATCAAAAGTTGGATCAAGACAATGAAAAAATAATCAAAAATATTGTAATTGCAAACATTTGAAGTGAAATGGATTGAAAATATATATACAAGAGAAAGCTTAGAAATTCGATAGGATCTTATTAAAAAAGAATACTAAAAAACTATTTATAAGTTTTGCTACACCCCATACACAAAATGCAAGCTGGCAATAGATACAATATTTCTGATTATAAAAAAAAAGAAACAGTTATTTGGTACACAGGGTGTTTCCACATTAAACCGTTCATAAAAAAACGTAAGGCAGTTTAGTTCCCCAAAACTTTAATGAATTTTTATCATAATATACAGGTTGTGAATTATTTCATGTCCAAAACTATGGGACGTAATTTATCTCATGAAGACAGGGTTTCTCCATCAGTAAAACAAATTTAGTCAAAAGCAGTGTTATCGTGCGGGTCATACGATTTATCAACGAAAAACTTTTTAAGTTTGTTTTTCTTTTATTACGTGTAATCATATCCTCCGCATAAAATCCGGAAGATGAATTAGGTAGACCTATGATATTTTCATATGAAAAAAGAGGATAAACATATAAATACTAGCAAAATAAAGTTGCAAAAATCTTTGAGCGATGTCACTTCAAAGTCAGATTGACATGTCAGTGACAACATGAGTATCAGAAAACAAGTTTCGGGTTTTTTGCATCCACAAGCGAAAAAAATGGTATTAAATCTAATAAAATATTACGAAAATAAAAATTCACCGGTCAATATCCAGGAGACAGTAGCAAAAGCTCTGGATATCGGTATAAGGACTGTGCAGAAAATTGTGCATGAAAAAAGCATAATTTACTACCGAAGAAGATTAAGAAATGTACACGAAAAAAACCCAAAGACATGTACAAGTTTCTGTACATTCCTTATACGGATTCTCAGAGCTTTTCCCACTGGCCCCTGGATAGCCAGTGAATTTTAATTTAAAAATTTTTTTTATTAGATTTGACACCATTTTTTTTTGCTTACTTCTTTAGTACATTTGTAATTTTGTATTGATATATGAAAATCGGTAAAATCGCTTTACCAGAAACTCGGGGCTAACTATATACATAATATATATACATAATATATATATATATATATATATATATATATATATATATATATATATATATATATATATATATATATAAATTTGAAAAAATCGGATAAGTAATTTTTTAGCTATGCGGCGAACAGACAGACTGACGGACACACGTACCTACCGACAGACGGAATTGAGAAAACATGTTTTCTGGCATCTAGAGACCCTTAAACGTAAAGATCTGAAAAATCTCACGAGGGAAGTAATAACTAATTATCTTGTGTTTTTAACAAACGTGTATAATATTTTTGCAAAATAAAATTTTTTTGTTATTACAATAAAAAAAAAAACAAGTTTTCTTTGCACAGAGATGGCCCGCATTTAAATAAATGACACTGTATAAGTGATTACATTTTTAGATCAAGCGGGGCTCATAATTTTTGGTGATTGATAAAAAAATCTCACTTTCATTAAGTGGCTGTATAAACAAAACATATCCTTATTCTTCCACTGATTCGAACCGCCTTCCCACTTTATTAAGGTGCTTGCCATTTTGTGTGCCTTTGCCAACCTAAAAATTTTATCCAAATACATTTCTAGCGAATTTTCTTATTTAGTCCCTCGGCATTTAATATATAAAATAATATTGAGTGGCTATCTTAATAATATTGCGTAATATAATAAAAAAAACTATTTTCTTTCTCCCTGTATATTTGTAAATAGTCCATCGAGTTGTAATAGCTCGATAAAAGAATCACACAACATTTTGGTATTCATTGTGTTTTCTGATTTGATTCATATTGTTAGTGACCTTTGGACCCGCACGATAAGACCGCATTCGACTTTAAGATAACAAAAATAAATTAGTGAAAAAGTACTAGAATAAAAAACTTAAGCAGAATTCTGGAAAATTCGTTACTATTTGTATTTTTTGGAGGCATATTTTGTGATTAAAATTAAATAATTTACTACCAGCGGAAATTAAAAACATTACATGACTAATTATAAAATAGGACACATTTATTACTCAGCCTTAGGTGCCCCCTTGTTCATTTATTTTACCACTATCACCAAGATGAAAAAAATTACATTGTAGATTGTTAGATGACTGCAGTAAAAAGTTCACCATTGTAACTTCAGTTTTATAGTTTTAAAGTATATTAATGAAAATAGGGCGAATAAAGTGACTATCGTTAATTTCATATGAAGAAAGGAAACTTCATAAAGACGCATATTAATAAAAATTTCTAGATTTTATTGCGTACATTCTTTTGGCAACAATAGTTTTCTCATATTTTGGATAAATTTCGTTTTACATTCATGAATTTTTTAGAGCATATTTACTTAAACCCCTATAAATGAGGTAAGATATTCTCGTCATCTTTTCATTTAGATAAAATCCCACGACGTTGTTTTTCTACTTGAATTAGGTCGCCTCGAAATTGAAGGTTTCAGCAGATTTTATAGAATCACCCGCACCAACTAATAAAAGGCAAGCAAGACTTTATTCATCTTTATACCAAATGTATGTATGATTTTTACTTCGTGTTAAAATAGTCCATACAGGATGTCCCAGATTTAAAAAAAAGTGTTAAGAAACTATTTTTGGCTTCTCAAGATGCCTAACTTAAACTCAAGTTCAATTATACATGACGCTTCACAAAGTTATAGCAAATCAACCTTCTGGTTTTTAAATGGGATACCCTGTCAAGTCCTAACACTCGAACCTGTGGTGGAAGATAGATCAAAATACAAAAGTTCTAACCACACTACGCCACAATTTGTTGCGTTCTGGACGCGCGTTTCACTAACTAAGTTAGCGTCATCAGCAGATGATATAAACTAAAGTAACTTATCCTAACCGAGACTATTTATAGGTAAATTATTTATAGGTAAATGTGGTCACACTTGGTTGAACCCGACTGCATCGTTGTCAAGTAAACAATAGAGGGGACTATAAGGAATAGGCCCTCTGTCTTTATTTAGTGCTTGCTTACCACATTTAACTATTTCTATACTCTTCTTCTATTATTAGTTATCATTTTTAATCAACTTAAGATTATTTATTCCTATTCGGTGATTGTTTTGATTGTGTTGATTTGTTTTTTTTTTCAAAGCATGTTGGGCAACGCTTGACTTTTCTGTTCTTCTGTATCTTAAATGTACCATGTGTTCTTTAAAACGAATGTTTATGGAGCGTTTAGTTTGCCCAACATATTTTAGATCGCAGTCTTTAAAGCTAATTTCATAGATGCCACTCTTTTCCTTCGAGTCGACTTTGTCTTTAGGGTTTCCAAGGAAATTTTTCAAACTGTTCTCCGTTTTGTAGGCTACTCTAAAACCTACGTTTTTAAATACTTTTTCTAGACCTCTCATAAATCTGGGATCAGATGGGATTACTATGAACTTATTGAGAGCCTCAGGTGCTTGAAGAGTAGTAGCATCTTTTAACATTTTCTTGTGCTTGTGTCTATTTACAAATTTATGTACAAAATTATCATTATATTCATTACTTTTAGCTATATTTTTAATCCCATTCATTTCGTTGTTAAAACGTTCTTTACTTAATGGAATATTGACTAACCTGTGAGTTAAGAATTGAAATTGAAGCATACGGATTATTTAAAAAACTCACTTATAAACTTAGTAATTTAGAATTTGAACAATGATTAGATTTCCAAAGAAAAATGTTAGTAGTAGTTATCGATGCCAATTTTTGAAGAAAATGTGTTCACTTAAAAACAAACTGAGAAAGTTGAAACCACAAAAACAAATTTCTTCGGAAGTCGAGAACATTGTAGAAAACCTTTTTTCTCGGTCCTTTGATAATAGAGAAATCGCCCTTTTGAATAAAGATTTGAATGTTGCAGAGCCTCCAGTAAAAAATACTTTACCAACTATTATAGCGAATATCGAAAGTTCCATTCAATACGTGCCAGAGTCAACTAAGGGATTCATTAGAGAGGCTTGCAGAAATTAATTTTCAAAAAACGTTGTTAACAACAAGGTAGTTCTCGTTAAAATACTGAAGTTATCCAGGGACTGAAGAAAAAAGAATGTTTTTATTTAACAGCTGACAAAGAAAATAAGGTTGTTATACTAGACAAAACAAATTATCTTGAAAGAGTAGACAATTTGATTCAAACTGGTCCTTACGATTTAATTGAGGAAAACCCGTTATCAAAAATGATAACAGAGGTAAAAAATACCATAAAACAGTGTAAAAACCTAGTAATCCACAGTTATCTAAACTGTATTACCTTCCCAAAATCCATAAAGCTGGGAAGTCCATGAGACCTATTGTTTCAGCTGTTGGATCACCAACGTTAAATACCTCGTATGATAACTTTGAGGTTACTAACTCGTTAGAATTCTTAGATAAAATTAAGAATGGTCACTTAAAAGAAGGTGAAATTTTAATATCTTTTGATGTAAGCTCGTTATTTCCTAGTGTACCTATACCACTAGCTTTAGAGTATCTAAAGGAACTACTTGAAATCAATAATTTGAAGAAAGAAATTATTGATGAATATTTGCTTCTCACAAAATCAAAATTTTTTTCAGTTCAACAATAAATATTATAAACAACTTGAGGGAACAGCGATGGGCAATTGGTTATCTCCGTTCCTTGCAAATTTGTTTATGGGTAGATTAGGAACCCAATTCAAAAAAGAACTGAAGTAACAAGTTGTGTTGTAGTATGGTACTCTTGTATTTTGATGGGGGTACCCTGTGTATATTGACAGTTTTTTCAACACCTTAAATCTTTTTAAAAAATCAATACAAAACTAGTACTAAAACAGGAATTTTTGACAATAATAAACGAGTAAAGTGTCTACCTACTTAACCTAGGCAGATATTAGGTATAAAGGTTCAACAATGGGAAGTCGTTTAAGTCCATTTGCTGGTTCAGTAGAATATTGCGGTTTTTCCTCCTATTAATTTCTAGACTTTCCAAGTAATTTAACTTGTAACTCATTGGCTGAATGCAAAATTTGAAATTCATTGTCGAAATTGTGCTTTGTTTCTAGTAAGTATTTTGCATAAGTAGAATATGTTTTTTTGTTTAATATGTGATGTTTTGTGTTCTTTTATAAGTTTATAAAAAGTTCTACCCATATGACCAATATATACTTTTTTAGAAGAACCACATTTTAATCCATGTACCCCAGATTTGTGGACCTTTTTTGTCTTATCTACCTAAAGTATTATTTGTACAAAAAACTATTTTATTATTTGTTCTTTTAAGGTATTACCCTTATTTAGTGCTAATTTTGTATTAAACTTAATACTGTCTTTTGTATTAAAAATATGGATAAACTAAATTGAGTGTTTTTTTATGTTGTTTTTTATTTACGATTTTCTCTATTATGGTTACGTTATAATCATTATTAACTGCAATCTGTTTTAGAATATTAAGTTGTTATTAAGCTAACTAAATATGCTCGGATTTCTGGAAATAAATAAATTAAAATCATCAGACCTTTTGCTAAATGACCAATTAGAATTAAATAGCTCTCCTTTGTTAAATTTATTTCACTAAACCGTTCTTTTGTCGGAGATATTTAAGTCACATAATTTTAAGTTTTTCCATTTATTGTAACATCACCTTCTTTGGGTTTACCTTTTACATGTTAACATCGGACATTGTAGTTGTACCTAAACCCTTTAAAATAAAAAAAAAAGTTATTTTTCTGAAATTTTAATATTTAGTTCTTATAATTGACTATTGTAAGAGCACATTAATTAAACGATGTACAACACTATGAAAGGCTGCTACCTTATGTGTTTATGGACTTATTTTGTTCTAATTCTAAAATAAATCTTATATTTTTATGTAATTGATTATTACAATTTAGAAAGAGGTTAAGTTATCTCTCTGTGCCTGTGAAACAAGCCAAAATATCGTCAACATATCTGTATCAATAAATTAACTTGTCTCTAACAGCCGATTGCACAAAACTTAACTGCTGTTTAGAATATTTAACAGAACCTTTGGATTTGACAAGCTGTTATAGAAATCTAGGAACCCGCTGTCAAATTTGACATTCCGTTAAACATTCTAAACTTTAATTGAGCTTTCTGCAACCGGCCGTTAGAGGGACATTATCTATTCTTAGTTCTAAGTTATTAAGAAATATTTTAGTTAACGGGTTACCCATTATTAAACCTTCTTTACTTATATAGATCGAGCCATTAAATTCAAAATAATTTTGATCCAGGCATACTGCCAACAAATATAGTATGTTATTCTTATCAATATAGTTTACGTTGTTTTTTACTAGCAAATTATCCACTATGTTCATAGCTTCAGTAGGAGGATACTAGGATATACGTTTTGCGTATCCAAAGAAATTAAAATAGAGTTATTTTGTATTGTTATATCTTTAATAGCATTGATTAATTCGAGGCTGTTTTTTATACCATATTTAGGCTTAAAGTTACAAAATTTACTAATAATAATTTATATCAAGTTGTTAGATGCACGGTATGCTGGAGCTGTTAGATATGACACTAAGGGTCCGATGGAGATATTGTCTTACGTGTAACTTAATAAAAGAATATGGCTTCGGTGCTTTCTTTAATGGTGTTTTAAATTAATTTTTGAAATATATTTGTTGGGTCTTTATCTATTTTATTATACTTCTCAGGATCTAGCAAATCTATAGTTTTTTTGAATGTAGTCTTGTCAATGCAGTAACCATTGTTCCTTTATCCGTCCTAGTGGATATAAGATTATTTTGTACAATTTTATATCTAATATTTTCAACTAAAGTATAATTATTTGAAAATTGACAAGCAGACAAATCTACATGCTTTTCCATGACTTTGCCTACATTATTAAGAGCTAGTTCACGTTCAACACTTAGGTATTCCCTACTTTTAAAACTATCTCTAACTTAATGTTTATAATTAAAACCTTTTTCCAATAATTTACTTTCTGAGCTTGAAAATTCTGTCAGTAATATTAAAAAATCGCTTAAAAAAATTAATATTCTGAAAATGTATTATTTCTACTGTTAGTGTTTTTGGAAGTTTTTTATAAATTAGTGTATTTCCGTTGTTCCGAAATATCTTATTCATTTAAAACACATTATCAACAAAATCAACTCAATGTTACTCAATCTAATTAAAAATTCACTATGAATAAATTTAAGGTAAACACTATAACTATCTCTATTACTGTTCTGTATTTTACAGACTTGCTTCTGTTGTTTGTCTTCAGTTTCATATATTTGGGTGTTACATCTTGTTCAATACTTTGATTAAAGAACCAAATATTTTGTGAACACATTTTTGATTTTAGTAAAAGCCTAAAGTACCATGTAGCTAATAATTTCATAGGAGCTTGTGAAAAATAATTTATCGAGGTAGCAGTTACTTAATGGAACAGCTGTCAAACTGAAATAAATTAGTGGAAATTACTAAACAAAAATAGTTTATTTATTATACTAGTAATAATGAACTAACTGCTAACTCGGTAAATTATTCTCAGAAGTGATTAGAAATTTTCCCATAATAACAATGTGTTAGATTAGTAATTATTCACCTTCATATGATAGTTAAGTCATTATAAAAAGTACTTCACAGTAGTTTGTCTAAAATGCAGAAATGCCTTTTTTCCATACAACGAATATGTGGATATGCTTATAATATTAGGAAAATGTCGCAGAACTAGCAGGTAAGCTCAGATTTTAAATGGAGAACGACTTCCGGACAGTTGATTGCCAAGCAAAAATATTTTTATTAATGTAGGACAAACATTATGAAGGGGTTCTTTTCCAAATGGAAAGCAACATCATTTTCGAAGAACTTATGTTCAAACAAAATAAAACGTTATTAACATTTTAGCTTATCTGCATCTGCAACTGTACTCACATGTTTCGTTGCGTTTCATTGCAAATGAATTGCTCCTGAAGATCTTCAACGAAGACTAAATTTAATCGCAGAATCAGCAATAAAAATTGTAAAAGATGCTTTATTTTTAAGTAAAAGTTTGTGGACTGATGAGGACTCATCACAACAATGGAACACAGAATCGACATAAAATCCACCATTAGTCTCAAGAAAACCACAAGTGGGCGAGGGAATCACATTTTCAGCAAATGTAAGGTACAAATGTTCGGTGCGGTTTATTTAATGATTATTTGATTGGACTATATTTTTGCCAAGATACGCTGAACGGCGAGAAGTACTTAGACTTTCTCCAGAACTATTCGAGGACATTTCTATAAACTAACGTGCCTCGTGGTGGTGGCAACGGATTGAAGCACCCCTTCCCCCATTTCCACAATGCCGGATTGAAGAAACGGTACGATCCATTGGCCTGCTCGGTCCCCAGATATTACGTCTCTGAATTTTTTTTCTATGGGGATAAACCTATCGATGTTTTAGATTTATAAAATAGAATCCTAGTTGCTTGCCAAACTGTTACCTCTGGCTATGATTAAAGCAGCATGCACAAGAATCCTTCATTGTCTTGTATTGTATTGTATCAATGGTGGAAGTCAGTTCGAAAATTTGTTAAAATAATGTTTTTTTAGCTCTTTTTAATTTTAAAAGATTTTATGCAGTTGTATTTATTCTATCAATTTGTTCCAATAAATGTAGTTAAAACCAGTGGCGGCTCCTCCATTAGATAATATGGTCAATTTAAATTTGGAAATTCCCTCTATTATTCTAAGCATAGAAACTCGTTGATCGTTCACTTGATTCCGCGACACACTATCTATATCTAGCACTTCGATCTCCGGAGTTTTCGCGTTGACCTCATGGTTATAACCGGATACGAGTTTTTCCCGAGTGTTCCCGATCAAATTTTTACAGGGACGTATAGGTAATATATATATATAATAATATATTTTTGTTAGTTGAAGCGTTTAATGTGGATCGTATAATAGGTTGTGGTTTCGATTGCGTATTTTTATAGATTTTATTTTCAAGACTAAATTTTGTTTGTTGATTTTGTGAAATGAGAAACGAGAAACGACTCGAATTTAAGACCATTAGTCGACCTTTGCCGAAATTTAAAATTGGGTTCCTATCGAAATCCATGAAAATATACACATTTTTACAATATTGAAAAAAATAGAAGTTTAGTTTGCTGGACTTTGGGAAGCACCATTGTGTATAAGTTATGCATCTTGAGACCCGAAAAGTTTCTTAAGACATTTTTTTGAGTTACGTATATTAACCAATATATTTGCTGTTCAATAGCTAATGCTATACCCTGTATATTACAATAAATTACAGTATATTAAAATTTATTACACCAGTTCAAACAAACATAAAAACACATAGTAGAATCTCAAAAATTCCGGCCTTTAATTTAACACCTTTTAGCGTGATTTTTAATATATATATATATATATATATATATATATATATATATATATATATATATATATATATATATATATATATATATATATATATATATATATATATATATATATATATATATATATATATATATATATATATATATATTCCAGCCGGTAGCCAAACACGTAGTCTCTGAATGCTCCTTTTATTTTCAAAACACTGCTTACAGGTAGTACAGGTAAAAACTGGTTATACCTAATACTTGTAACTAAGGTAACCCTAAACTTGTCACTGTCTACTTGTTTACACTCTGAAATTTCAAACTAAACTGTATCAATATGTGACCTCGCGGCGCGCTTATATAGCCTTTAGAAAAGGATGGAATGATCTAGAAAATTCTAGAATAATCTAAATACTACAGGTTGAAAAGAATTAAGCCTAACAGAACCTTCGATAACGAGTTTTGACACTATCATAGTCGTTACATGGATAAAAATTAAGGTAAGATTACTTCATTAAAATAACAAATAATAAATAAATTCACTTAAAACTTAATTGTAAATTAAAAAAAACTTTTTGTAGATCGTGTATATTTATTTAAGGTCAAGTTTACTTTTAGACACGTTATAAACCAGTTGAAAAAGTTGTACGAAAGTCAACGAAACGTCCTGGAAAAAAAATAAAATTATGTAACTGCCCACTACCTCGCAGTTTATTTTACTGAACCAAAATTCCCAAGAAAACTTTGCTGAAAACTATATATATATATATATATATATATATATATATATATATATATATATATATATATATATATATATATATACAGCAAGAGTAAATCTAACTCACACATTGACTGTATAGCAGAGTTTTTGTTAATTTTTTAAGATTTTAAATATAAAAGTACCAAATTTGGTGTATTTATAATCACTGAAAAGGGACCCATTTAATGAAATAATATCATACAATATATTCTAAATTCGGACGGTTCAGGTAAAACCATAAAACTTTTATATTTATCATTTCTTTCTGTCTAAAATAAATTTGTAAACCCCTTTTAAAATATATATCGAAACCACATAAGTAATACATTTTAACTACTTATCAGTTAATAAGGTCCAGTTTTACCAGTACATTGTAGCACCTATCCTTTTTAGGACTGTCCTAAACGGAATATATAGGAAGAGTTGTATTTTGTTTTTATCCTTCTAAGTAAAAAAACCCTATTCTCGTGGAAATAAGATGATTAGGTACCGTTTTTTATAATATTGTATTTTTTTGTATACTATATTTTCTATACTTGTTATTTGGTAAATAATGAATGCATTATTTTTATTATTATTACTAACCTTGAAATTTGTTAACTGATCCCATTGCGGATAAATATAAAAATAGACGCCACTCATTGCTCCTGGCAACGTAAGTCCCCTAAGTAGAAGAACTAATAATATCAGGAATGGGAAAGTGGCGGTAAAATATACTACTTTGCCAACGGACTTGATCCCATTACTCATACATAGGTAAGTGGCTGTCCATGCCAACGTATTGCAGGTAAATAACGGCCACACTATGCCACCGATATTTTCAATGCTGGCCGATATTTGCAGTATTTCGTTGCTAAAACATAATACAGAGATATTAATTATTGCATATGTAACATTCTAATAAATAAAGAAAAAACACAAATGTATTTGTGGTAGCATTTACGGCTTTAATGAATATCTATGTTTGGGAATCGTCATGAGTGTGTTTTTTATACCGCTGCGCTGCTAGTAATTATAATGAATGTTCTTTATGTCCTGCCCCGAGAGAAGAAGGTCAATACATGACTTATTTTATGACTAACAGTTTACAGAAACATGTGTGTGGTTACTTTTATTATAAAATTTGAATAGAATGAAAGAAATAACATGGTAGTGTTGCTAGCAACATATTACGGTATCAGATACTAAAATGTTCGATTTACCTACCGCAAGTCAGTATTACTAGACAGTATGAAGCCAAACTACTCTACTCTAACATGAAATATTAAATTTGTTATAACTGCTTTTGGAATTTATTTCACTGAGGGCCACAACATAAGGAAAAAGGACCAATGATCGTTACCTATAACTAAACTTGGCAGGATTGTTTTGAATTCCTCATTGAAATTTTAGCAAACAATATTTTAGGTATTTGGAGAAAGTATTTTGCTTACAGAAATCATAATAGAGGTTAAAATTGTATGTGATTTACTAGAGGGAATTAAGGAAAACATTCTCATTGTAACTAGTAAAGCACTAGTTTTCGCGGTTTTGATGTAGGTTTTTGGGCACATTAACATGATTCCGAAATCAAAAAATATATATATGCTGAGTCCTCATATTCAACAAGAAATATTGATTTCCCATCTACTGTGATGATTTCTTTGCACGCTAGAAAAAAGTACTAAAGTAAGTATAATATTCACACAGATGAGCCCATAACCTTTGCTGTTGATTATAAATATTTCTAAAAATATATTTCACAGTTTAAAAATAAAAACTGATAAAATACTTCTAATAAAATCGCCGCTCGAATTGCTTGTAGAAAAACAAATAAATAGTCTAAAAATATTGCTAATAAATAGTACGATTGAATTAAAGTCAATTTTTGTGCTAATAGCATAATAATAATTAAAAATACGAGGTGATTCATAAATACGCACTGAAAATTGGAAGGAAAGTAGAAATAAATAAAATATAAAAAGCTTGTTTTTCTAATTTTAGCTTGTTACACTTATATGTTTTTTCGGATAATAAGTTAGTCAAATTTGGCATGAAATCTACTGGTATTAATAGTGAATGAAATGGCTATAATTATTTTTAGAAACATCTACGGACAGACGTTTCGGTCTATTAACATAATTCGATGTTTTCCACTTTCTAGATATTATTTACCAAAGCGTTCTCTCCTGGAATTGAAATTTTAAGGTTAAAATGACGCAAATTAACTATGAGGAAAATGTTATATAACTTTTTCATATTTCATCTAAATGTACTAATCTTCCAAGTTTTAGCACTTATTTATAAATCGCCCTGAATATAGTGTGTCCAAAAATATGCAACATTTCGCAGAGAATTTTATTATTGGTAAAAGTTGGTGCTTAAAGGAATAATAGTTTTGACAGTAATACATTTTAGGTCAGATATACATGGTGTTCAAAAACTATTTAGATAGAACAATCCAAAAAAAAATTTTTTTGATGATAGACTTTAAATCTTCTTAAATATAATAAATATGGGCATTTTGCCAATATTTTTTATTTATGATTTTTTTAAACTTCCGTCACAGAAATTTTATTTTATGAAATCCACTTTGTATTTTTTTAACACCTACAGGTGTCCTAAAGTTTAACACTACCACAACTATATTTTCCTCAGGTGCCAACTTTGAGAAATAAATAATAGAAAAGATTTTCATATGTTGCTTTTTTGAAGACATTGTATATGTAATCAAAAATATGGTATGCTCAAAAACTATCATCGTAAAATTTTTTGTTTCATAAAAAATTGAATGTTTTACTAAGGTTGTCCTGGGGATTGGAAGTGGGAGGTACATATTCTGTCTAGTATTAAAAGCCCTTTCAATTATTAAATTTCCAAGTACTTTAAATGAGCTTGAAATATCCAGTAAGCATTGGCATATAAAAAAACTTTAAGAGATAAGAGGTTAGTTAAAATAGGGCAAATTTGTACAACTTGAATTCGAATAAATCGTCATTATCCCATTTATTTTAGGCTGCATTTGAAGAGATATTACAATAGTATATTGTCCAATAAGTGCGAAACACGTACATTTTATAATGTGGAAGTTTGGTGTCACGAACCGAAGGAATTTAGTTGCAATGTAGTAAGCTTTGAGTCTTTAAAACACTATATTACGAGTATGCAACATGGTTTTTATCGTGGTCGTTCAACAACTACTAATCTTGCAATATTTCCAAACTACTTAGTGACATCGGTTGAGGCTGGCAAGCAGATAGACGTTATTTACACTGATATACCTAAGGCTTTTGACAGTGTTTGCCATCAGCTTCTGTTATTATATGGAAATTACAGCAAATTGGTTTTTGTGGAAAATATCTTGAGTGGATCAAATCGTATTTATTTAATCATCGCCAGCAAGTCTCCAGGGAGATTCTTGTGACATCGGGTGTCCCACAAGGTTCGGATGTGGGTCCAATTCTCTTTCTGCTCTTTATAAATCTGTAATGTCTTAACGAAATAGTAATAAAACTTCTTCGGTTCACTTTTAACTTGATATTTATTAACTGATATACACATACAAGATGGCTGAAAACCGTAGTGCGCAATGTGAATCTAATCTAATCTATAACTAAACCGAAGCCGGAGAAAGAAGAAGGCAAGCCCTGGCAAAGACAAGTTTTTATATTTACCCTAAACATTTGACGTCTGCGCAAACCATTGTTACTAAACAGTTTTACCAACTTGACTGCCAACTTAAATCTAAGAAGGAATAATAACAATTGTGCAATATACCACAAAATGATATAATATCCTGTTACGAATTTTCCGAATGTCTTTTATATGCAGACGACTTAAAATTCTTCTCACCAGTCTCCTCAGACTCCAATCCTCTGCAGTCTGATAAGGAAAGGCTCGTCAAATGGTGTAGAACTAATTATCTTTCTCTTAACATCTCGAAATATAAAGTGCTCCATTTTCACAAATGTATTAATACCATACCCTCCACCTACTTCATAGATAGATAATGTAAACCTTGAAGTTGTTAGTTCTTTCACGGACCTAGGTGTTATTTTTGATGAAAATCTTACTTTTAATCTACATATTGATAACATTGTACTTAAGGGTTTTAGACTTCTGGGTTTTATAAAGCGACATACGAAATACGTAACTGATACCAAAGCAATTGGGTGTCTTTATAACTCATTGGTTCGTAGCGTTCTAGACTATTGTTGTACAATATGGAGTCCATCATACCAGTGTCACATCGACAGAACTGAAAAGGTGCAAAATAGGTTTTCAAAATACCTCTTACATAAATTGCATTTCCCATATCAAGGTCTGTCATCTAATACTAGAGCTCTTCTTTGCGGCCTTTAAACCCTTGAATTTAGAAGAAAGAAGGCACTTCTGGTCTTTTTGCATAAATTGGTGAATGGGGGGATCGACTGTGAAGTGCTGCTTGGATCAGTCCCGTTTTTAGTGCCTATTAGAAGAACAAGACAATCACAGCTGTTTGCTGAAAAATACCACCGTACAAATTATGGTTTTAGCGCATTTGTTGACCGACTGGTTCACAATTAAAATCGTCACCTCTCAGAATATGATATTTTCAGACTAAGCACTTTGCAGCTGAAAAGGCAGTTAACCGGATTAGTTTTGTAATTTTTTTTTGGCCCATATTGATGTTAGTTTTTGTTTATTTAGTTGTGTAGTTTTATCATTATTCATGTATTATTTTATTTCAATTGAAAATATATTTCATTGGTAATTTTTGTTTGCTGATCTGATATATTTTTTCTTAGAGTTACTGACTTCATTATTTATTTATTTGACGTTATTTGCGAATACGTACCATTTGGAATGTTTAGCATTCTGTAGTGTACATTTCTCAAGGGCCACTTGTCCGATGCGTGCATTGGCTACGTCCTTGCATTTATCTAGCAGAGTTTCTCAGAGGTTTTTTTAAATGAGATTATAAATTGTCCAACAATTGATTGAGTGTTGGAAGGTGATTAAAATTTTAATACATAAATATAAAGCTTATCTAAAACGTATGCTTCGCGAACCACTATCGGGAAATTACCAGCATGCTTAGTACATTATGCTGCAGAATATTAATATTTTTATGTTGAAAATTGTCTGAGTACTAAGCTTTAAAGTTACAGTTCCCTCCTTACCAAAATGGTGAGATTAGAAAATAATCTTTGAGCTTTACTTCACGCCGCCACAAATTTTCTTACTTAATTCCCAATTTGAATAACTAAAGATAGCAACGTATAAATAAGTAAATATCTAAATATATTACGAATACAATTATTCTAATTTAGATATGACAAGAATATCGATATAATAATTGTCTTTTTATTAGTCCATATCGGTGTAAAATTAAAAATATAAATACATATTAGTGTGATTTAGAAAAATATATATTTATTTTATTCTGCTGGCTCAATCAAGTTCGATATACCAAAATAATAATTTATCGATGGGTATCCGATAAGTACTAATAGGCATACAATTATACCGATAGGTATTATTTAAAGCAAAGATGTATAATAATTTAAGGAAGGCCAGGGTTTTTTTGTCGCTGATTTGTTAACAAGGACATTCCTCCCTAGAAGATGCATATAAAATTCTATAAAAAAATATACATATTTGTACCAACTTACCATATTTATATTCAAAGTTTTGGAGAAGTTCATGAAAATGTATTAAAATTACTTACTTAAAAAATTCCTCAGACGATGTCTTTACACCAATGAAACTAGATATATTTAAACTTAATAAATGTACATTATCCAAAACTGTAGATGAATCTTCTAACTAAAAATAATTAATTACATTTTATTTTGAATAGGTAGATACAGAAAATAGCAATTTTTTTAATTTAATTTGGTTTGAGTTAGAGTCCTAAACACCGAAGTGAATTTTAGATCTCTATGGATGTTGATTAAATCAAAGGCCGACAATACTCCAAATAGACAATCCAACAAATGGGAAATAAAAGACTCCCTAGTTGGACACCATCTTTGTGTTGTATACAGTAAAGTTGGGATCCATTGAGATCAAGAGATCCATGCATAGCTCAACACCCAAAATTGTCAGTCACGGCAATCGACCTGGTGGTTAAATTCATTTTAAGCTATTAATTGCCAATAGTATGTCGCTTTAAAGCATAATTTTTAAATCACGCTACTGGCAATACTGTACCAAATATTGTTGCGTGCTAATATTACGATTAAATGGCCACACCAGCGATTGATCGAGCGAATTTATGAACTGTCTATTCGGAGTATAATCAGTCAGGGCCGTTTTTAGGGGTGTGCACGGTGTGCCGGCACAAAGGCGGCCAAATTATTGGGGCGGCCACAGGCCGCCCGCCAAAAACACAAAATTAGCCATTTGATTACAAAAATATACCTATATTTTTGTTTTCAAAATAAAGAAAAATTAAATTACATTTTGTTAGGGTTTTAAGATAAAACATTCATAAGAAATTTATTACCGGTCATTTCTTTTTTTGCTGTGCATGAGTTGCCGAAATTACAATAGAACTATTTATAGCAGCGTTCCTTGGAAAAGCAATAAAAATGATAGATAAGGGCGGCCGCCTTTCAATGCAAAAATGTTTGTTTATGCTTCATAATTGGTATGTGTACAGTATATAGTTTTATATAGCTCTATATACTGTAGAATGGGGCAGTTTTTAAATGTTTTGTTTTTCTTTTTATTATTCGATTAACTAGCAAGAGTTTAACAGTGATATAAAGTGTTTGTTGTTTAGTTATTTTTTTCTACATTTTGCAAAAGTGAAATTTCAAAAGAAACAAATTTTCGTAATTTAAAAAGGTAAGTTCTTCGGATAGATATTACTTTACTTAATATTACCATCCAAATCTGCATCTTACGTTTTGGATTTAATATTAAACATGTGAAAAAAAATTTTTTTTAGCTTGAGATCAAAAAGTGGTTTATTGTTAATTTTATGTCTAGATTAATTTTCTATATTTCAAGTTTTAAAAAATGTATAAAGTAGTTTTACTAATTTACTTATCTAATAAAAATATAATAATTATATTTATTTTTTGGGTCATTTTAAAAACAAAATCTGATGCTAGATTACAATTTTACTTATTATTTATAAAAAATTCCATTTGGTGCGAACTTAATTGTGGATACTATAAAATTATATCTTCGCAGATTCAGAACTATTACATAAACTAACTTTTCTAACTTTAATTACCTTTCATCCTTTCAATTTTATTTCCAGATGTCCGATAGAAAAACAAAACGTTTATCTGGAGCTCAATATAAAAAAAGAAAATTAGAAAAGGAAGAAAACAAAAAAAAATTAAGTGGATCTTTGCAAAAATATTTAGTTCCATCAACATCGTCACAGGGTACAGATACAATTGAGGATGAAAATGTAAAGGATGCACATAAAGTAAGCGACCCTGAAGAAAAAAAACACCCTGAATCAAATACAGAAATAGATAATGAAGAAAAGATGCTCTTAACCGATGATAATCCTAACTTAAACGAAGTTATCCCTGAAACTAATGATGATTTTGATGTCAGCGACCCATTCACCTGGCTGGATATTTTACAAAATCAAGTTATTGAGCAAATAGTACAAAACGATTTTCAGCATATAGAAAAAAGATGAATCGGGAAGGAAATTTTCTATATTTTCGAATTTTGCCAAATGGTGAAAAAATTAAAAGAGCTTGGTTGGTATACTCTTGTAGAGCAAGTAGCATTTTTTGTCTTTGTTGTAAAATATTTTGTAAGGAAGTGTTTAAGTTAAATAGCAAAATGGGGTATTCTGATTGGCGACATCTTTCACATATTTTATCCAAGCATGAATCTTCTGTACATCACTTGCAAGCTAATCAAAAATGGGTTGAGTTAAAAATGTGATTAAATAAAAAATTAACTATTGACAAAGAACGGCAAAATTATTTTGAACTTGAAAGGGAACGCTGGCGCTCTATCTTAAAAAGAATTATTGCAATTATTCAATTTTTAGCTGGACAATCATTTGCATTTCGTGTAAAAAGTTCCGTCTTATACGAACAAAATAATGGCAATTTTTTAAAAGCTGTTGAAATGGTGGCAAAATTTGACCCAGTGTTATCCGATCATCTAAAAAAAAATACAAAGACCCAAGAATCAAAAAGTAAAATAACTCACTATTTGGGAATTCATTTTCAAAACGAAATAATTACTTTGCTAGCAAAAAATATTTGCCATCATTTTACGACACTCTTAAAAAAATCCAAATATTTTTCCATAATTTTAGATTCTACTCCAGATGCAAGTCATACAGAGCAAATTACATTTGTAGTCAGATATGTAGACTGTAAAGAAGAAAATGTTGTCATAAAAGAGTGTTTTTTGGGTTTTTTTCCCATTTTATATACAACTGGGGAAGGGATTTTTAACCTATTGGTTAATGATATTTTGCCTAAGTTTGAATTAGATATTAGGGATATAAGAGGTCAGGGCTATGATAATGGGGTCAATATGTCCGGAAAACATATCGGACTTCAACAAAGGGTAAAAAATGTTAATTCCAGGGCTATATTTGTTCCTTGCACCGCTCACACACTAAATCTAGTAATAAACGATTCCGCTAAAATCTCCCACGAAACAATAAATTTTTTTAACATCGTGCAGGAACTGTATGTATTCTTTTCTTCTTCTCCTTTTCGTTGGGATGTTTTAAAAAAAAATGTTAGTAATTTAAATCTTACATCGGTAAGTGACACACGATGGGAAAGCAGAGTTAAAGCGCTTAGACCACTTCGGAATCAACTAGGAAATATTTGTAAAGCTTTGGTTGAGCTTTCAGAAGATGTTACAAGAGACTCAAAAACAAAACTAAGTGCCAATTCATTATTAATAATAAATTAAATAAAATCATTTACTTTTATCTGTAGCTTAGTCATATGGTACGAGTTATTAGTTAAAATTGAGGTAGTCAGTAAATTATTGCAAAAAATTAATATTGATCTGACTCAGTGTGTCACATCATTAAAATATGTACTTAACTTTATTAACGAAATGCGATCGGACCAAAGTTTTAACACTTACATAGAAATTTCATCCAATTTAGCAAATGAAATTGATGTGGAACCAGATTTTCCAGAAGTTCGTATAAGGCGGAAAAAATCCCAATTTAGTTATGAAAGTACAGACAATGTATTAACTAACGAACGAGAGAAATTTAAAATAAATTTTTATTATACTGTTATTGACCGAGCTAGAATATCAGTAGAAGAAAGGTTTAATTCTCTTTCGTATTGCAGTAATATTTTTAACTTTTTAACACGGTTTCATGATGTGACATCGGATGATTTAAAACAAAAATGCGTTGAATTTGAAATCGCATTAACCGAAGACGAATCGAGGGATATAAGTGGCGTAGAACTATTTGAAGAAATTGTTACATTTAAATCTCTAACCGATCAAATCAAACCTATTGAGATTCTAAAATTTATTTATAGTAATAATTTGGTCTCATCTTTTCCTAATTTAAGTATAAGCTTGAGAATTTTTTTAACAATACCAGTAACGGTTGTATCTGGTGAACGGTCATTCTCAAAATTAAAAATAATAAAAAACTATTTAAGATCTTCTATGTCACAGGAAAGGCTTACAAATTTAGGTATAATTGCCATTGAAAATGAAATTTGTGAAAATTTAGACCATAATAAAATAATAGACGAGTTCGCAAGTACAAAAGCCAGAAAAATATTTTTGAAATGAAGAGGTTGTTTTTTTATTGGGACTTGCTTAGTTTTATACTTAGATACAATATAAAAGATACCAATTTTTGTTTGTTTGGCTTTTATATTATTTGATATTTAAATAATTAATAGTTTAAACATTTGTATTTTGTTTTATGTTGTTTATTGTTTCGTTTAATAGATTATTAACTTATGTTATGATACAATGTTACTTGTTAATGTATACGTAGGAACTTAAATATATTTTTTTGTTCAATAAATATTGTTTTTTTTTTGTTATAAAAGGGCGGCCGTTTTATTTCTGCACAAAGGCGGCCGAGGGGCTAAGAACGGCCCTGTAATCAGTCTTTATTTAAACCTTTTTTCCATTGCCAATTTCAAAGAGATTAAAAAATATTAAAACAAAACAAACAAAAGTATGCCAAGAAAATTGTTACAATTTTATGGACAAACCGAAATGTATCTCATAAAAAAAAACAAAGAAAAAGCCAAATATTAATTTAAAAATATCATATTTTTCGGTAGGTCAATGCAAATACATAAATTCTAAATATACCAAGTAATGATAGCTATAAAACCGTCACGAAAAAAGAAACATTTGTTAGGATATAACATTGTCGTAAGGTAACCTTAATTAGAAGGAAATAAACAATACATATGCGAGGTGAATAATTTCGATGACATTGAAATTAAAATTACGCGACCCTTAATAATTAAAGTGTATTAAAAAAAGAAAATGTATAACTTTAATCTAATACGTAACAAAGTAATTAATTTTAACGGGCTATCAGACAGTTCATTCCCCTATAAAATGATTTTCAAATTCTATGCTAGCAGCTAGAACATCACACCCAAAAAGATTTAAGTAAACAAACAAATAAAAAACATTTTATTGAGACTTTTTCCTTATAAAAATCATTAACGTAGTAAAAAGGTCTTTCAATGAAGTACGCTTTGGTTTTTTTTTCGAAAGAGTACAATTAAATATAGGAATAATTTTTAAATGTACTGGAAGATGATTGTAAAGTTTTATGACGTTGTAAATAATTGATTTTCTATTAATTCTGTGGATGGAATGAATCGTGGTCTTTCTGGGAAAGTGGATATATGTTTCCCTATCAACCAGTGTTAATATTTCACGTTTTTTGAAATAGTATTGGCAGTGAGCTCTACTATTTAGACCAAACAAATAGCGAATTGCTCTGTTTTGAAGCTTAAAAATACTAAAAAACTGCTCGGTGGTACAGCAGCCCCAAAATAGAAGGCCATAGCGGAAATGGGATTCGAATAGCAAGAAATAAGTAATTCTGGTAGAAGACACGTCCAGTTCTTTTGAAACTGATCGAATGGCAAAGCAGGCATTAGAATGTTTTTAGGTAAGCTGTCAATATGCTTAGATCATTTTAGGTTGTTGTTTATATTCAAACCCAGAAATTTAACCGACTCAACGTATTTAATATTGCTGTTAAGTAGCTGAAGTGGTTGTAAAGTCCCCTTATAAGATAAGGCCACCGTTTTATCCACATTGAAGATTGGAATCGGACCAAGCCTTAATCATAACAAGGTCGTTGGAAATATGAATGTGAAGGCGTTGTATGAAAATCACAAATGTTATGCTTATGTCGTCAGCAAAGAGAGAAATATTTCCATTAATTTTTAGGTTGGTGATATCATTAATATATAACAAAAAAAGAATAGGTCCCAAGACCGAACCTTGAGGGACTCCACTTGTAATCAATTTACAAACAGAATCAGAACTATTTGCCCTTACAAGTTGTTGCCTATTCCTAAGATAAGATTTAAAACAATTTAAAGAAATATCACGGATTCCATAAAAATTTAGCTTGGATATCAAAATTTCATGACTAACACAGTCAAAGGCTTTTGCATAGTCACAAAAAAGTGGGGCGGTGGGGTGGTTGTGATTAAGCAACGAGAACATGGCGTCACTGGTGCGGTTGTTGGGTAAAAATCCGAACTGATCCGGGGACATAATCTGATGTTTAAGGAAAATTGCATAAACTACTAGAATTAATTGAAATACTGCTGCTAGTTTTAAAATCGAATATATTTGTTTCATAGATAAAACAAATCGATTGCACATTTTTGCGTTAAACACATTATTAATGACTTAATTCAAATCATAAAAGGTTTTGTGCAAACATTATCCTTGTTGGTGTAAAACAAGTAATATTACTAAAAACCTTAAAAGTCAATGCTGATCGCATATATTAAAAAATCGCTAAAAGATTGTCGCGTGTTGCTTACCAATTGCTGGCTGGTTTGGTTAACGATTCCTTTTCCAATGGAATCTTTCCAGCGGTCCAGAAAACCGGTAACAAAAATTCTCCAGCTAATTGCCGCCCCATATCCCTCTTCTCAGGTTTACCTCATTTATCCAACAAATTAGACTTATTTCATCAGAGCAATTTAGATTTCTGGCAACAAAAGGCATAATGATGCGGTGTCCTGTTTCCTGGGGAGGGTTTATCGGAATGTAGACGTTAGAAATTATACCGTCGCGGTTTTCTGTGATCTAGAAAAAGCTTTCGATTGTATGGATCATGGAACACTGCTTACTAAATTAGATAAAGTGCGGGACACGAAAGAAAACCGGGCGGTCCTTAAAATAAAGGTTCATAGTCTTAAGCAAGCGGAAATAAGATTTGTGTACGCAGATAAATTTTATGTTATTTTATTTGTTGTAATAGTTTGCCTATCACCTATAAAGTGTTATAAATTCTTGTAATTGGGATGTGCCTAGAATCTCCATGCACTTGCCGCTAGAAGGTTCTAGCTATTTCCAGTGGCGCCTATACATTTCGAGCATTTGTTATCGTGTCTATATAAATGCGTTGAGTTGAATTTGAATTATTATTTCGAAGTAACGATGGCGAGCAAAAGAGGAAAACAATTCGAAGCGGTGCACGTGAATTTATTGCGAGCGTTATAGAGGCCTGTACTAGAGAAGCTGAAAATAATGGTTTGACTATTCCAATTCAAAATCCAACAGAACGTGCTACATTTTACACTGGTGCTTCGGAAAGTAGTGTCAGAAAAATTCAAAGAGAACATAGTGATCGCTCATGTTCTACTTCACCTTTAAAATCTTCTGGTAAAAAAAAGACCCCGATTATCATACAAAGATAAAATTCCCGTTGGTGATTTTTAAGTAATTCGACGAACAACAGAGGATCGTTATATAAACTTGAAGAACGTTCTGACCTGCAAACCCATACTTCGTGCTGTAAAGAACAAAATAGATTTTCCGTACGGGTATAAAACCTTAAATCGGCTTTTACGATCAAATGGTTTTGTTTGGCGCAAGTGCCAAAATAAACGAAAATTGCTTATTGAGAGACCAAATATTTTTCACTGGCGGGGAAATATCTATCAACTGTAAGGCAATATAGGCAAGAAAGGCGCAATATTATGTATCTAGACGAAACCTGGGTAGATAATGATATGACAGTGAACAAATGCTGGCAAAGTAAAAGTGTTACAGGTGTTGTTCAGGGAATCCGCTCTAGTAGTCGCTATATTATAGTTTATGCTGGTTCAGAAGCCGGTTTGTTCCAGGTGCTGCTTTAGTTTTTCGCTCGGGACTAACAACTGGAGACTATCATGGACAGATGAATACAGATAATTTTGAAAAGTGGTTGCTCGAGAAGCTTCTACCTAACACTCCCCCCAAATCAGTAGTGGTAATGGATAATGCGTCTTATCATTCTCACGTAGAAGATAAAGTGCCAACTAAATACTCTACAAAAGCTCATATGATATCGTGGCTTAAATCGAACAATCTTGTATGTGATCCAACATGGAGAAAATATCAATTATATGAAGTAATATCAGCCAAGAAGCCTAGAAAAAAAAAGTATAAAAGTGACGGTCTTTTACGTAACCTCGGTCATACACCTTTAAGGCTGCCTCCATACATGTGCGAACCCAACCCTATTGAACTTGCATGGGCAGGAGTAAAAAAATATATTCGAGAGCGCAACACCGGTGAACTTTCAATTAAACATTTAAATAAAATAACAATAGAAGCGATTGACTCAATATCGGCTGAAAATTGGAAACCGTATGTTAAACATGTTCGTTCTATTGAAGTTATTGATGATTTAGTTATCACACTGGGATCTTCAAGTAGTGACGACGAAACCTCATCATTTCAGAGGAAGACAACGATTTAGAAGGAATCGAACCATTACAATCACAGCCGTCAACCTCAAAAGTGGCTTAGTTTTTTTTCATATATTTTGTAAAATTGTTCATAAAGTAGCTGTCAATAAACTGCTTCAAAATAATTAATTTTCTGTTCAATACCGTGTGTCCAAAAATATATAATATTACAATTAATATCTGAAAAAGTACAGAACTCATATTTTTCCAAAATTAACACGTCAATGTAGTTATAGTAAGGGAGCCAGCACTGATTCCAGTGAACAAGATTTATCAAAATTTTAACTTATGCTGTTCGACTTTGGGTTATTCGGGTATGGCAAAAGTGAGCGTTTGTCTCCGTCTGTCATATTACTTTGTATAGAGGACGTGAAGTACTATACAGGGCGTTTCCTAATTGCGTGCTTATGTTAAAGGGGCGTGGTTTTTAGACCTTTTTAAGAAAAAGTTTAACATGAACCTAAAAGTCTTAACTTTGGAGATACAGGGTTTCCAAAAAAACATTTTTTTTAATCCTAATTCTGACGCTATTATAGATAAATAAATGTGTGAAATTTGATACACGTATTTTATGCATAAAAGGGCATTTTTTATTAAAAATCAATTTTTAAAATTTCTACCAGTGGCGTGCATATGTAATTAACCTAGGTAAAGCCGTATACTCCTTAATGCTTAGAAGATGTGTATCAAATTTCATGCAGTTATCTACAATAGCATCATTGGGATGAAAAAAAATGTTTTCTTTTTAAACTTCACCATCCTGTATCTCAAAAGTTAAGACTTTTAGGACTTAAAAACATCCCATTTAACATCAGCACGCAATTAGGAAACGCCCTGTCTAGTACTTCACAATGACCTCCCCTGTATAAAGTTATATGGCAAACGGAGACAGACGGCCACTTTTGGCATACCCCAGTAGCCTAAAGTCGAACTGCATAAATTAAAATTTTGATAAATCTCGTTCACTGGATCTGATGCTGGCTGCCCTTGTAAAATCTGGACTTTTAAATCGTGTATCACTCTACTGGTTGGTCCAATAATAATGGACGTAGTCAGTAGCCCGGGAATCTTTAATGACAGAACTCAAAAAAAAATATATATTTATAGGTAAATCGATCAAGAAAAATCGTTTAAAAATTCGAAAGTTCGCCGTTTTTGCAACACAAGAGATATAGAAGTGCGGTACACGAAAGAAAACAGAGCAATATAGATAAAGGTTCATTAAGCATAGTTACTTTTTTTAATTATCTGAAGTGCGTATAGTGAAAAAGGAGTGCCATATTATTTAAAAAACGACGGGAAACCACTGGTTTAAAGAGATTTCTTGGCCGACCTTACTAAACCGATTGACTCCGCCCGGTTTTCTTTCGTGTCCCGCACTTTACCATAAATCAGAGGTATTATCCTGACTAGTTTCAAGTGGCTTAGCTACAAATTTTGGGTCCTCCCGCGGTTTTCGGTAAAGGGCCCCCTCTCAAGACAGAAAAATAACTGATGACAAAAAAAGGTTCATTACTTGTCAATGAATGTAGACCCCAAAGCATAGCCGGAAAATATATGATAGCTAAAAAAATAGGTCATCCATACTTTCATAATCCTTGAGCTCATTTGCAATTATCGCCGGGCCCCCTAGCCTCGTGGGCCCCCCGCACCGCGGGGGCGGGGGTTGGCGGGTGTGTAGCTACGCCACTGCTGGTTTCGCTCCTATTTATATAACAGAAAACAAAGAATTATAGTCCCGGATGCGATGGGCAAAGACGTAATTTCAGGTTCACAGATAATGACTGCCGGGGTACCGCAGTGTTACGTGCTAGGTCCCTTACTCTTCCTATTTCATGTGAATCATCTCGCTTTCACTGGAATATCTGATAGGTTTACTCTGTTTGCGGACGATGCCTCGGTGTGCTGAGGAGGTGGGGCTTTGCGGCAACTTCTGGAGGAAATAAGTGGTGATCTGAACGAATGAAAAACTGGTTTGATTCTAATAAATTAGCTATAAATTTATACAAAACCAAATATATATTATTTTTTAAAGAAGGACGACTAGAACTAAAAATAAATACGGTAGAACCTAGCAGTGTTACTGTTTACAAATTTTTTGGTTTGAATGTGGACTGCAACCTAAAATGGGAGAATCACTTAAACTTGCATCTTGTTTCTTTGCATTGAGAACGGTTACTCTGGAACTCGATAGCTAGCAGACTTCATCTTAGATATATCATGCTCTTTTTGAGTCCCATTTGAGATATTGCATAACGTTCTAGGGTTATGCGACAACTAGTCGTATTGATTTTCTTCCGCAAGAAAGAGTTAAAATAACCGTAATATTTAAATGCAGCATCCGGTGACGTCACACAGTTGAAAGTTTCTGTTCAATGCGGCGCTATTTAAATTTTGTACCAGTGACAATCTATTTGTACTCCATAGAAGTAACTAGCGTCGATTTTTTCTTGGCAATTTATGGTTAATATTATATTTAGAAAGAGTTAAATTGTTGATTATATTTTTCTTCATTTTATTTTTTCATATAATTAATTTTAAAGTAGTTTGTATGGATTGTTTTTATCGAAATGGCTACTGACGAGGGTTTCCAAAAGCCCTGTCCCATCGGTTTTTTTTTACAGTTATTCGATTCTTTATGTACACAATAAATTTTGCAACTATTATTGTTATACTTCTTGCAATGAATAAAACTGGTTTATTCTGCTTTTAATGTGATAAAAGCTTATGGAATAAAATTGTCTTATAGTTTTCACAGTTTAAATCTGCTTAGGAAAAACTGAAAATGTCAAATTATATATTTACATATACAAGTTATTTTTAAAAGGAAATGAAAAATAACGAAAAAAATGTTTGTAGCACTTTTACTGATAGGGAAAATGAAATATATTTTTGACACTATTTATTTACACATTTAAAATACCTAAATATTAAAATAATAAGCTAAATAAGACAGATAATATATAAATAAAATACCAAAAAATCAAAGCAGCTACCTTTTTTTATCGCATTATGCACATATTTAAAATGAAGTATGAAATATACTTAGATGGGCCTGAAATAAGTTTGCAGATCTAGTACCAACTAATTCATATGTGGGGTAAAATTTTATTTTCTTGAAATTCTTAATGCAAATTAACTATACCTAAATCGATTTTTGTTATATAATTTGTGTAGGGTATATACAATACAAGTATGTAGAGCTAAGAATGCAAATGTCATAATTTCCAATATCATATTCTAACAAAAACAAAAAAAAATTATTTAGTTAATAAATAGTTATTATTACCTTAATACAAGACTCAGTATTCCAAGAGTTATTGCATTCTCCCCATGGAAGCTTCGCTTGGAATGAATAAAACAAAAATAATAATGGATAGGCGTATAACATAACAAAATATGTTGTTACAATGAGATTGACTACGATCATGGTGATACCGGCCCCTAAAATGTAAATATAAAATTATATTTTTTTATGTTATAAAATCGAAGTAAAATTTAATTTTCTAAAAAAATGTTTAATAAATTAGTAATTTAACAAGGGATTGAAGCATTTAAATATCCATTCTGCTTTCCTAAGGAAAACACAAATATCCGAAAAATATGTCATCTTCTATAATAAAATTTAAGGGTTTTTCCAAATTTATATATCGTTTATTAAGACATAGATATTAAGGATGAAAAGCAGTCAATTTGGTACTTTGCAGTGGCGTACTCAGTACCAGGTTTCGTGAGTTAAGTAGAACCATGGCTCGTCCCAAAGAGCCCTCAAGGCTTTGTAAGATTGAAACTATCCAAAACAGACCAAGACAAATACCAAATATTTCAAATATGTAAACAGTATAATGGATTTGATCAACTTTATAGTTATACGCAACTCTCTCCATTTTTGGATATTTGGATACTATATGTTTTTTTAACAATCGTAGTTAATGTGGTAACTGACCGAAAAGTCGTTTTCAAAATGTTTCGAAGTTAATAACAAGTTATTTACGATAGAACATGAGATAATCCCTCTCGATATTGACTATATAATCAAAATAATTTCAGTACGCGCATTTTAAATCTTATAAAACCGTATTTAGCAGATCTTGTAAAGTATGTGTCATTTAATAACGAAATAAATTTCCACAAAGCATAAGATTCAGGATGGAATACCCAGGGTCCTGTTTTAGGACCTTCACTATTTTTCATTACATAAATGACATTCTTGCGTGTACAGCTGCGGCAAATAAAAACCGGACACAAAACTGACATTTAATGACATTCCCATGAATTTTGCATTTTGCAGGCTTTTATTTCCAATATTTACTTTACCTTTTAGCATTGTTAAATTCTGGTAATTTTAATGGTTCTTGTAAATATTATAAACCTAGAAGTTTTACATATTTTGGATATTCTTTTGGAAGATCGTCGTAAGTTAGACATTTTAAACATAACTAACATTGGAAGAATCAATTTTTTTAACAAAAAATTACTAAAAAACTTTCTTTCTTTCTTTCTTTCTTCTTCAAGTACGATTTTTAGCTTCGTTTGAGGAAGTTTTACTAATAGCTAATATATGTAGTAACAACTCAAATATTTTCTTTCTATTTTGTTGAATGATTTGTAAATTTTTATTATACCTAGTTAAAATAGAGAGTTTTTGCATTGAAAAATGTGAAGTTTTTTCATTTCTTTTATTTTTTTTTGTTTGGAAAAAAGTAAGTTTTCCAAAAAACTTTTACTTTTAATCTACTTTGTACAGCAGACGCTATCATTTAAAATTGAAAAGATTCTCAAATGTTCGGGTTTATAATATTTACTAGAACCATTTTAATTCATGATTATTTTTTATTCTGGTGTCGTATACTCAATAAGTTGTTTCAGAATAAAAACTATTGCTTTAATAGTAAACAGAAAAATATTTTTTTATAAACCTAAATGTAAAATGCGATTTTAATTATGGAACAAATAAAACCGAAATACAATGAAACGACAAATCTATAAGCAAAATAAAATGGTAATTAATATTTTATTGCCCCACCATTTTTTCAGTTACATTGTTAATTGTTGTGGCTATTGAACCAACTAAAGAATTTGCGTAGTCCGGAGTTAATCCATTCCACACCTCCCGAATGTTGTTCCATAATTGGGTCAGAATCCATTCGAGGAAATTCGTTGGAAGAATTAATTTTTTTTACTACGTAACCCAAAAATTTTTCGACAGTTTTAATGTCAAGGCTGCGCTAAGGCCAATTTAGAACGTTTATATTTCTTTGTCCAATCCATTCAGCTGTAATTTGGTGTGTACCGGGCAACTGCCGTGTTGGTAAGTAAAATTGTTTTCAAATTGTGCGGTGACTGATGGTAACAAACCTTTTCTAATATATTAATGTAATTTTGTGCATTAAATATCTCTTCAATTCTTATGCAAATTCCGATACCTCTTGAGCTCATCCACTCCCAAATGTTGACTAAAACGACTACTGTAATTTACATTTTGGATATAGTTCTCGTCGAAACAAGTATCTGGATCAGTAAAAATAATTTTTGACCAAAAATGCATATCCACTATACAAAACTTTAACGAGAAACTAACTCTTCCCTCCTTGTTTGCCTCAGTAAGACAAGGCTTTGCTGCTGCAGGATGATTCTGTAAAATGGATGTGTGTTTTATACGGTTTCTGGCAGTTCTACTACAGAAGCGGATTGGAAAGTTTCTCTCAAAAAATTGATAAGGCGTTCATCCTCCTCTTCTAAAGAAATTTTACGTATTTCGCTTCCTATTCGTCTTTCTACGGAATTTCTTCGGTCCCATTTTTTTTATATCCTATACTATACTTTTTCCTACGCCAAACCTTTTTGCTACATATCTCAATGAAATATTTCCTAACAGGTGGATTGGACGACGTGGTCAAATTGAATGGCCTCTAAGATCACCTGATTTGACCCCCTTGGATTTTTTCCTGTGGGGTTACTTAAAAAGTAAAGTTTACTTTAGCAGACCTCTACGACGAGGCTTTAAAGTAACAAATAAGGGCAGAAAATCGTCGAATTCCAGATGTATTTATTATGAATGTATACATAGATTACGATACTACCAAATAGTTGAAGACCAACCATCTCAGCAATTTGGGAATCTATTTATCGAAGTGTTTAGGTGTTTTATAATTTATTAATGATCATTACTTGTTATCTAAGATCTTTTTTTTTGCGATATTTTGTACGTTCGAAGAAAAACACTAAAACATATCAACATGCACATATTTATGACTATTTCCTCGCAGGAAAATGAAATTATAAATTAGAAAGTATGGAAAACAAAACATTTATTTTAATACATTTCTAAAATTTAAGAGTTGCCATCGTCAAACCAGTTGACGGAATGCCATCAAATTTGGTGTGTGTAAGTGGACGTGATTTTTGTTTTTTTTTTAATATTGTTTCTTTCCGGTATATTCTGAGCTTTCCAGACTTTATTGCCAAACTGTATAGTGTCTCCAGTTCTATTAAACATAGAAAAGTCTAAGAGTCATAGAAGATTTAGAAAATAGTATATTTCTGAAAGAATAACGACAAAATAAATAAGTGTATTTTAGCTAATAAAACATACGATATATATTTTCTACTTATTTTCAAATTATTATAAAGATTATCATTTCTATTGTGATATTTGGTAGTTAATTTATGCTGCTTGTTGATTCTACTCATTGAGTTAAAAGTAATTTTTAATATAAATAGAACATAAGCAGAATTTCCAAAAAAGGTTTTTTTAGTGAACTTGTGTAACTCTCAACATTTTTCAATTGGGCGTTGTTTCTTTTTTATTTTGGGCAAAACGGAATTAAACTTCTAATAAGTCGTTCTGTATACATAACAGTTCCCTTTTTATTACAAAAATAGATAATCTATACATAATCTATTTATTGCCTGTGCATTTTACAAAACGTATTAAAATAAAATGCTGTTACGTAAGTTTTTTAATAGAGGGATAAAAAGCTATTTTCTTTCTTATGCAATTATGTAACGAATCATACGTGTTTTCTAAAATAATAAACATAATATTGTATAATTAAAATTAAAAATTTTTTTGGTACGTAATTATTGCATTTCATATTTCCAATACATAGAAGAAAGTGGGAAACGCACAACGCCCAGAGTTTAGTCCGCTATGAACTGCATCGGATCGGCTGTTTAAATTCGTTTACAATAGAGTATCATTTCTGTCTTTATTTCTGAACTAGTAGACGCTTCTGGCAAACCAAACCACATATTGTTGCGTGCGGTCTAATTAAACTACGACACGAGAAGTTAATGTGGTTAATTTATTTGTATCTGATGGACTGTCTATTCGAATTACAATCGGCCTTTACTTTAACCTCACCTGTCTTATACATTATACTTTTCAAAAATAATCTAAATGATTATTCACAACACTACACAGTCATAACATCAGTGCGAGACATAATATTTCTATCCACTATATTAGAATATCAAGTTTTAAATATGAACGGAACTACTTTTGCATACATTTTTAAAAAGTTAAATTTTTAATAAATTAAAAGCATAAAGAAAACTTTTATTTTAAGAAAAAGGCATTCTGAAGTGAACCTGAATACCTGCTGTGCAGCTTAAATGAACTTATCTAAATTCAGAAAACCGCCTGCTTATTTAGGGGTTTGCGTTGTGTTTGGAATAGTTATTGTTGTTTAAATATAGTATTTTAATGTTATTGTTATAAAAAAACTATATAATTTTAACAACCAGTTATTATAATCTGTTGGAATTCATTTATCATTACCTATTGTTATTTACTACTTACATATAACCCTACATGCCTGTATTTCATAAATTAACAACTTAAATTTCAATTGAAACTAGCCTGAAAAAGAGCCCAGAACATTAAAAATTAACCAAATAATTTGCATGAGGCAAAATATAATGCACACCACGACATTTTTAAAACATATTTCTGCAGTATTAATTTTTTATCGTTTTTAATGAAACATTCCGATGAACCAACCACCTCTCTCCTTAATTTCGATATGAGCGCCCCAAATTTAATTCTCGAGCCAGGTCCCAGAAATTATCGGTACGCCACTGGTGCATTGTAAGTGTAATATATGTATTTGTATTTTTACCTTTAAACAAAGGAGCAATATTGAAGACTGTGAGGCATCCACTGCTCGAAAACTGTCCCAAGCTAGTCTCCATAAAGTATAAGGGGACTCCGCAAAAGAACAACATTATAAGGTAAGGAACCAGAAATGCACCTACAAATTGTAACATGAGTTATATTACATCCAAAAAGCGTAATAACAATATAGAATGGAAGCTTTTACGGTTTTGGTCCATTAAGAAATCACGGTTCTTGGGATTAGATCGTGTCAAATTGAAATTAATATCCGACGTTTCGCCTTCGATTACACGAGTATCTTCAGGGATCTTTACTCCACAAGATCTGAAAACTAAGTGAGCTCAAAGAGATTCAGGCGGGCTTTTGATCCCCGCAAGATGTCCCTTTTCAAACAGAAGGAGTATATAAAATTCCTTGCTGTGTATGAGGCAGAGACAGGACGCCCAATATCCACTAGATTTAAGAAACATGAACGATGTATTAAAAAGAAACAAATTGTTCAGTCTGCTGTAGCTAAATACCAGCATACCACTGATCATATTATAAATGTAAAAGAATAGGGTCTAGCATCGGTTCCAGAATATTATATCAATAAAAGGCAAATTAGAGAATCTATTGAAATTTTTAAACATACAAAAACTTTAATAGGCATATGGTTTATGGCCTACGTCACACGTGGAAGCCGAGCTTAACACAGGGTCACGATTTGGCGAATACAAGTCGGGTATAAAAGCCCGCCTGCATCTCTTCGAGCTCACCAGTGTTCAGATCCATGGGGTAAATATCCCTGAAGATGTCTCGTGTAATCGAAGGCAAAACGTCGGACGTACAGTAAGAGTTAAGTTATAAGACAGACAGTAATTCCAATTTGACACTGTCTAATAACAAGAACGAAGATTCCTAAGTAATAACAATAGTGTTACAAATTCTATATAATTAGACTTTAAAAATAGGAGAGCAAAGTTTCACTTTACGAACCGACTCTTTTTATTGATATATATATATATATATATATATATATATATATATATATATATATATATATATATATATATATATATATATATATATATATATATATATATATATATATATATATATATATATATATATATATAAATAAAACAAATTTTCCATCCTTTAAAAAAAACTCAAATTCAAATTTAATTCATAGGAAGCGGTTTTACCCTGTAGAGTAACACAATATAAAGAAAAAAAGTGCTTTTATATGCACAGACAGAAAATAAATTTGCCCCTTCTTACTGATTTTTTTCTTTTAAATCTCAAGTTGAGACAAAAATTAACAGAGACGGGGCCGTACTAATGTATGACAAAACACATTTGTTCTTATTTTGGTTAAAAGAAATTTTCCCGTTCCACTCTGTCACCTATTATTTCTAATTCGTTTTTGGACAAAATTAAAAAATAATATGCGTAAATGTTAACGAACCTCCTCCACTTCTGTAGCATAAATAAGGAAATCTCCATACATTTCCAATTCCAATCGCATAGCCTAACGACGACAAGATGAATTCAGTCTTATTGGCCCATTTTTCTCGTTTATGTTCCTTCCCTTGTCTTTCAAAATGTTTTTCATTTTCATGTCCATTAATCTCCTTGGTGCACATTTTCTATTTTTTAAAGGGTTATTTTTCAACAGTTAATTTTCCCCGCAATTTTTGTTCATTTCTCTAAAAAAAAATAGTAATAATTGGCTATTCTACTTGAATAATGCATAATATCTTAACAGATTTAAAGGATAGTAAACAATAATATACATAGTGGTCAATTTGAAATAACAAAAATTTACTTTGTTTTTTCAAATATCAATAATTTTTTACTTTTGATTTGTTATTTATTTTAATTATAATTAAGCTTAAATCGGCGGTTCAGATAAATTCTTAAAACTTTTATATTTAAAATATTTTTCAATGGGAATACATTATTTTTCATGACAAAGTTTTTCTCAAATTTCTGAGGTTTCTTTAAAAATAAAGGAATCAGACCTAATTTATTTATAATCAGTAAAAATATATCCATTCGATGCAGGGGCGTGCAGTCCATGGAAGCAAGGGAAGCAGTGCTTCCTCAAAAAAAATTACAAAACATCTTCTAAAACGTAATTTTTGAAATAGGAAACTATTAATTTAGTTTATATTAAAAATGCTAAATTATTATCTTAATTATCAAACCCATAATAAATGCGGCCTTGACTCCGACCGAGCCACAATAGAATATTGAATAGAACCTCTGCGGGCCGCTAGCTTCTCTGCAGCTAAGTCCTGTATGCTTGATTTCCTGTGATCCGACCCAGAGGTTATTGAACTTTCCACCGGCTGTTTGCAATTTTTGCATTTCAGTCGCGTGCTTTATATGGGGGCGGAAGCTATCGTTGGAGTAGGTTCTTTGTTTGAACGGCTATCCGTGTGTTATGTGATACGTACGTCGCGTCGTGCATGGTGCGATATGGAAGACAATAATACGGACGTGGATTTGCAAATACCGTCAACTTCGGCTGTTGGTAATAACGTTGAAAATGTTGGAGAATTTAGTGTGAAGAGTGTGTGTGAATGTGTGGTGTGTGTCTTAATAATAAAGGGATTTTCAACATTAAGCTTCGCTGATAAGCTTCAAATAATTTCCAAAGCAAGGGCAAAACCGCCTATGAAAAATTTAACCACAAAAATGAAAAACTGTATTAGACATTTTTATCCGAAAAAACAATACGAACGATTTAAATGGCTAGCAGGGTGTGAAAATATAAGTAAATTATTTTGTTGGCCATGTTTACTTTTTGAAAATGAAAAAGGTCTCTGGAATAAAACTGGTTTTTCCAATTTAAACAATTTCCATAAAGCTGTAAAAAGACACATTATGTCCAAAGCGCATTTGTAGGCCGTCATAAAAGAAAAAGTCTTCGGCAAAACCAGAATTGAACACACCCTTAATAAACAGTTTGAAATTAGTCACCGCCAACACATTGAACTAGTCGATAAAAATAGGCAAATATTAAGAAGACTTATCGATGTTGTTTGTTTTCTCGGACAGCACGAATTGGGATTTAGAGGTCATGACGAAACAAGGGTTTCTTTAAATAGAGGAAATTTTCAAGATTTACTTAGTTTAATTGCTTAAAACATCTTTTAGAGCAGTCTAGCGTTTTTCGCGGAACTTCGAATCGAATCCAAAATGATTTAATTTCCGCTGTTGCAACCATTATTCTAAAAAGAATTAAGCAGGAGATTGGCGAGGCGCGGTTCATTGCTATTGTTCTGGACGAAACTACTGATATCACTAATTTTAGACAATTATCTATAGTAATACGCTACGTTAAAACAGACGGAAGTATTCAAGAGCGATTTTTAGGTTTTAAGAATGTGTTCGAAAATCGTACAACAGATGCATTATATACCGTAATTTATAACGTTACTAAAGAAATTAATGGAGAGAAAAAAATAGTTGCTCAAAGCTATGATGGAGCTGCAGTGATGGCAGGACAATTAGGGGGTCTGCAAGCTAAAGTTCGAGAAACTTTCCCAAGTGCTGTGTTTGTTCATTGTTTTGCTCATAAATTAAATTTAGTTTTATCCCAGTCCATCAATCATATTAAAGAATGTAAAGTATTTTTCGTTACTTTAAGTGGCATGGCTGCTTTTTTTCCAAGTCTACAAAACGTACACAAGCTTTGGACTCCATTGTCCACAAACGATTGCCCAAAGTAGCTCCTACTAGGTGGAACTATAATGGAAGACTTGTGTTAACAGTATCTGAAAATCGTGAATCACTGATTGAACTATTTGAGAATATAATAGAAAATAATGAAACTGGGACTCAGAAGCAATAAATACTTCGAGGGGGTTTTTGGACGAGATTTTAATTTTAATTATTTGTTGAACATATTTTCAGAAATATTTCCATTCTCGGACAATGTTTTTAATATATTACAAACTAAAACAAATGATATTGCTTTTTGCCTAAAAAAAGTGGATGATTTTAAGTCCATGTTAAGCCAAAAAAGAGATGACTTTGACCTATTTTAGGAGAAAACGATGACGTTAAATGTAGAGCCGCAAGCCAAGCCTGTTCGAACAGACAGGGTCGGAGATGTTCAAATATCATACAGACGCCTCTTTTATGAAATAATCGATCAAATTCAGCAACAAATAAACTATAGATTTAACGGTTTAAATGATTTTAAATTCCTCGAGCTCTGCAATTGAAAATCTGAACTAAAAGTGATTTACGAAACTGATGATATTAGCGCAAAAAATCACGCTAAGGAACTAATGCAATTTTTAAAAGACAAGGAGCAGCTGGAAGATGCCTACACCGAAGTGTCGAAATTGTGTGAATTAGTATTGACAATACCTGCCACAAGTTCATCAGTAGAACGCAATTTTTCAACACTTAAACGTATACAAAATTTCGTGAGAAATTCAACGGGACAGGAGAGACTTTCGCATACATCGCTGTTGTTCATTGAAAATAAACTTCTCCAAAATATGTCGGAGCATCGACGTTTTTATGATGACGTCATTGACGAATTTGCAAAAAATGATCGTAGAATCGAATTATATTACAAATAGGTAAGTTTCCAAAAATTGCTTCCCTTTCTTAAAATTGATTCGATGGACATATAATATACAAGATGTCACATTCAAGAAAATAAATTTTCGGAAAAACGAAATTAACTTTTTATACATTTAAATGGTAACGTAAATTTATAACCGAATGTCTTGTACAGGGTGCCTAAAACAAGATGTACTATTTCCTTATCGGGACAACCATACGAGATAGAGAGATATTTTAAAAACAAATATTTATTTGTTTCTTTTGAAGTTTTTACTTATTTCATTTTTATTTATACAGGGCGTTTACATTTTTCCTGGAATGAATATGAATTTTATCATGTTATATATGACATCCTATATATTATTACATATTGTGGTAGTGCATTTAAAGATGAGTTAAATAATATATATTAGAATGGGTCGACAATGCAACGTTTTGGATTTATTTCTTCAGTTTTTTTGTGTATTTTCAAATCAACAGAATTAAAGTAGTTTTAAACTTTTTTAAATTTTACTAGAGCCAAAAAAAAATATATATACGTTCATTATATTTGCATTTTAATACTCAAGTTTTAATACTTAAAAAAAAATTACAACGTTGCCATGCCAAAAATAAAACAGAATAAATGGGAATTAAAACAAAAACACAAACATATTTTTCTCTAAAAGTGTCCTCTAACTTTTATGATTCTCTAGATAAAAGGAGAGGACATCTTATTTAAATAGCCTGTACAGGGTGTCCCGTTTTCGTTGTTTTTATGGGGCATCTCTCTTATTAGTGAAGATAGAGGGTTCCAGTGTTTGAGACAGGATGCTACTTTTTTGTGAAACGAAAGATGACACAAACAAAATTTTTTTAGCCCCCTTCGTTTTTGAGATACATTGTGAAATTGAAAATATTGCATTTTTGGGCCTCTCTCGTACTTCGGTTGTTGTTTAACTTATCAAAAAGGTAAAAACTGGCTCTGATACAGTTTTTCACTTAGAATCCAGTGGCGTAGTCAGATTTTTTTATGTGAACTGTCGTTTTTGAGATATAACACAAACTTATAATTTTTTAAATGAGACACCCCGTACAGTTTTATTTTATATTATTCAGGTCACAATAAGCTACTCGAAAATATATAATAGTATATACTTTTCTATTAGAATCGCCCAGTAATTTGCATTTTTTTAAAGATAGACTCAGTTTTTTTGGTAGTAGGCTCGGATTGCCTAAACAAAACCAAAAGAAAATTGTTGTCATGTTAAATAAATTGCTTATCCAAAACCTCTGGTTCGTTTTGAAGCCAGATTAGATAATCGCAACCATTATTTTAAATTTTATAATAAAAAATGGCCAGAAACCAAACCTTTTCAAATGAAGAAAAATACGACATGTTGCTCTGCTTTGCACAATCTAACGAAGATGTTAACGAGGCCTCGGAACTATATTTATTAAGGTATGCTTAGCATTCGTCGTATTTTATATTAAATACATTTTTATGAAGCTCTTGGCGTTTTAAACATAGGTATCCAGAACGAAGACAACTCTGTAATATTACATTTCTTAGACTGACAAGAAATTTAGTTGATTTCGGATCTTTGCCGCGAAGCAAAACCTATAACGAGGAATACGTAGTTAATGTTCTGGCGTCCATTGATGTAGATCCTTCAAGTTCTTGCAGAAATATCCACCGAATGTTGGGGTTCCAAAAAGCCGGGTACAAAAAATTTTAAGGAAACAATTTTATAAACCATTTAAATTGAGATTGGTGCAACACTTACATTCGGGCGACGCGCAGAAAAGTAATATGGTCCGATGAGGCATATACAGGGTGTCCCAATAGTGCGTTCTCGGTTGATATCTTGATAACGGATAGCGATATAAAAAAAGTTCAAATACAAAAGTTGTAGAACAATACGGGCTACATAACCTAAAATTATTTTCATTTATACAGGGTGTCTCAAAAATCTGTAGCGAAGCAAAGTTGTGTTTTTCTTATGGGCCACCCTGTATATTTTTGCATATTTAGATTCTACTCGTGATTCTACACATTTTTTGTATTACATGTCCTATGTCTAAATCTGATAGTTTTTCTAATATCCGCCATTTTGTAAAAAATTATGAATTGCAGTGCCTTTTTTCAAACGACGTGGGCCGTTGGCTTTTTGATATAGGATTATGATTTTTGGCAGGAACATTAACAAAAGTATGGGTTGACTTTCAACGTGAACAAAATTTGTCGGCGTTGTACAGGGGGTCCTAGATAAGTAGGAGAAATTAAAAAAATTAAAAACATCATATCTTCATTTTTTTAAATGGAATGTATAGTATTTTAATATTTTAGACCATTCGTGACCCAAACCCCTATATTTCGTTATAAATATGTCCTATACCTATTTGTCATAGTTTCCGAGATTTTGACGGTTTTGTGTTTATTATTTGGTTTTCAATGGCAATCGCCTTAGAATTTGCTTTATTATCGAATTTATAGAATTTTCCGAGGAATCCAAAAATGTAATAATATACAGGGTGTTCCATTTAAAATAACAAAGTTGATATCCGAGGGACAATTGTATTTCAACTTTTTCTCTTTTAATAAAAATAAAGGAATTAAAGGGGGTGGCAAATCTCGGTGAATCACCCTGTACATTAATACACATTAAAAAATTCAGAATTAAAAATTCAGTCTACTATTTTTCTTTATTTAAAAAGGCAAATAAATATTTTAATTAAAGAGACACAACAGAAAAAGAAGTCCTACAATCACTTGATTAAATGTTCAATATGACCACCATTTCTTTCAACACACACTTGTAGCCGATTCACAAAGGAATTTTTAACTCTATTCAGCATCGCGGCATTGATATTTGTACATGCGTTTCTAATTCTCATTTTCATATTCTCTATGGTAGTGGGTGGCGTTTGGTAAAGTTGCTCTTTAACAAAACCCCACAAGAAAAAATCTAGTTTTGTGAGGTCCGGAGACCTTGCCGGCCATGATACTGGACTTCCCCTACCAATCCATTTATTTTCATAATTCGCGACTAAAAATTGCCTCACCTGCCTGCTAAAATGTGCCGGAGCGCCATCTACTTGGAACCACATCCGCCTCACTAAATTCAAAGGTAATTCGTCAATCCACACCTGCAAACGGTTTTGCAGTAAATTTAGGAAAGTGTCTCCATTAACTCTATTTTCAAAAAAAATAAGGTCCAATGATACGGTTACCGATTATACCAGCCCATACATTAGGAGACCATCTATGCTGGTGATCCAAGGGGATAATGAATCTGGGGTTTTCAGAACTATAATAGTGGAAATTATGTCGGTTGACGTATCCATTTTTATGAAATGTCGCTTCGTCAGTAAATAAAATGTTATTGAAAAAATCATGTTCTTCTCTATTTTTTGCTAATGCCCAAGTAAACAATTCAACTCTTCGATTGAAATCGTCTTGATCCAGCTCTTGTACCAGTTGAATATGGTATGGGTGAAATTTATGTTTTCTAATTATTCTATTTGCCGTAGATTTAGCAACACCTCTCTCCTTTTCTAACTGCCTACATGAAATATGAGGATTTTCAATTAAAGTTTGCATAACAAGATATTCAGTTTCTTCATTTGCGGCTCTTTTCTGCCTTTCCAATTTTTGTTCGTAATCGACACATCCAATTCTTTCAAATCGTTCTTTGAGTCTGCCAAATGATACCTCATGAGGATGACGTTCGGCATTGCTAAACCGTTGCGTGCTAAAATTCTACTTGCTAAAAAACAATTTTGATCACTTACGCCCAAAACATAAATCATGTTAATACACAAGAGTTTGACATTTCGCCATGACAACATTTTCCCCGTTTTCATTTGTTTTTACTTTAGGATTGTCTAAGGCATCTTCGTACATTAAGTTCCAACTAAATGTTGACACTACCTAAGCTTTTATAATAGCCAAAATCGTAAATATTTAAGAATAGTTGGTAAAACATCTGTTCTAAGTCTTTAGGTCGCGATTCTTAGCACAATATTATGAGCTGAATTTTTAATTTTGCGTCACTTGTAGTGTATGATCATTAGAAAATTAGATAATAAAGCAAATTCTAAGGCGATTGCCATTGAAAACCAAACAATAAATACAAAAATGTCAAAATCTCGGAAACTATGACAAATAGGTATAGGACATATTTATAACGAAAGATAGGGTTTTGGGTCACGAATAGTCTAAAATATTAAAATACTATACATTCCATTTAAAAAAATGAATATATGATGTTTTTAATTTTTTAAATTTCTCCTACTTATCAAGGACCCCTTGTACAACGCCGACAAATTTTGTTCACGTTGAAAGTCAGCCCATACTTTGTTAATGTTCCTGCCAAAAATCATAATCCTATATCAAAAAGCCAACCGCCCACGTCGTTTGAAAAAAGGCACTGCAATTCATAATTTTTTACAAAATGGCGGATATTAGAAAAACTATCAGATTTAGACATAGGACATGTTATACAAAAAATGTGTAGAATCACGAGCAGAATCTAAATATGCAAAAATATACAGGATGTCCCATAAGAAAAAACACAACTTTGCTTCCCTACAGATTTTTGAGACACCCTGTATAAATGAAAATAATTTTAGGTTATGTAGCACATATTGTTCTACAACTTTTGTATTTGAACTTTTTTTATATTGCTATCCGTTATCAAGATATCAACCGAGAACGCACTATTGGGACACTCTGTATAAGTAGCGCCGAAGTATTAAATAGCCCTAATTTTAGATACTGGTCGCAAGAAAAACAGCATCGAATATTTCCTCGCGAACGACAGGGTAGATTTGGGTTTAAAATTTCTTGTTTCATATTGGGTTCAAAAGTAATGTATCGTATATACCAGGGGAGGTTAAATACAGATCGGTATTTCTAAATACTGGAACTTATTCTACCGGAATTACTCAATGAACTGCCTTTTATGCGACATATATTTTCAGCAGGACAGAGCACCTGCTCATAATTCCGGTAAAATAAGGCAGTACTTGGAAAATCATTTTCTTGGAAAATGGATAAGGACCAATGGTCCTGTAAGATGGCCGGCGAGATCGCCAGATCTCTCGGTTTTGGATAACTTCCCGTCTGTTACTTTAGAAAACAAAATATATAGGACAAGACATGACACCTTAGCCGATTTAATAAATGCCACAAGAAGGGCATTCAATGAAATGCAACAACGACCGGTTAGTATTTTCATCGCCTTAAGAAGAATACGGAAATTATGTAGGCTTTGTGTAAGACAAAATGGACATCATTTCGAGCAATATCTTTAGGGCATTGATTTAGTTTTCTGTTTATTTTAGTGACCTTTAGTGGTAGGATTAGTTTTTGTTGTTAGTTGCTGTTTAGAGGTATTAGAGGTTGAATTATTAACATGTTCATTTTATTCAATTAATAATAGTTTTCAAGATTGATGGATTTACAGATTTAGCAGCGAAAAACAGGTTAATAATAATTCTTTTTATTATAAAACCGAGTTTTCGGTCCGATTTTGAACCTTCTTCAAGGCAGCAGGCTAAAATTATAACACTGTAAGATAAATAGTGCTATGATAGTTATTACAACCCTACTTACATTTTACATTATAATTATTGAATTATTAAATTGCTAAAATTTGAACATTTCTTGTAAAATAGTATTAAACAGGAATATACAAGATAATAATTTATTGTACAAGTTTTTAAAAAATTCTTGTTCCTATAAATAAAATATACCTGAGAAATTAATTTGTTTTGTAAGCAATCCCAGCCTACTACCAAAAAGTGAGTCTATCTCTAAAAAAATACAAATTACTGGGCGATTCGAATAGAAAAGTATATACTATTATATATTTTTGAGAAGCTTATTGTGAACTGAATAATACAAAATAAAAATATACCGGCTGTCCCATTTAAAAAATTATAAGTTTGTGTTATGTCTCAAAAACGATAGCTCACATATGCCACTTGATTCTACGTGAAAAACTGTATCAGAGCCAGTTTTTACCTTTCGATAACTTAAACAACAACCGAAATACGAGGGGGGGCCTAAAAATGCAATATTTTCAATTTGACACTGTATCTTAAAAACGAAGGGGGCTATGAAAATTTTGTTTGGATCATCTTTCGTTTCACAAAAAAGTAGCACCATGTCGCGAAAACCGCAACCCTCTATCTTCACTAATAAGAGAGATACCCCATAAAGACAACGAAAACGGGACACCCTGTACAGGGTGTCCGGATTTGGTTGCAAAAGCAGGGTATCTCGCTTATTTTTAAAGATAGAACCTTGCGGTTTTCACGAACCTGAGCTAATTTTTTGTGAAACTCATGAAGCCGTAAACAAAATTTTCATAACCTTCTTCGTTTATGAGATACAGGGAGAAATAGAAAATTTTGCATTTTGGGACCCCCCTCGTATCTCGGTTATCCTTTAACTTAAGGCAAAGGGAAAAATTGCTGCTTATGCAGTTTTTTACGCTGGATCCAGTGGCGTAGTCATATTTTTCATTTGAGTTGTTATTTTTTAGATATGACCCAAAGTTTTGTTTTTTTAAATGGGACACCCTGTATATTTGTCCAGAAATTGATTTGTCCTTTTAAAAGCTTCTCAAAAATATATAATAGTATGGGTCTATTTTAATAAACAACAACAAAAATCCTAATTTTTATAATTATCATCCCAAATTTTGCAGTAGGCCATGCAAAACGATGCCGTTTTCTTTTGTTTTCTTGGAAGCAAATGAAATTTCCCAATTTTGTAAGCGTGTATAAAATATAGCGCTAGTTTTTTGTATTTATTCATTGTGTAAAAATATATTTGTATTATTATGGAAGAAAACCAAACTTTCAAACATTATGAAAAGTACGATATGTTAGCTTGTTTTGTATTAAGTAATGAAAATGTTGAAGCGGCTTCTGAGATGTATTTTAACAGGTAAATAGTTAATTTTTAGGTATGTTGAAATACTATTGCTTAATTTTTATTTAGATATCCTAACCTAATATATCCACTTTTTACCGGATAAAAAAGAATTTACTTAATCACGGATCATTTATCAAACCTCGTACGAAAACATATAATAAAGAAAATCGGGAGGCTGAGGAAATTACGGTTTTGGCTAATGCATAAGCTTACCTTACAAACTCTTGTAGGGCCAGAGTTCAAGAAATTCTAAAAAAGCACAAATACCATCCATACAAATTTAGGCTCGTGCAGCACTTACAGCCAGGGGATGCAGAGTGTCGGGTAGTCTTCTGCAATTGGTTTCGAGAAAGATGCGATATGGTTAGAGATTTTGAAAGGAAGGTTATATGGTCAGACGAAGCACATTTCAGTAATTCTGGTATACTCAATAGGCACAATAGTAGATTCTGGTCCCAGGAAAATCAACACCAAATATTTCCCAGAAAACAGCAGGGCAGGTTTGGTCTAAATGTGTCCTGCTTCATATTAGGAACACATAAAATTTTATATATTTGAGGGAAATCTAACAGCCAATCGCTATATAGAAATTTTAGAGGCAGCTATACCTGAATTACTTGACGATGTTCCTCTAGCGCAAATTAACAAAATTTATTTTCAACAGGACGGTGCTCCTGCACACAATTTTGGAATGACGAGATTATTTCTGTACAATAATTTTACCAATCAATGGTTCGGGACAAATGGGCCTATAAGATGGCCCCCTAGGTCCCCAGATTTGTCGATTTTAGATTTCTTTCTGTGGGGATATCTGGAAAATAGAATTTACAAAGACCATTATGATAATATCCAAGATTTAGGAAATGCAATAAGAGAAAATTTTCGCTATTTACAAAATAATCCCGTTATTTTGCTTAATTCCCTAAAACGAATACGAAAATTGTGCGAAGCATGCATAGAACAAAATGGAAATCAGTTTGAACAGTTCTTTTGAATTCCTTGGTTACTGTAGTTCTTATACCACAGTTGATTTTTGCTGAAAGGCTTGTTACATAATAATGTATTACTGTTTTGTTCTTGTGTTACATAAATCTAGGTAGGTGGTACTTTTTTGGTGCGAAATTATCAATACATATTTTGATAAATAGATTTAATTACATATTTATTTTGATTTATTATTAGGATGAAGATATTGTTAACGACTTTAAATAAAAGGCAGCATTGTTTTGCATCGCCTACCGCAAAATTTGGGATGATAATTATAAAAATTAGGATTTTTGTTATTGTTTATCAAAATAGACCCATACTATTATATATTTTTAAGAAGCTTTTAAAAGGACAAATCAATCTCTGGACAAATATACAGGGTGTCCTATTTAAAAAAACACAACTTTGGGTCATATCTAAAAAATAACAACTCAAATGAAAAATATGACTACGCCACTGGATCCAGCGTAAAAAACTGCATAACCAGCAATTTTTCCCTTTGCGTTAAGTTAAAGGATAACCGAAATACGAGGGGGGTCCCAAAATGCAAAATTTTCTATTTCGCCCTGTATCTCATAAACGAAGAAGGCTATGAAAATTTTGTTTACGGCTTCATGAGTTTCACAAAAAATTAGCTCAGGTACGTGAAAACCGCCAGGTTCTATCTTGCAATTATTCATTTAACTCGCCTATCAGAACAAATATTTTATTATATTGGCAGGAAAATTTAAAGATATTTCTTTCTCAGGCCATTACTTTAATCTACCTAGTTTTTATTAGCATGAGATCTGGTAATGATGGAGGTATAATATTGTGTTTTATGGAGTATGCAAATTGTTTTATTTAAAAGAACTAAATACGGTTCCAAACTTGCATTAATTTAAAACAAGTTGGAAAGGTCATACAAAAGGGAATTTCTATTTTTGCTGTACATAGTGAACGCATTATCTGGCCATAAAAAACGCAAAAAGTTGCTATAAAATGAACTCTCAAATATTTTTTACTTGTCTTTTGAGAGCAAAGTATTGTAATCGCGTAAAAATGATCCTTTGTGTTTTTTGTAGATCTTTGCATTTTAGTCTTCCTAAATCCTGAAATAGTATATTTCTTAACTAGTGCGCAAAGTAAGTCTGGATGTCAGAGTAAATTCGGTTAATTTAACAAAATGTGTGCCAGTTAGTTTTATTAATAAAGTAAAAATAGCAAAAATTCCCCATAAAAATATTAAATAACAAACACTTTGTTTTTATTTTTTTTAAATTTACACCTACATCACCCTGGTATAAACAGTGGCGGCTCTTCCATAGGGTCATTTGGTCAATGACCCCCAAAAATATTTCAGAAAATAAATTATTCTATTCAAATTCAAAATCATTTTATTACCAACCAATTTATAGAAAATTACAATAACAAGAAAACATATTAACAATTACAATATGGTGATAATGCGGGCTACACCTCGATTTTATAACCGATACCACAGCGTACGTAGCACGCATGTGTGGTTTAGACCGTTAAAAATAAACAAACTGTAATTAATAATTAGATTCAGAGCTTATATACTATACCTACGTAATTCAAGTTTCCAACTTACTAATTGCTAATTGAGCAGAGGCAGAAAGAGGTCCGAAAAAAAAACAAGGTTTAAACTATTTGAAATGTATAAACAACATAATCATTTCGGCTAGATCAGTTTACTTAGACATATTTGGATTTATAAATATATTATAAACGATAAGAGATAAAATAAAATACCCAAAACACATTACTAGAATATTAAACACGCTGCATATTTAGCAGATATTCCTTTATATATTTAGAAAATTTGTAAATTGATAATTCTTTTACAGAGTTTGGCAAAACATTCCACAATTTAATTCCAACATAAGAAAATTATTTTTGGAACCCGACTGTTTTGTGTTGTGGCACTATAAATCGATTTACATGTCTTGTATTGTGAAAGTGAGAACAAGTGGCGAATAAAACATTTAAATATAGGGGTTGTCCAGTTTTCCGGATCTTATAAATAAGCTTGTACATATGATATTTACTACGATGCTTCATATTTAGGATAAAATTTTCATTCAAGTAGGGCGTAATATGATTTCTATATTGTATATTAAAAGAAAAACGCATACAACTGTTTTGTAATTTTTGAATAGTTCCCACCAACTTCTCAGACAATTAATCAGAATACGCCATATCACCGTAATCTGAACAAAGACCAAATAAGAGCGTTACAGATATAATACTTGGTTTTTGAAGGCAATACGCTTTTCAGATTATATAATTTTTTCAAGCGACTATAGGCTAGTTTTATTTTATTTTTAATGTGAGATTCAAATGAAAGATTCGAATCGAAAGTTACACCTAAAATCTTTGCCTCTTTGACGATCGGAAGATAAGTGTTATTTATTTTTATTTTAAAATTATCAGTAACGCTCCGTATAGTATTTTTGTTATTTCCAAAAAAAATTATATTACATTTTGAAGCATTCAATTTTAAATTATGATCTCTTGCAAAATCGTTCATATTTTTTATGTCACTATTAAACTGTTCCTGAGATTGCTCTACTTGAGATATAGGAATAGGCATGTATATTTGAGAATCATCTGCGTATTGTTGTAATTTGGAATTATTTACGCAATTATTCATATCCCCAACATACAGAGAACAGCAAGGGACCCAATACAGAACCCTGGGGAACACCAGTTGTTAGAGGCAGATATCCCGACTTACTTATATAACCATTTGTTTTTAATAATACACAGTGAGATCTATTTGGGAGATAAGAACCCAAGAAGTTTGTAGATTTTTTGAGAATCCAAAGTATTGCAATTTTGCCAACAGCATATCGTGATTGATAGTATCAAAGGCTTTGCTGAAATCAAGTATAGCCATACAAGTAATATGCTTTTAATCTTCATTTAGTCGTATACTGTTCACCATTTCAATCATGCTAGTCGTACTAAAATTTTTACGAATCCCGGATTGACAGCTTGTTACAATATTGAAAGAGTTTACAAAATTATTTATTTGTTGACAAACATGTTTTTCTAAAATGTTTGATACTACAGGCAAAATACTTACAGGTCTAATGTCTTTAGGTTCCTTCGGATCAGTTATTTTAGGAAATGGTTTAATTAAAGCCCTTTTTCGTACAGCTGGAAAACAGTCTTCTAATATACAACTATTAATTATGTTTATAATTACAACTATTAATTATGTTTATAACGGGGTTATATACAATATGGTAAACATAATCTCTAATTGATATTTCATCTTCTCCGGTAGCATTCGTATTTATAGTGTTTAAAATTGTATTAAGAGTTTTTTCGTCTATGAGGTTAAAATTCAACTCGGAAGTTAGATTTTGATATTTATTAGCTTTATAATAGTTTAATCTGCCTTGAGAGAGTATTTGAGTTAAGAATAGAGTTTGAAAAATAATCATTTAAAAGTTCGGCATTACTTAAATTTTCTGGCAGATCAATTTTTTTTGTATATGTCAAATTAAGTTTTTTAGCATTTTTTTAAAAAACGTTACCCCTCGTTAAAGGCGTTTGGTAAAAATGTTCGATTTTCTCTCTACTAATAGCGTATTCAGTAAAATTTCGTAACTGACGATCGTATTGAAGATTGGTTGAATTTTTTTATTTTACATATTTACGGTAAGATGTGTCTCTTAGTTTCATTAAGAATTTAATGTTACTCGTAGTCCATGGGGTAAATGGTTTGTCATGTACAATGCTTATTTTAACTGGGGCATGTTTTTTCATTAGAGATATAATATGTTTATTAAATATTTTTACTTTTTCATTGTTATGCTTAGCATAATAAACATCCTCCCATGATAAATGTAACGTATCATACTCGAACGAATTTATTTTAATGTTATTGTAACTACGAAACTGTATCCTTCTGAGACAGAGCTTCTTTTTTGATAAATTTAATGCGGCATAATGATGATCTGAAATTGACTGAGACAAGAAAATTAACCCTGAAACACAACATCTAAGTTCTTTACTAACAATAATTACATCTATAAGTGTTGATGTGTTAGTTGAAATGTTAATTCTCGTCGGTTCTTTGATAAGTTGAGTGAGGTTAAACACATCTAAAAGTTTGATAAGCCTTTCTTTAGAATTTAGGTTATTTGAATGCTATATTAAATTCCCCCAACAGTAAAACATAGTCATACATAGGCACTGAGAGGCTAAGCATGTTTATCAAAAAATTGAGAAAATTTTGAACATTTGGGGAAGGAGGACGACAGTGGCGGCTCGTGGTTTCTAAAACTGGTGAGACGAGAAAAGGTTTGTTACTTATAATAGGTAGATGGCGCCGCAAGCGAAACATTTTTGGGCTGCCACGTCCAAATTGACTCATTTTTATGATTTGTTTTTGTCTTTTACATACCAATACCAAGATATATGCCCAATTTTTCATTAAGTAATTTTTAAAATAAAAATTATTACATAAATATAAAAATAAAATAATAATCTTTAAGATATTCACTCAATTTTCATGTAGTTCGTTTTATCCTCAGATATGTGTACATATATACTCTTCTCAAAGATATATAATATAAACATTTTTCATCATTGGATTCTTTTATAAAAAATATTAAAAATACTTAATCAAAATAGTCGAGTTTAAAGTGTAATAAACCTGTAATAATCTAATATGGTGTGGACAGTAATTTTTTTTATAAAAAACCAAAACTGTTTAGGCAAATAGGTATGTGGATGGTGCAGTTAAGTCACTTTTTGTAAATTAAATTAATGCGCCTGTCTTTTAAAGAGGCAAATTTCTCAATGATTTTGTCATAAAAGTCACCATTACATTCAGAAAGTTTAACTAATAACTCTTTTTCTATTGCCATGATCGACAGGGCTGAGAGCCTATCTTGAGATATACTATTTAGTAAGTAGGTCTTTATTCGCTTTAAGCACGAAAAATCTCTTTCGGCCTGTATACTTTTTAAGGGGATTGTCAAAATTATTGTCGGAAGTCGATATACTTCACAAAATACTGAAATTAATTCTAAACTATTAATTTGTTTAAGGAGTTCTTGAATATTGACTTTATAAAATTGTTCATCTCGGTAAATTATGCTTAGCTCATTTTTGAGGCGGTCTTTGTCAAACATTTTTGGATACGTTTTTTCTAACGAATTTAATAGACTAATAGGGAATTCTGTAGCAAAGTCTTTGTATTTTGATGTATTAAGAAGTTTCACAAATTCCAGTTTGTGTCAAAACCTGATGTTAATTTGAAAAATTATACAGTCTAAAATTTCATAGAACAGATTTTTATATTATTCCATTAAATCTGATTCGCTCATGCTACGGGTTTGTCTACTACATGGCAATCCGGTAAGTGATTTTGCTTTTTCAAAAATGGATTTAAGGAAATTTTCAGCGCGCAGCTCATTTAATCGTTTGACGGCAATGTTCAATTGTGAAATGCAGAAATCAATTTCTAGGTTACTTAACTGAAAAACTTGAAACAGAATATCAGTAACAAAAAAAATTTCTTTAAATGCAAAAGTTAAAAAAGCAAATTCAAAATCGAAAAGGTCTTTTAGATACCCCTTGGCCATGTGTATAGTATTTGAGTCTAATTCTGGATTTTCAATCATGTCCTGAAAAACTAAGGTTAGTCCTTCCCAATTATTTGCAACAAAAATTAGAATTTTTGATCGAGAATACCACCTTGTATCACTTGCTTGCGGACTCGTTTTTTTATTATTTTGTCCAATATAGATGTGCGTTTGTACGATTTATGGAAAAAAGCAGGCAAACTTTTCAAAGTTGCGAAAAAGATTCGGCTTTCCTTAATATAATTTGAACCCAGTTGTAAAATTAAATTGAGACGATGAGCAGCACAATGAGTGTACATTGCTTGTGGAGCATCTGATCTTATTCGTGTTTGTAGACCGCTCAATTATCCGGCCATAACCGCAGCTCCATCATAACATTGTGCTACTAATTTTCGTTTAAAATTTAAAGGTTCCAATATTCTTACAATTAAGTTATAGAGTGCATTAGCTCTAGAATCCTCATTTATATCAAAAAAGCCTAAAAAACGTTCTTTTATTTCGGCTAATTTATTTACATACCTAACAGTTACACAACATTGGGCTTTTGCAACTATATCCGTCGTATCATCTACAATTAATGAGAAAAATGTAGCCTCCGATATTTCTTGTTTAATAAAGGTCTCGAATGTCCCATAAATACACTTTTCTCTTCTAAATGCTTTAGAAGTTCGGTGTTACGTTTAATTAAACAATTAAAAACTTCCTTAAAATTCCCTCTGTTAAAAGAAAATTCGGATTCGTCATGCCCCCTAAAAGCCAGTTCTTGTTTTCCCAGTAATATAGTCGTATCTATAAGGTATGTCAAAAGCAAGCGGTTTTTCCTAACATCTTCATTGTACAATAATTTAGATAAACGAGCATTTTCGATTAGTGCATCTTTAATTGTAGTCATATTTTGAAAAAAACGTACAAAACCTAAGGTATTTTGAATATGGAAATATAGACCCTTCATGCATTTTAACCGCTCTAGAAAAATTTTTAAAATCAACGTATCCATCAGAAGTCCATACTGTTTTTGTTTTTCCCAGTATTAAGCAAGGCCAACAATATAAACGCTGCTTAAAAACACTTCCACAAATCCAAGTGTGTGTTTGATACCATGACGTTTGAAATGATCGTTTATATTTTCGACCGTCTTTTTTATCACTACTTAAGGTACTTATCTTCGGCATGGGTTTATCTCCGCGAAGAATTTCTTTTTTCTCATCCTCGGGACGCCTGGAAAATGCCGTTGTCAATAGTGACATAACGATATCGTGGACTGGATTCATAGTTCACACGTTTCGTTTATTTTAAATTTTAATCACTAATTCATATAAACTACTCTAGCAGTCTATCTACTCAATAATTAAACTAACGCAACGTCAAAAATACTTTAGATAGAGTAACACTCGACACAGACTAAACGCGCGAGATTCACGAAATAATACAATAAAAATATAAAACAAACACCAAATTATTGCCGAATAATCTCAATATCCACCCACTTCCCGCTCAATCTCAAACCGTCCCCACACGCCCACGCAAATATCAACAAAAACAAAATGGCTTGCATTTGGCAGCCGGATGCGCGATTGTCATTTACCGATAAATAATAATTATTTCCATTTATATTCAATCTGTGCTAACATTAAATGGCAACGTCTCAATCATTAAGCGAAATTTTCATCGCCTCAAATGCAATAAAAAGAGATGGAATGAATCTACATATGCAACACGACCCTTTTCCCTCTTTCTCAGACTTATTAAAAATCCAAATACCATTCAAGTGTCCGAGGCGCAATTTGCATCGTCGCGTATAGGTAAAGTCGAATAAAAAAGAAATGATATTGCAGTTATTGGACATTGTACTGTTGGTTAGTAAAGTAAAGTGTTTATTTATGATTTACGCATATTTGATGAAATTTTCATAGCGTTTGAGACAATTTTCAGAGAATAATGTATCAACTTGGAAAGAATTAATTTTGAAAATGAAAATGTATATTTATAGGAAAGCGAGTGAGGCGGCGCCTCAGTTGCCTCATCTGACGAGCCGCCGCTGGAGGACGATACATTTTTGTAATTAAGATTTTTGTTTTTTAAAATAAATGCTAAACCTTAATATTCAAATTCGGTTGATAGGCTGTCAAACATAACTCTATTGTACTTAAAATTGTTTTTATGTAAAAACTCACTCCACCTCCACGGCCTACTCTATCACTCCTAAGTAGATTATATTCGGGTAAATAAAAAGCACTACCATCATCTTCAACCGACAGCCATGTTTCCGTTTGACCGTCCCTCCTAATAGTTGTAATACAACGCGAACCTCTCGATATTGTTTTGGACGTTTTTAATCAATTGGAAATATACAGGAAATAAAATGTTGGTTGTGACTAATGCAAAAAAATAAACAACTAAAAAGTGCTTGCGAACTTAATTTTGCAAAAATAACCAATTTCAAGGTGGTCTATATTTGAGTTGTGAATGTAGATGAAATAAAATGTCGGTAGTGCAAAAAATTAAACAACTAAGGAGTGCTAACGGACTTAATTTTGAGAAAATAACCGAATTCAAGGTAAGTGGTCGCAATTTGCCAGAACTTACTATACGACAAACTAGTAAATACAAAAATAAAGAGGTTCATCGAAACTTTCGCAAAAGTATGTACGATTTAGCTAACTGGATATATGTGGTTGTGAAGTCTTTTTCGAGGGCTTATAAATTTTGTTGAGAAGTTGGGCCAAGATAGACTATCCGCCTTAGGAATGTTAGTATCGAGAAATCGTTTATAAAAGTAATGTGCGTGCAATTTTAACGAACGTGTCATTCAGCATTTTTCCATTTCTAAAGATCGAAGAGTAGACCTGAACTTCAAGAGAATTTAAAGCTCAATTTAAAGATAAAATATTTATTTTAATTTTAAGTATGCCTATTTTTAAATCTGTTATTGACCTTCCAATATAATTCACCACGAGCCGCCACTGGGTATAAATAAAAATAATCTTTAATTTTTTTCGAGGATTTCCTATAAAAAAAACCATACCTTAATTTAACTCTCTGTATAATTTAACTGCTTGCTAACTGTCAAAACTAGAAACTAATAAATTCCAGAGATAATTTACTAAAATATCTTGAAAATAATACGTCCCTCTCTTATTTCATATAGAAAATTCCTGAGTTTATTCAGTGATAAAAATTTTTTTTAACTTTTAAAAGCTTCACTAAATAAATTATATATATTAAATTGGTACTTACAGTTTTTCTTTAAAAGGAAATTTCGTTAACTAAAGTCTTTTTATTTTGCTAGACTTTAATATCTAACTACCTTGCTTCTTTAAATGTTGGGTTAACATTAAACATAGACAGTCTTTCTAAGATTTGAATTTGCTCAAATTGAATAAGAAGAGTCATTATCTAATAAGGAGAAGTGTATAAATATGTACCCAAGTGATATTAAACCATATTTGTTTTATTGCGTTAATTTTGTAGTTTATTAGGGGGAAATATTTCTTGCCATATTAAATTTATTATCATCCACAACAAAATGACATAAAGATATTTCTTGCAGGTTAATTTGATTTTTATTATATCTTTTGATTTAATCGCGTTTCGGACACTACTATAAAAGCTATAGGCTAGTTCTCAGGGAAGAAAATCGACTTAAACATTGGGTAAATAAAAATATAGGATATTTATACATCAATAAGTTCATTTAGGTGTAAATTAAGAGAATTTAAAAATTTTCGGACGCATTCAGTGGGGAAGACTGTTAAAATTATCTAAAAAGGTACAATTTTTCAGTTCTTGCACTATTTGCAAAAATTTGCCAACGTCGTTCATTATTCAGTATTCAGGATTTTTTCGACTCATTGACCATGTGCACAAAGAATTTTATTTAAAGAAAATACGTGTGAATCAATTTTTGGAGTTTTACTATATATTTAAAACATTAAGCCAGATTTTTCAGAAAGTTCGTGAGAGAGTTGTACTGCACCAATTTACATGATTTTTTTCAGATGATCGTTTTGTTGCCGACACCTTTCAACACTATTTTTTGTATTGTTTTATTGCGTACTTTTTTCTGTAAAGCCAATATGTTTTTCTGCAATAACATTTCTAGACGTTATGGTGAATATTCTTATGATTCCATTGGAAACTGGTCACAGAAAGGGCCAGCCAGTACCATATTGTAACCTGTAGACTCTACTTTTAATTTCTTCTTTCTAACTTCACTATTATATTAGTCTTTTATGGCTAATTTTTAACGTTCTGCGTTCTTCATTATGTTACATTAATGACAATCTTGTGGTTGCTCAGCAAGGAGATTTCAATTTAATGAACATAATATCATATAATACACAGGATGTTCCATTAAAAAATATGTTCGGTCTGCTACAGATTTTTGAAATATTCTGTATACATAAATAATAATATTCTATATATTATGTACAACTTTTATATAAAACATTTTAACTATTTAAAATTCAATCAATACTGGGGATGGCGAATTATGAGGAAAGGCCTTGTATAGGACTTTCATTATATTCATATATTTTGACAGCTAGTTAAACCTTTAACTTTAGCAGATACAAATAAAAACTTACACAGTTGTAGGATTTTTCTTACATTATCTTTTAAGAGTATTTTTAAAAATCATTACAAAGGGGAGAAATATAAAAACCTATATTTTTATCATATTAATGACAAGTTTTTCTGTATCTTCTATAATTAAGGCTCTACAGTCTGTTCTAGAAATGTATAGATAGAGTAGTAAAATGGGGAATTCTGTCCAGTTTGGCTGAAATTCAGGGTCGTTCATGGCCGTAGGTAAATTTTGTTTATAGAAATAGTAATAAAGATCTTTTTAAATCCCTGTCATTTTGCCCTGTACTTCTGCATACCTAGTTGGCAATAAGGTTTTACTACTCTATAGATTACTTTTATTACTCAATGCATGTAGTACTTAATCGAGGCAGGTAATAAAACACACATTATAAATACTTCTTAATTAGGTTTTAAACATGTTAGCGTTTGCTGTTGCGCCATACTGTTAACAGTATTATAAGATGTTCTAATAACTTTCCACTATCAGTGAATGAAAAAGTTATTATTTTGAATGTACACGATTACTCTAGTTTTACTGTACAAGACCCTTTAATTATAATGTCAAGAGGTGCTGGCAGTTCGATACAAAGGGAAAATATTTTTTAGAGAAATCTAATTTTCTTGTTTGGTTGTGCCCGTTCCACTTTGGAACAGATAGTTTCTGTATTTACTGGAATAGCTCTTTTTAAGAGCATTCCAGTAAATAGCATTTTAAATATCTAGTCTCTAAAATAGTCAGAACTTTCCTACTAGGTAGGACAGATGAAATTTTTGGGGAAGTAGTAGTATATCAAAGTATGCAAAGAGGACTTCTTATAATTCTTAGATAAATTATGTAGATGTATCTTGTACTTCGCTAACGTTTATATACGGATATAAAGACTTGGACTTGCGATCCAGGAATAATTTTTTCAGCAAAACTTAGACCAAATCTCACTTACTGGACCTTTCTAACTGTTAAAAACGAAAATAATTTATTTTATATGTTCTTTGTCAAAATTATACTTACACACGATCTAAGTGTGTAATGTTAGTAGGTCAATATTTAAAGTGTTAAGCAGAGAGGGATAATAAATAAAATAAGAAATAAAAACATCCCTAACTGCCCTTTAGAAGCATAAATCTAAATTAATTGGTGGGGTCAGTTGTACTATTCAAAGAGTAGATCAAATATAAGGTGCATTATCGATCTTAATTCTTGATTTAATTTACCTTCGCCATTTTATCAGTATTGTCTCTGTTGTTAGGCAGAAGAAAGACGCTACAGGTTATGATACGAACATTATGACAAACAAATTAAAATTAAATAATCATTAATATTATTTTCTGGGTCTTACATTTTTTCATAATTTTAGATTTAAAAATATAATATACTAACAATCCATTTCCTCTAATAGATGGCACCACCAGGTAGGGATCACCGGCGAAGATCATCTATCCTTATAAACATATTAAGTTTTACAAAAAAGTAATCAGCTTTGCGCAGTGGCATTATCGTAACCAATGAGGTTTATCCGAGGTGCGATTATTGCTAGTTGAAAACTTTAACCAATACCCCGCCACGTGCACGTGAAATACCGTGCGCTAAGGCAATTTTTGTTAGCCTCCAAGGAGGCTCGATTAAATAACAAAATGAAAAATCACTGAAGTTTAAAGTTCTTTTATTTGTAACCGTGTAAATGTAGGCAAACGCATGAATTCTGCATATTGATTCAGTGTTGCCAGATAGGGCGCAATTCCGCGATGTTTGCGACCAAAATTTTCATTTTGCGACAAGCGCTATTTTGGGGGACTCGACTAGGCGGACAAGGAACTTCGTTATTTATTAACGACGGTTCTGCCAACTGATATAGGGATAGCATCTGTAACAATCGTAATAGAATGGTAATCGTAACGTAAGTCAGCTTCACAGTATTCTTAAACTCTTAATTTATCCGGCCAACGGACTATTAACCAGAGCCAGAGCTTAGAAAATGAGGTGGAAAAGAGAAAGAAGAAGCGTCAAAATTGACAGTTGACTGACTGACAGAGTTTGTTTCTGATTTCTGATATTTGGATTAAAAATTGTTAAAATAATTACACTGATAACTGATATATAATGATATGAATAATGGGGAAACATTCTAAATATGTTAAAAAATTTAGAAGAGAATGGCTAAACATGCCCATATTTAAAGGTATGTAGGTAATTATTTTGTGTAGGGTAACATAATAAGTAACTTTTTATTCTTTTTTAGGCTGGTTGGAACCAGGTCCTATGGACAATGCAAAATGCAAAGTGTGCAATATTGAACTGAGAGCTCACAAAACAGATTTGGAGAGGCATGCGAATTCAATGTCCCATAAAAGAAAGGGTTTACAGCCTTCAAAAACCCAAAGTTCATTGCAGCAAGTTGGAGTCTGCATTGCATTAACCAATACACAAAAGGAGAGGGATCTTAAACTCGCTACATTTGTAGCAATGCATACATCAGTACAAAGTGTGGAAAATTTAAGTGATTTATTAAAAGTTATTGGAAATGGACAATTTGGTGACTTAAAAATGCATCATACCAAATGTACGAGACTTATCAAAAAAGTTCTAGGGCCTGCTATTAAAAGTCAGATAGTTGAAGACATAATAAATTTTCTTATATTCTTTAATACTGGACGAGTCAACTGACATTTCGGTGAATAAATATTTATGTGTTTGTGGTAGATATTTTAGCAAAACTAAAAACACAGTTGTTACAGAATAATTATTCCTGTTATAACTACAACCGCCAATGATCTTTACGAAGCTGTTACAACATTTTTAAACAAGCATAATTTAAAACTTGAAAGGCTTCTCGGCATAGGTACAGATGGCGCCAGTAACCTTTGTGGCAAAAACCATTCACTTTACACTTAAAGAAAAAGTTTCTCACCTTCAACTAATGCATTTGCCATTCTATTCATTTATGTGCTGAGAAGGCTTCTACTGAATTACCAGCAAGTGTAGAATTTTTGATTCGTGAAACTTACAATTGGTTTAACTTAAGTCCAATTAGACGTGATAACTATAAACGTATTTTTGATTTGATAAATATAAATGAAAATCACATTCAACACAAAATTGTTCAGCTGGCCCCAACTAGATGGCTTCACGATACAGAGCTATAGAAGTTATTCTGGACAATATATAGAACTTAAGACCCATTTTGTTCAAATTAATAATACCGAAAAAATGCTACACTGCTTGACAATTACAAACTATGTATCAAGACAATAGTAATTTTTTATATCTTAATTTTTTAAAACCAATTTTGAAAGAGCTCACAATTACAAATATGCTATTTCAAAGCACAAATGCTGATTTTTATAAAGTGTTTGAAAATTTGCTCTCATTAGTCATAAATATTTTAAGAAAAATTTTAAAACCAGCATTCATGTATGATAACGTTGAAAATGTAAATTCTAAAATTCAGAAACTGAATAGCGCCATTCAAAATTTTGGCATTTCTTAGAATAGATGATGTTGATTTTGGATATACATTTGAGTCAGAGGTAGTAACTTCTCAATTGCCCGGTGAACAAATTCAGTTAATCAGGCAAAGATGTGTAAGTTTTTTAAAAACCCTTTCAATTGACCTTTTAAATAGATTACCTGAAAACTTTAAAGTGTTATATAAGCTACGTAATTTGTCCCCTAAAGTGTGTCTTTCTGTTCAAAGACCACCATTTACAGAAATTCTCCCAATTGAATTAAAAAATTCTGATGTTTTATTAGATGATCTCCAGAATCAATGGGGGTTGTTATTAACAATTGACTGGAAAAATCATTTTTTTGGAGAGATTCCGGAGGTTCCAATATTATTTTGGTCCAGTATTTCCCAGTTTAAAAATGCTTTAGGGGATCCTATGTTTATAGAATTTGCTTTAAAATTATTATGTCTGCCCTTAAGTAATGCAGTGGTAGAAAGGGTATTTTCGATAATGAATTTGGTAAAAATAAAAACTAGAAATTGAAACTTTAGATGCCATATTAACAATAAGAATTCACTACAAAAATAATAAACATTGTTGTAAACAACTTATTCTTACAAAAAATATGTTTGAGATGTTTAACTCTACTATATATCAAAATAATAAAGAAGATAATGATGGAGAAAATGTGTCTGATGAAATTATAGAATTAACCAATTTATTCTAGCTTTCTGATTGTTCAATTCGTTTCGTTCCTATAGGTTAGCTATGTTGTATGTTATTACATTTATCTGTTAAGTATCTGAATATTTTATATATATTTTTTATATAATGTATAAGTCTAATAAAGTCTATTCATCTGTTTACGTAGGCCGCATTTTTATTTTACTACATGCAGTAATTATTTCTTTTTTAGTTGTAACTACCTCATTTAGTTCAAAAATCAAAATGAAAAAAATTCAATTTGTATTTTCGGGTATATTTGACATTCTGACATTACTGCACCTCTGACGTCTCTTAGGCGATTTAGGCGATCTTTCAAGAACTTTTCGGCGGGCGAGTAGGGAAAAAGCTGGCAACACTGTATTGATTACAAATTGAAACAAACGGCTTTCGTTTTGCTATTTATTATTAGTCTTTTAATTTTTATCATAAAATTAATTAATCAACCTTGCCAGTAGAAAGAGGTGATGCGTGGTAAAAATCAGTATAGTATTTTTAGGTAATAATAGGGTGACAACTGACGCCAGAATTAGGGAATTATTGTCCCAAAGTAATTTGTGATTTTTCAGCTATAACAAAAAAGCAAATGAAAACAAATTTTTCTTAGAATTTATAAATGTGAAATTCTATCGAGTTCGAGGAGTTCAAACATGATAAAGAGCAAAAATTATACGACTAAAAGTTTCCAAAGTCCTAATACAAAAACACTTCGAAAAAAAAATGAAAATAAACTACAGCCGAGGAATCAACATATATTAAATTCCATTTGGTTAATAACTTTTTTTATGTTTGCTTTCCCCCAGGAGGTATGAAATAACACAGTGATCTAGGAAATTGTAGGGAGGTACTTTATAGTTTGGGCTAAGCCAATCTCAGGAACAGAAATTGAAGCAGTGCTAATACACACTTTTATATATTAAGCATCTGGTTCCCAAAATATTAATGTGATTTATTTAATGTAGTCATATATTTTATACCGTCATCAACATGTTGACCTGAAACTTAAATCTTGACAGTAGACACTTTTATATATTAATCATCAGGTTCCCAAAATATTAATGTGATTTATTTAATGTAATCATATATTTTATACAGTCAACATGTAACCTGAAACTTAAGTCTTGACAGAATGGCGAATAATAATTTAAATGTTTACATTTCAGAAATCGATGATACACTAAATTACAGATTTCTATAATAGTATTTAAACTCTTATAGATACAAAGCAGAATACCGATTAGTCTTTATCTTTACCGATAGTCTCTTAGTTTGTACTTGTTTTTTACTATGAATTAAAAAATGCAATTTAATTGTTTTGAAAAAAAAAATGTTTTTTGTTCATTGGAATTCATAACGAAACGAGGAAAGTTCAATTTACGGATTTTTTTTTAAAGGATTGGAATGAACAAACAGATTGACTGATGAGGCTCCACGCAGTAGTATCAAGTGGTGTGAGAGTGAAAATAATTCTATAGTTCAGACACATCTGACTCATTTGAAGACAGATTTGGTAATTTTGATATTAATGACCACCCCCCCAAATTACCAATCCAAAAAACTAGCGGCAACAGCAGTGACAGTGCACAACGTTGACAATCTAGTTTTCTGAGAATGAAAACTCAGGAACAGAAATTGAGGCAGAGCCTAATACACACTTTTATATTACATATTAAACATCAGGTTTCAAAAATATTAATGTGATTTATGTAATGCATGTAATATTTTATATTTTACACTGTTTATCAACGTGCTAGCTTGAAACTTAAGTCTTGAAAGAATGGCGAATGCAAATTTGAATATGTACATTTCTGACACATGATATACTGAATTACAGATTTCTATAATAGTATTGAAAATGACTGGATAAAATTTATGGATAGTCTCTTAGTTTCTACACTGAGAAAACAGTTTTCTTATCAACAAAATAATTTTAATTTTACATACAATATAAAAACTAAAAACTAAAAAAATTCAATTTAAAAAGTCAATTGTTTTGATAAAAATAGTGTTTGAGGCCAAAAGGTTGATTTAGCGACTACAAAATAGTTGATTCCACCGGACTTCTGCAATGTAGCTAACTATGGCTATATTTTCTAAAACTTAACATATTTTCACAGATTCGATGTTGCTAGTTCTGCTCAAAACTAGCATTTAAATATTTTTTGGGTTCGAGAAAATGGCATCTAATAAGTGATAATTTTGGCAATTAGAACAACTCCTAATTCGATAATATTTAATTGTTACCAAATTAAATTACTTTTCCTTATTTTAGTTTTTTTCAAGACCTCTACCATATATAACACCAACTTAAACGGTATATTTAGAAAAACTTACATACTTAAAAATAAATGAAAAGGGGATAGCTTTTAAAGTTTACATAACTGGAAGTATGGGTTTATTAATTTACATTATTGATGACTCCGATTACGGATGTGGTTTCATTTTGTTGGAAACTCCATTTAATCGACGGAAGGAACAAGATCAGAGATTTAATCGTCATCCTGGTTTTCGGCGTAAAAATGGTTATGTCGTAGTCAAATATTACAAAAATTGTTTTGCTGGCCTTATTTACTAGATTCCAATAAATATTCAGTGTGGAGTAACGAAAGATTTGCAGGTATGTTAAATATATGAAGGTCTTTATATAAAGATGAAGACTCGGCGGAGCATTTAAAATGAGAATTAATTCTAAAAACATTTGTAAAAAATCACAGCACTATAGCTGACACTTTGTACCTTACAAAACAAGAGTTAGTCTTTCGCGGCCATGATGAGAGCAGCGAGTCAATAAATAGGGGGAATTTTAAAAAGCTTTTAGGTTTATTAATATCGAGAAATTCCCAAGAACTAAAAGATCATCACGAAAAAATTAAAAATGTTTTTACTGGTGACTCGAAAACTATTCAAAACGAAATAATTTAATGCATTTCTGGTTATTTAAATGATCATGTAAAAAATGAAATAATGAACACACAGTTTTTTCTGTGCAAGTGGATGACACCACTAATATTGCGCAAACCTCCCAGTGCTCCATAATTTTAAGATACATTAATTCATAAGATTCAGTGGTCGAGAGATTCTTAGGATTTTATAATGTCAGCTCCGATAGAACGTCGGACAGTGGCGGCTCGCGGGTGAAAAAGTAAACTATAAACATAAATTAATACGGCAATGTTACGATGGCGCCAGTGTGATGTCTGGCCATCTAAATGGCCTTCAAAAAAAAAAGAAAAAGCCCGCAGGCTGTATTTGTCCATTGTCTTGCTGCTATGAAGGATAGGAGAATTGATTTAGTATACAAAATTTAGGAAAATCGTAAAAAGATATTCTACCCCTTCCACATATAAAGAAAATTCTGGAAAAAAATTATAAAACTCGGTCAATTACCAAGCATATAAATAGTCTATTTATTCGGAAGTTTTTCGTTAAAATGTATTTTATATAGTTTAGCATTTTCTTTTAAAGTGTCAGCTATAGTGGTTTAATTGTTTACAAATGTTTTTAGCATTAATTCGCATTTTAAATGCTCTGCCGAGTTTTCATGTTTATGTTAAGATCTTCATATATTTAACACACCTGCAAATATTTCCCTATTCCACACTGAATACTTATTGGAAACTAGTAAACAAGGCCAGCGAAACAATTTTTGTAATATTTGACTACTACATAACCATTTGTACGCCGAAAACCAGGATGACGATTAAAACTCTGATCTTGTTCCTTCCATCGATTAAATGGAGTTTCCAACAAAATACAAACCACATCCGTGATCGGATTCATGAATAATGGAAATTAATAAACCCGACACCAAATAAAGTTGTAACAAAACCATAAATAAATATAACACAATACAGTCAAGCAAACTGCAAAGGAACTAACCGATTGCAGCGAAATCCGCAAAAATAAAAGTAAACAACCAACCCAAACTGATCGACACGTGGGAGTAGTGTACTCCGTTAGCAATTCACAGAGAGCGTTGTATGGCGCTGATTAACATTATTCTACCATGTGCTCGACGTCATCGCGGACGCGTTGTCATGGCAACGTAGTAGGAAAATCGTAAACTAGACGTAGCACCTCCAGCAAAGTCGAAGCGGTTTGCGCCACTGTTATAGTTGTTATAATAAAGTTCGATTGAAAGTTTTAAAAAGACATGCCGCCAACGGTGAAATAAAATATTTATTCGAGATGTACAGTTTATTTTTTGCCGATTAGGTGAATAAATGAATGTAAAAACTTAAATTTTAAGAGATATGTAATAAATATAGTTAAGATGTTTGCTTGTTTATCTTTCCTGGTGAAGTAGCACTTCACCTACTTCACCTGAATAGCCGCCACTGGATCTGGTCTGTGATATAGACAAATAGCAAAATACTGATAAGAGGGGAAAGCTGGTACAGATTCTGTATCCAGATTCACTGCGTCTCCGTCATAACTGTCAGTTTGACCGTTGAAAATCGATTTGTTTGGTTTGAAGTTAACCTATCAACTTTCACATCATTAAATGTCAAATGTCACAAGTGACAGCAATGTATTTTATATATATGTTTTATAAGGTACTGCATTTGTATAATGGGATTTTAGACTTTACGCACTTGATTTCAATCAAAAATAATTCCTTTCAAACAAAAAAACACTATTTTCGTCAAAACAATCGACTTTTTGAATTGCATTTTTTTAGTTCAAAATTTTTACGGTCTGTAAAATAAAAATTATTTTGTTGTCGACAAAAACGGTATTTCCTCAGTGTAGAAACTAAGAGACTATCGACATTATTTAACGGCGCGGTCGTCAAAGAAGCCGACAATGCTCACCTCTCTTAGCCGTATTCTGCTCTATGATATAGATAGGTGTATCACTAAACACAGAGGTATTTATGTTACTTACGTTAAACGAATAAGATGTGAGTCTGGAGAAATAAAGATATATGTAATATTAACTTTTTTAGGTTTCAGTTTATTAACCTTGATAAACGTATTTACGCCAATTTTACTTCCAAACAGATAATTTCAATAGATTCAATAATTTCAAAGCAAATTGTTTTAAATATTTTTTTATGTGAGAATATATTTACGTTTACTTTAGGTCTAGGACGGTATAGGTGTAAATTTTTTTTTATTTGAAAAATAAAGAGGCTCTCATTACGCCGCTATTTTTTTTTACCATATTGGATTCGTATTTACAGAAGATCAGAACGAATCATAAAACCTATCGAACGATAACTAATGTAGTTTTAAATATGGATGAAAGGTTTCTTATTTATCCATTCTGAATAGATACACATTACCTGTTTAAAGTTTTTACCTATGCTAGTTATTACTGTATTTTCTGTTAATAAAAATACTTCTTTGCATACTACAAATGAACATTTATTAGAGTAATTAAACAAATCTAAAACTCATAAATGCATTATAACAGGAAAAACTTTACTCATCATCTACACATTTTACAAAAGGATTTGGTGGTGTCCTCCAGTCCACTTTTTTCCAGTCCATTTTGTCGTAGTCCCATTCAGATGCCAAACCTTGAATTGGGTTTATCTGAAGGTCTATTTGTCGCCTTAGCTGGGCTCTTTTTCTCGAAGGCATAAAACTTTCGGGTAACTCGGGATAGACAAATACCCTTAAGTAGATAAAGATCCATATTGCCAGGGAACAACACATTAGAAAATGTCCCGTCGCCTCAGGCCATTCTTCTGAAAATAATCAATATGCAACATTTAAATTAGACATGATTAAATAATAATGATATAAGTATTTTTTTTCTATAGCAAAAATAGAAATTTAGTGTATCATTCAGAGCGAAGCTTAATTTAAATGCTTACAGGTATATATAATTAGTTCTGACAAAAATAATTCTTTTAAAGCCAAATATAACGTGGTCTATTTTAAACACACAACATTTTGTGAATTATTTTATTTGTGTTATACTGTATATATAATATAGGTTTCCCAATGATAACATAAAACAGAGAGAACAGGAACTATAGAAACGAAAATACAGTATATGCTTTTTCAATTTACAACATTAAAATTTTTGTCAACATGCCACAGTTGACAAAATTTTCAGACAAAAATCAGATATCAGCTGTAAGAAAACGTCGTTTTTTATATGATAAAGCTTTGCTCAGAAGATTCACAAAGAGTAAATAAAAACTGTACAAACGAAAAACAAGAAGTTATGACTATAAGATTCCGAATTTTTTTGTAAACATGTGCGTATTTTTTAAGATTCACCCCCATGTGCTTATATTCAAACATATCTTTTTTATATCCTACTCCTCCTACTTCCTTCACAAGCAAGTGCAGAGGACTTAAAGGAAGAGGCTCGGAAGGCTTCTGTTCGTTTAAACAACTGAGAGCGTTGGAGAGACTGGAATATTGCGCATATGCGAGCCTGGACTGAGTTGATCAGATCGGACCTTCTCCTAGCTAGAAGAGATGCCATTATTCCGGTCTTAATAACCTCTATGAGGTTTTGTGCAATTGTTCCTGAGAGAAAACAATCGAGGGATCTCTCCCCGTCCTTCCTCAAACCGGAGGGCCGTGTCTGGTTAACAGACGCCTCTCTAATGGAGGAGGGATCTGGGGTGGGAATCTATGGAAAGAGACTCAGTGCAAGAATTGCTCTTGGACGGTATGCAACTGTATATCAGGCTGAAATTACAGCAATCTTCGACTGCGTACAGGAAAACCTTTCCAGAGGATAACACGACAAGCAGGCTATTCGAGGCTCTATGCTCGAACAGGGTCAATTTGCTGCTAACACTTAAATGCAGGAGAGCCCTAGAAAGGCTGTGTGAGTCCAATAGGGTTAGCCTGGCGATCAGGGCATTGGGGTACTGAGGGGGCAGATCAGCTGACTTGGGAAGATAGCAACACTACTTTCACTGGGCCGAAATCCGCTCTTGGAATTGCTCCTTGAGCTGTCAAGGCTGGGATTAAGAATCGCACTGTCGAAGAATTCGGGGTTCTTTCTTTTTAAAAAAGAGTGGGCTCTTGGCCTGACACGCCTACTTGGGGGATAGCACAATGGGCCCCAGTGAGCCTAAGTGCTGCCCTTGTCGGGCTCCTCATCTATGTCTAATGGGGAATTATAAAAGCATACTATGGTTACAATAAATTTAAACTTTGTCGACTTTTTCTAAATCACAACTTTCGAGCGGAAAGGGGTAGTTACCGAAAGAAATATTGGCCTTGTTGAAGAGGACAGGGATGTTACTGTCAAGACTATTCCGGCAACTTTAGAGATTGGTGTGACAGCAACAATACCATTTTACGCACGCATTTGATGGTACGCAAGCTGGGTACTCGTTGGATTCTCCACAATCTGATTCCAGTTCAAAAAGAAAACCGTTTGGCGTGGTGAAGATCTTTGCGTAAATACATTGGAAATAACATTAGTTCTAGGAAAGAAATATCATATGGTGTACCTCAAGGTTCAACATTAGGACCTATTTTAATTTTAATATATATAAATTCAATTTCAAAATTAAAACTTAATAGAACTATATATGAAACTAGCAGATGATACAACTTTTTATTTTAAAAATAATTTTTCAGAAATTAAATTATTTCCATAAACTAACTTTAAATTTTGAAAAAATCTTTTATGTTTATAAACAAAAATCATCTCAGTAATCAAATGGAATCAATTAAATTTAACCAAAAAGATATTAATTATAATAAGTGCATTAAAATTTTGGGACTATATATTGATGAAAATTTAAGTTGGCGGAATCATATAGAATACCTTAGAAAAAGTATATCTACTCTAGTAGAAATTCTATATAAAATTCGTTGTAATATACCATTAAAATTTACGAAAATTATTTACTTTGCATTAATATATTCAAAATTGCAATAACTGATTTCAGTTTGGGGATCTGCTAATTTAAAAACATTGTAACCCTTATGTTGCTTACATAATAAAATTATTAAATGTATACATAAACTTCCTTTCCTAGAATCAACAATAAATTTATATATAAAATTTTTCTATTTAGATACTAACCATATTTATAAGTTAAAAACATGCATTTTCATACATTCAGTTCATTCAAAGGTAAATTGTCCAATATAGATTTAGAAAAAAGATATGGCACACGACAGACAGATTTATTAAATACAATTGATATTCCAAGCAATTTTGCAAAAAAAACTTTATTATATAGTGATATATTAATATATAATAAATTACCAATAAATTTACGCAGTATAAAAACTAATAAAATTTAAAAAAGAAATAAAAAACATTTTTATCAAAACGTGATTTAAAGCGAAAATAATTTTGACTGTGTTAATATTATTTATTTTGATATTTAATATTATCCTTAATTGTTAGTTTGTTATAATAATAGTATTATTAGTATACCCTGTAATGAATATATGCAGTTGGTTGGGATTATTGAGAATAAATTAATAAATAAAATTTCTTTATGTAAATGTGATAATAATGATTATATAAATTAATATTTTTTTGTATTTCTATATGTAGCAGTGTTAACAATAATTGTAAAAACGTAAAAGAATCAGAAAATTAATCATATTTTTTCATTTTCATCAGTTATTTTATAACGTTTTACGTATAAAAAACAATCAATAGTCTTAAACCAATCACGACGGAGGGAGTAAAAAAATGCGGTTCTGGCAACATCAAAATAATTAAACCTCTGTAGACCATTATCTACTTATAGGGTGTGGTGACTAAATTTTTTATACTCATTTCTTTTCGGTTTCCAGTCTAATAACTGCACTTAAAATGTTACTTTACCGACTTTAATTTATCAATTTAATTTAGCGATTACTGTAAGAGTTTTGTTCTCGTATTAGGCCAAGTTTGAAAAATGGGAACCGAAAATCTTGTTAGAATTTCAATATTTTCGGAATCTTTTTAACATATATACCTTTATGAGTTTGAAATTCAGCATAAGTTTGACAGAAATTTGCTCTATACAAACTTTTCTTTTCTTGTTTTGTAAGCAGCCTCCAATCCCCCTTGGCTTTCTCGTTCAGACTTTGGATTTCCGGAGTTGTTTCTTTCCATTTTATGGCAGGGAAGGGAATATTGCTACAGTCACAGTAAACAGGCATACCGTTCATTCCTATAAAATAAAATAATTTTTTTTTTCTCAAAATATTTCTAAAATTATTCCCTAAATTTTTTATGGAAACAGAAATTGGCAAATATTTTAAGTGTATATAAATATCTTTCTGGGTAGGCCACTCGTAATAACTAATAAGTGTTTATTAAAAACAAAATGAAATCGACAAAATTACATTAATTTACGTATATATTCAAGTGAATTTGGACCAACACAACAGTCGCCCATTGTGTTGGTCCAAATTCACTTGTATAAAAAAAACTCTTCACGTCAGGTCAAAGAAGTTGGGTATTTTTGAATGAAGCTTTTTGTCATTGGACAACAAGAGGCAAGGGGTGCTGGAAGGCGAAAGGGAGGAAAGGGCGCGTCCGCCCCCATTGCCTTCACCTGGCTACGCCACTGGAGGCACTAGGTGAATTGGTACCGGGTTAGCACCAGGTTAGGCGCCATAGGCATCATCAATAAAGCCCTAACACAATAAAAGGCACTCAAAACTAATTAACAGAGAAATGCAATACTGGTAAAAGGTAATCTTTTAATATACCTATTTCAGAATTGTCAGATTCCATGGGTACAATTCTTTACAAGAACCAATTTTTGTGACTGATGTTTAAAAGGTCAAAAGAAATCGTGGCTCTTGTAGAGATTAGGTATTTTTAATATTCTCACTTTCTGTGGGTTCACTGTCGAGCTTACTTCGAAATAAACACATTTCAGCAAAAAAAAATTGCGAATGGACCACTTTTTTGCAAAAAAAGCATAACAAATAGTTATAACTTTGTAAGGCACTCTATAGTTATAAACGTCTAATTTTACTTTACTTATGTTAAAATTACATGCAAAATAGATAATTAGAGTATATTATTGTATAATATACTCTTTTTTAATTTAAGTTCTTAACGAACTATTGTTAAAAGTGTATCAACAAAATATGTTAATGTTATTCAACTAAAAAATTCTTAAACAGACATTTGATATTTCATGATTAAACGGCCATTTTTTTCATATTCAAAAAGCAATGTTGCCAAATTTAATTTCATTTTATCAGCAAAGAATTCATTACTGTTTATTAGGGTTGGTAATAATATTCTGTTGCATAGTTAAAATGTTGTCATTAGGAGCACAAGACGAAACAATAAAGGGTCAGCACCAGGTTAGGCGCCGAAGACATCATCATTAAAGCCATAACATAAAAACCCGTACGGTACAAAAGCTGTCAGCGGAGCTGGCATCCGTTGATACAGTCGGTAAATCGGTACCGGGTTAGCACCCAGTTAGGTGCCGAAGGCATCATCATTAACGTCCTAACATAAAAAACGGTACAGCTCAATCACGTAGAGTTAAGTTTAAGATATTTACTTTTATTGGCAACACTGTAAAGATCCTTTTATTTCTAATACCATATTAAGGAGTTTTTCCACTTTAATGTTTTGAAAATTGTAGAAAATTTGGTCAATTTTAATTTTTTTTTATATAAAATAGGAAGTTTACCTGCATTTAACTGTTTTAAGAAAATAAAAGAAGTGGATGAACCACTTTTTCTATTAAAAAAACTACAAAGGGATTCGATATTTTCACTGCATTCCAATCCGTCATATTCCTTAATATGACAATTTGAACTATGAAGAAACATTGTTGCCAAACTTTCATTATTGTAAGGAGGTTACATTTTTCATGTTTGCCTCCCGACAATAACGCATTTGGCCCCTTGGGCCGATGCCGAATGTTAGGCTTTCACCAGTGATGCCCTGCGTTGTTGTTCGCCTTTTCTATTAGGGCTTTAACGATGATGCCTATGGCGCCTAACCTGGTGCTAACCCGGTACCAATCCACCTAGTGCCTTCGCGCTCCTGCTAGTACCGATCCACAACCCCCAAACGCATTTAGTTTATCTTATATAATTTATATAGGTCATGTATAAAATAAACTTGGCAACGTAGCATACTCAGCATACTGGATTTCCGTTCAGTAGTTTATAAATTAAGTTTGTGAAAAATATGTTTTTAGCGATACGCCAAAAACAAGTTCAGTGCAACCTTCGGAAACCTTAATTTTTTTGGATATAATTTTAAAAAGTGGTTCATCCATAAATTTTTGTGAATAGGAATTATTAAAAAAATGTATATTTTAAATTTGTCAAATTACATGGGTTAAATTCTTTACAAAAGCCTTTTTTTTAATCTATACTGTAAAACATAGGGTTTTGTTTAAAATTTGAAAAAATCGTAAAATCGGAAGTACTTACTCTCAACAAGACCCGAAATCGTAAATAAAAGGTAAGTAAGAAGTTTTCATATTTAGTGTACTTAGTTAAGAAGATATTTAAGATCAAACACTGAAAAGAATTATTTTAATATCTTCTTAACTATACTATCATGGAACATTTTACTCAGCTTTTATTTATGATTTTTTTGGCATTTAAAACCGAGGGTTCATAAATATTTTATTTTCGAATTTTTTGTTTTTAAATTGTATTTATTGAACACTCTGTATATCGCACCTTAAGTTTAATACTGTCAAAACATTTTTTTCTTCAAGCACCAACTTTTATCAGGAATAAAATTTCCTGAGCAATAAATATCAAAAAATTTTACCATGTTGCATACTTTTTTGGACACCTTTGATAGGTGGTTGCGAAGCACATTGTTAGGAGTGCATTTTTAGCATTAACAGGACCAATACTATATACAAAAAAATACATCCAACTTTAAGCAGATTTTTCAATAAAAAATGAGGCCAGCTCTCGAGCTATAATTTGTCTTACCAAAACCAACCATTTCCCTGGTACCAATCCGATCTAGCCAATACTGGTCTCGATTTTCTACCATATAACCCATTTTTCGGATTATTCTGCTGGTTGCCTTAGCTGGTCTAAGGAAATTCATGCCTTTCTCTAAATTTATCCTTGGAAATTTTTTAAAAATACGAATTATGGACGCGATCTTGTCAGAATTATTGACAATTCGCGCATCATCGAACTTGAATCTAGCAAGCGGTTTTTAGATTAGTTTGTTTGTTAGTACATAAAGCTGGCAATCCATTAAAGCTTAGTAATTATTTCATCTTGTAAGTCGCCTATTTCTGATTGGTGGAGGAAATATTATATATTAAACTTTGAGGAAAAACGGACTAGTAACGTTTGGGACACAAATTAATTCTCATCAATAATGATCAATCAAGTATTACGAAAACACCGGGGTAAGGACAAATTAGAGAATGTTAAGTCAATTTAGGAGCACTACTTATATGTCTAATATACATAAAATAGAGACGACAGCCAAAAGATAGTGAAATGAAAAATACGGGAAGGTAGCAGCGATTCTAATATCCTAAGTGGTAGAAATTTATTGGCCGCGATCGAAGCTTTCAAAAACAGAAACGGTAGATGATAAAAGATAAGTATATGACAAAAATGGAAGTTAGTTCGCTGGGGGAATCTTACGACGAGATATTTAAATCGGTTAGGAGGGAAGTATACATTGAAAAACTCGGGGTAAAAGTGAGAACGTACAAAACCTTTCAGGGCAGGGCTAGAGTCAATTCAGAGATCATCTATTTACATTTCTGTTTGACGTGTTTCTTTCTATTATTTATAGTGCTCGAAACCAAATAAAACATTTGAATTTGAATGGTCTTTGGATTTTGATAGTCTCAAATTAGAATTGCTTTCCGATGTTTCGTCTGTGACTACACAAAGCACCTTCACTGCACCAGTATAAAACATCTAATGAGTTTCGATGGGCAGATTTCTGGTCTGTATACTCTGAAATGATTGGTTTCTGCAAATGATGTAATATTGTTTGATGATTTGAATAGCTTCTATATTCTTCCTGTCATGATATTCCTAGACGGACGTAAGGCCCTTGATATCACTTCTACTAACCATGTGCCCTGTTGAGTACTGGTGTTCAGCGTTGTACTTATACATATTTCATAAATCTATCAGATATATATCGTCCAGTTTCACCAGTTGTACAGTATACTTATTCCGATCGCAGAGGAATTACATCTTGTGGTGACACGCCTAATATCTTCAGTGTTCAATCCATTTGATTTAAAAGCCTCAGTTATGTTCCTTGTTTTGACAAAAGTAAATTAGCCTTACAAATTGAAAGAGTCCTAAATGCTAATGAAATAAAATTCGATTTTTCCCGAGATGAATGAAAGGGGAACTAAAATTTAGGTATTTATGCGTCGGGAAACTTCTGTCTATTAATTACTTGCAAAAAACTTCCTTCTAGCCTCCATCATTTTGCATATATTCTATGGTATGACATATATTTCTTTCCTCACAATAGTCAAAATTATGGATCATATTACACTGTCTAATCACATTATCAACGTTGGTTAATACCTTTTAATACACTCTCTTTTTAATATTGTGGGAAAGGAGTGTATTAAATACAACAAAGTGTTTAACAAATAGTGAAGTTTTGGTAATTGATAGTTGCCGTTTAAATATTTTTACTTTTTAAAGTTTTTTATTAATTCAAAATTATTATCAACTTATTTTGTTAAACAAGAAATAATAACTTAAAAATATGAGGTTAGGAACAACTTCAACAATATTGTCACTTCTTTTATACCATTTGGACTAAATTTAAATTAAAAATGCCATTAAGGTCATAAAATATAGGAGCTATTGCATTTTCTGTTTTTGAATTGTTTGACCAAATTTGGTATACGGGATAGTGTTACAAACCTTAACTTAATATAAAGGTACTATTACTTGTACTGAAAAAATTTAGTGAATTGTAAGTATAACTAGCCAAAAAGTACATAAAAATTGTCACAAATTGAATTTAAACATAGCATGTAATTTTTATTATGCATGTTTTGACATTTCAAAATTACGAAGTTTTGAACATCTGAAACTGATATTAAAATGACTGCTGTATAAAGAACAGGACACAATGCAAATTACGTTTATTTTAAACATTATTTTTGTTTGCGTGTTTTCGGTATTTTCTTATATAATTATTTAAAATATAGGTTATATTTACTTCAAACACCAAAATTATCGCCCATTTGTGTATCACATTGTATACATACTTTTTAACGATTCATTTTTGCTGCTTAGCATTTATGTTGAACGGTTACAAAATTTACATTGCGTGCCAGGTTTGATTAGTAATTTCTTTTTTTCTTCGCTTATAGCCTTGAGCTGCTAGGACTATACGGCCGAGACGTTTTATATATGGGATAACCTGATAGCGAGCTCTTAAATTCCCGATACACCCCGTTTATTTCAGATATCTTTGTTATTAATCGTGTCTTTAAATTTATCCATGTATGCTGAAGCTAATCGCACTACCACTGGTATCCCTAGATGACCTTTTCTTTCAAGCTATATTCTCACCTCTCCTACTCCCGGCTCATAGCGTCCATTACGCTAATATATTCCATGTAGATCTGGGCAGATGAAGAGGATAGAATTCAGGCACAATTAGGCCTCACATGTTCACAGCGTCTGCTTCCTTTCTAGCGGGGCCGTTAGTTTCCACACTTAGTGGTTGAGTCTCCCGCCTCCCCCGAACCAAAGCTGCTAAACCGAACACGTGGAACCACTTATGTTAAAAACACAGAGGTCTGCCTTCCACGAGTCGATTCGAAATACTCAAAACAATAAAAAATCGTTTCGTTAGGCCGTCCAACAAAACAGCTGACTGCTATCAATATAGCTGTCAAGCAAATTTCAAGTATTTTTAGATGCAGAAGTGCAGATTCAAAAGAACTCCCCCCGGTGACAAATATAGACATTGTTAGTTACCTATTTGTACAATTTAAATTATGTATATCCAAGTTAAATTTAGTTCTGTATGTTTTATATTTTGTACTGCACCCAGTACATATATTTTTTTTATAAATGAAACATATATATTAATAAAACAAACATGTTTTTATTTAAAATAATTGTCATGCATATCTGAGTAAAAAAATATAGAACATTTTCAGAGTGAATATAATAAGAATAAAAAGTTATCTTTACAATAAACCTGATGCCGAGTGTTAAGGAACTCAATTTTTTTCAGCATAATAAAACCTTTACCCTTTACTAAAAACTGTAAACTTTACTTTAAACTTACTTATGTCTAGAAAAAAATTAATTATATACTTCCACTCTAGGACAGGATTATACCGTGCAGCCCCTAAAAAAAAATAGTTACATTTTGTTCCAGTCTTATTTTTTTCAAAAAGGTATAGAGAAGCTCAAAATTTTGAAAACAGTGTTCATGCTTTTATCGTACTTGTAGTCCTGAGTCCAAAATTTCCACCCTTCATAATTTAAGAACTTCCATCCTGAATGCATAACAAGATCTTTCTTTATTGGGTCATAGGTTTTGCCGATGGACACTTTTGGCAAATCTTAGTATTAAATAAGTTATTGTAGCTTCTTTTATACATAACATAAAAAATTGTAAAAACTGTAGGCCACGTGCTGGGATAATATCAATATAAAAAGATTACTGAGTTCCTAAAGTATGTAATAAAATTCCACATATCATGAATTCGTTAAGTTTAAGATAGAATGTAAAAAAATATGTATTACTCTTATAATGAATTTAAAAACTATGAATCTTTAATAATTACAGAGTTGCATAAGGTAAACATTAAAAAAAATCCCTTTCAAGATGGTACATACAAATACTGATAATTATTTAAGTCCTCTCCCCTAAAATTGAAAATTTTTGAAACCTAAAAATAAAAATAACATTGTCTTTTATCGCTCTACTTTCACAATTTGCAATACAACAAAAAGAAGGCATTTTAAGGTAAAAAATAAAAATAAATAACAAAAGCCTCATATACTCCCGTGTAAACATTCGATTTGTTTGCCCTACGCCCGTCAAAAATAGCTGATCGGTGTCGTTCAACTGACAGATCATTGGAGTGCCCTATTAGTAAATTCAAATTGAGGTGAAGTTTTTGTTGACGGATTCGAGAGAGCTTTATGGTTTCTGTGAGACGAAAGTATTTACTGAAGTAATGAAGAATTAAAAAAATTTAAATTACATGTTTATGAGCCTTTATCTGGCATCTGCTTTCATTTTTTTAAACTCCGCATTTTACAGATGAAATCAAATTAGTTCCATACTAATTTTTAACGTACGAACTATATATATGAATAACATTTTCTGAGGGTTAATAATAATACTGTTTCAGATATAATGCTGAGAAAATGTATACCGTGCTGTAGTTTTGACTTTTTAACATCTTGCAACTAACTATTTTTTATAACTTCTTTAACAACTGTATAACAAAGGAATAACATTTAGTAGACATAAATTAAATAATCTTTATTGTGTTGTGATTATTCTTTACATAATATAAATTCTGTAAATAAAGCTTACTCTTTTTTTTCTGTAGAACTCGTTTAGTGACCATTCAATGCACAATAATCTAAATTAAATTGATGGAATGGACAACAAACCGACTTCCTGTGACTCGAAAGCAATATTTCGCTATACAGATGTTCAAGTAGAGAGTAAGAATAATGCGTCAAACAACATAATGACATAACACATCATCAGAGAAATAATGACCGGTAATGCATGCCATAAAAAAACTCTAGGTAGTTACCTGTCCTTCTTTTCAAAGAATGTCTAGTTTCTAGGAACACAGAGAGGTACTTTATTGCGGTAGCGTTAATACACCTTTCATTATAACGCTTCTTTTGTAAGAAGCTAATAACGACTATTAACAGGAAAAGATAATTACGGCTATCTTTATCGCTTGAAATGTCAAGTTGATATATATACTCTGTGTCCGAGATAAGGAGGGCCACTATGGGGATTTTGGAAACGGTAAGAGATACAACTTTGGTTAAATGGGAGAAAAGTTGCGTAATCAAGGGTCTAAGAAAATGGCGTTTTCAAATTCCTGAAACATTTTTCGGATTTTGAGATATTTTGAAAAAATTGGATTTTTTGATTTTACGAACTATTTTTTTCTGGCGTTATTATTTGCCCTAGAGCGAAACCAATAACAATTCTCCACAGCAACTTTTAATGCTCTTTAGGACGACGTTATTAGTTTCTTAATCTGACGTTTCGTTTTTGTGGGACCATCATCAACTTCATTTTTTTAAATACGGCCCTGATATTCTGATATCAGATTCTGAAAGCCCTTTCTATTTCGAATTCAACGATGTATAACACTTTATGGTTTAATTGCGTTTTAGTCTTTTTTTCTTGCCTTACACAAGAAAATTCCTATTACGGACCTGTACACACCAATACACATATGAAAACCGAAATAGTATTGACGACTTGACTTTTTTTTTAATGTAGATTAGTTTTAGGCCAATAATGGACATTTCATCTAATATAAAAACATCATTTTATTCGTAATCATACAGTCATATGAAAAATTCAAATTCTGCAGGTATTTTCTCGTGTACCATTCGCAGTATGAACGACGATAATTTTCCAAATACATACATACGCAAAAATTAATTAATAGAAGACATGACTAATTATTGCGCACTAAATTACACAGTAAGCAAATGTGTCAAAAAATCAACGTTACTGACAATTATTAAAGAAAAGCAGGCTCCGGAAAACAAATTAATGTGTTGATGGCCTCTTATACATTTGAATTGTCAGCTAACGTTGATTGTTTGACACATTAGCTTACTGTGTAATTTAGTGCGCAATAATTAGTCATTTCTTCTATTAATTATGTTTTCTAACGAAGAAAAGTTTGACATGGTGGCGTGTTTCATTTCATCCAACAGAAATTGTTCTGTTGCGGAGCGTTTGTATTTGCAAAAATATCCCGAAAGAAGACAGCCAAATCAAAGGACCTTTAGCAAATTAGTGGCAAACCTTAAAGCATATGGTTCTTTCAAAAAACCTGTAGTTTCGCGACAAAAGAAGAGCAATGAAGAAACAGTACATAATGTTTTGTTAGCGGTCACTGAAAATCCCTGTACATCAGTCCGATTGGTCGAAAAATGTTGGTATACCAAAATCAACAACGCATTGTATTTTACAAAAACAAAAGTTCCATCCGTATAAGTACAGAATTTGTCATGGACTTCGACCAGGCGATTTAGAGCGACGTCGCTCATTCTGTGAATGGTACACAAAAAATGCCAGGAGAATATGTATTTTCCATATTACATAATATGGTCTGATGAAAGTATGGTTACGAATAACGGTATTTTCAATAGACGAAATGTTCATTATTGGTAAACCAATCCACGTTTAAACAAAACGTTTTGGTTTTAATATGTGGGCTGGTATTATATTGTAGGACCATTTATTTACAACCACAACCTGACATCAGAGCGTTACCTACATTTGCTGCATGATTTAATATAATATACAGTTCGCAACTGTTGGATATATAATTCCAGAGCCGTATATATATATTCGGAAACACCCTGGCCAGCGCGTTCATATAACCCCGCTTGATTTTTTCGTATGGGGGTTCGTTAAGAATCATGTTTATCAGCGAAATTTTGCTACAGAACAAGAACTGAGGGGGTTAGTTTTGGAAGCCTTTGCTAATATTACTCCACAAATTTTGGCTAGGGTGTTAGAATCAACGGTTAGAAGGTGCTATCTATGCTTAGAAAGCGACGGAAATCTTTTTGAACATTTAATATAAATTTAGTTGTTTTGTTCGTATTCCCTTGTTGTTGCTTTTTAATTTTTAGATCTTCTGCTAAATTAATTGTATTTGATCTTTGTTTATTCTATTAAATTAGTGCATCAATTCAACCACTAGATTATTATTAAACACCTAAATGACATAAAGTGTCATATGTTATGGCTAATTGTTTATTCTTTGAAATTAAACTAAACTGAACTTAACTAAACTATGTACAGGTCCGTAATAGGAATTTTCTTGTGTAAGGCAAGAAAAAAAGACTAAAACGCATTTAAACCATAAAGTGTTATACATCGTTGAATTCGAAAAGGGCTTTCAGAATCTGATATCAGAATATCAGGGCCGTATTTAAAAAAATGAAGTTGATGATGGTCCCACAAAAACGAAACGTCAGATTAAGAAACTAATAACGTCGTCCTAAAGAGCATTAAAAGTTGCTGTGGAGAAGTGTTATTGGTTTCGCTCTAGGGCAAATAATAACGCCAGAAAAAAATAGTTCGTAAAATCAAAAAATCCAATTTTTTCAAAATATCTCAAAATCCGAAAAATGTTTCAGGAATTTGAAAACGCCATTTTCTTAGACCCTTGATTACGCAACTTTTCTCCCATTTAACCAAAGTTGTATCTCTTATATATATATATATATATATATATATATATATATATATATATATATATATATATATATATTATATATAAATATATATATATATATATATATATATATATATATATATATATATATATATATATATATATATATATATATATATATAAATAAATATATATGTTGATTTTTACTCCTTTACGGATGGAAAAATACAATGTGTTTTCATTCCGGGTGTACATCCGTTCACTATTGTCGTTCTGAAAAGAACAGTTTTGCTGACTTTTATACCTCCACTCGGGGCCGAAAGTTATATCTGCGCAGGCGTTGGTCGTTATTTATGTTTTCCGGATGGTGCTGTTGTTGTTGCGCTAATTGCGCTTGAGTTTATGCGATTTTAGATTTGTCGATTATTGTCTTCCATATTGTTGGTAGTTTTAATGATTCGTCCCTTTTTTTTGTTGTTCGTTGTTCGGGAAACCTGTGCATTAATAGCTTTCTCTATGGTGCGATTTGTGTAGCCATTTTTCTTTAAAGCACTAGATATTACTTTAAGTTCGTTTTGTCTCGTCTGTGTTTCATTTAATCGCACGGATTTGGATATTAGAGTATTTGCCACAGCTTGAATTTGTGCTGGGTGATGATGTGATTTTGCATAGAAATTGAAAAACAATGTGATTTGAATAAAAGGGACAAATCATTAAAACCAACAGTATGGAAGACAATAATCGACAAATCTAAAATCGCAAAAACTCAAGCGCAATTAGCGCAACAACAGCACCATCCGGAAAACATAAATAACGACCAACGCCTGCGCAGATACAACCTTCGGCCTCGAGTGGGGGTATAAAAGTAAGAGTCGCAGGCACCAATACTTCAGTCTCTATTCGGACGCGAGAAAGAAAGCTTCGAAAATGCCAAATGTGATTTTGGTGAAACGTCAGCAAAACTGTTCTTTTCAAAACGACAATAGTGAACGGAGGTACACCCGGAATGAAAACACATTATAAATATATATATATATATATATATATATATATATATATATATATACAGGGTGTTAATTAATGTCGTGGACATATTTCAGGGGATGATAGTACTCGACAAAATAGGAAAAAAATGTCAATATATATATAAATGGTCAAAAACGCACCATTTTCGTTATACAGGGTGTCAAAGTTTCAATTTTTTTCTGGTTTTTTGCGTTTTTTTCCAGTTCCTTCTGAGACAATTAGTTCAAATTTAGAACATGTATTATTTTTAAGAACCTCTACGATAAAATATTAAAATCGTGGATGATAGTATACAGGGTGTTACATTTTTTTGCACAACCTACAAGTTTATCTTGTGGAACTTTTTTTTGCAGCACCCTGTATGGATTCTGATATAAAATTTAAACTCTTTGTTCATTTCTTTAGCTCTTTCGTATTTTGCATTATTCTCGTATCTATCACAGTTTTCGACTTATTTGCAATAATTGCCATAGATGCAAATTAAGTGTAGGCTAAATAATGAAACTGGAAAAAAAGGTAGTAGGCTGAGGCAGGTCATTTGTTAATTCTGTTCTTTAATCTGACATTTTGTACGAAATATTTTTTTTGTTTGACGTTTCCGTAGTTTTTTCGAGTTTTTTAATGATGGTTGAATTCACAATTCAAGAATATGCAGAAATTCACTTCATTTATGGACTTGCCAACGGCAATTGTTATGAAGCCAGACGACTCTATGAACAGAAATATTCAAATCGCATGGTGCCCAATAGACAAAAATTTGCAAAGGTACATAATCGGCTATGTGAAAATGGATCATTCAAGAAATCCACTCATTTAGCAGGAGCAAATAGAACGGTTAGGACTCCTGAAATCGAGGAAGCAGTTCTGAATGCAGTAGAAAATGATCCTGCTACCAGTATGAGGAAAATTGCAGCAACACTTAACATTTCATTTGTGCTTGTTTGGAAAATTTTATTAGACAACTTAAAGTATCCTTACCACATCCAAAGTGTTCAAGCTCTTCTCCCACGTGACTTTCCACTCGGTTTAAATTTTTGCCGGTGGTTCTTACAAATGCTAGCCCAAAATCCATTATTTGAAAACACGATTTTATTTAGCGATGAGGCAAATTTTTCTAGGAATGCCATACGTAATTTTCATAACAATCATTTTTGGGCAGAAGAGAATCCGCATTCGATACATGAAAATAATTTCCGGCAACAATTTTCAGTAAATGTGTGGGCCGGCATTATTAGGGGGAGATTATTTGATAGGTCCTTTTTACCTGACAGCAAGGCTAAACGGACAATATTATCGTCAATTTCTCGAAGACGATCTCCCGGTATTGCTAGAAGACGTGCCAATTCTTCTTAGAGATCAAATGCGGTTCATGCACGATGGTGCACCAGCACATTTCAGCATAGAGGTGAGGGAGTTCCTAAATAATAATTTTAACAACCGTTGGATAGGGAGAGGGGGGCCTCAGCCATGGCCCCCTAGATCTCCAGATCTGAATAGCCTGGATTTCTTTTTCTGGGGACACCTGATAACATTAGTGTATCAGACCCCAATCCAGACAAAAGAAGATTTAAGAAACAGAATAATAGCTTTATGCGATATCATTCGCAATGCTCCTGGAATATTTGACAGAGTCCGTCAGTCCATGAGGTGAAGACTTGATTCTTGCATTCTAGCAAGAGGCGGACATTTTCAAGAACTTTTATAATTTTGTTTTATTTTTAATTTAACTGTAATAACTTTATCTGATTATTTATTATCATGTCGGTCGATTTAAAATAAAACCCGTTTCTTAATTTTTTGCTTAATTTCACCTACATGCCATCGATTATTGCAAATAAATCGAAACCTGTGATAGATACAAGAATAATGCAAAATACGAAAGAGCTAAAGAAATGAACAAAGAGTTTAAATTTTATATCAGAATTCATACAGCGTGCTCCAAAAAAAGTTCCGCAAGATAAACTTGTAGGAGGTGCAAAGAAATGTGACACCCTGTATAGTACCATCCACGATTTTGATATTTCATCGTAGAGGTTCTTAAAAGTAATACATGTTCTAAAATTGAACTAATTGTCTCAGAAGGAACTGGAAAAAAACGCAAAAACGAGAAAAAAAGTGAAACTTTGACACCCTGTATAACGAAAATGGTGCGTTTTTGACCTTGTATATCGACTTTTTCACTTTGAGTATACATTATTTTGACTTTTGAAAACAAAAATAATACTAAAAATCGAGAAAAATAAGGAAATGTCTACTCAGAAAGAATAGGTAAGTGTCACTGTCAAAACAATAAATCCTACTTGCTATCCAGCATGGATATCCATGGTACACTTGATAAAAGTAAATAATTGATTATCGAGTATTTTTCATGGTAATATTTAATTTTTGAGCTTATTTTTAATCCAAACGCAAAAAAGTTAGTACCGTTAGATTGTCAGAAAAATCCTCTTTTCAAAAAGTACTTGTCTAAAAAGAGTCGCCATTTGAAAAAAAATAGACACAAAAATTTGATTTTATCAACTTCCCTTGTTCCTTGCTATCAGACTAGTCACTAAAACTTAGCGATCGTATTATTCTGTCATCATTTCAGTTCCTTAGATTAATTTGCGTCCGGTCATGGCCACCTAGATGCAATTTTAAAAATGGCTATAAAAAATCAAGTAGGCGTAAAAAGTTTTTAAAATGTCATATTCTGGTTCAGAATTGTGTCAGGAATCCAAAAATGTAGAAATATACATAGTGTTCCGTTAAAAAATTCGAAACCGGAGTTATTTCCGGTGAAACCGTAAGTGACCGGAAAGTTAAAAATATGCGAAAACTCTCCTCTTTATGTACCATTTACCTACACTAAATTTCGTTTTGGTACATCAAATACTTTAAAAGTTATGGTCTGTCTAATAGATTCGTTGACACCCGATATATATATATATATATATATATATATATATATATATATATATATATATATATTATTTAACAGGTTGACTGCCACGACCATTTTTTTAAAACTCAAAATAACGATTTCGTTCCCAACTGGGTAGACATTAAAACTTTAAATATCATTTCTGTCTACCCAAATGGGTGTACAACAACCGGTTTAACTATTTATTCATAGTAACGCCATCTATTGTCCAGGAGTCTAAAATATGATTCCTATTCTTAAGTAAGGACTCTATACTGCACCCAGAATCATTTTATAGATATAGAACCCTGTAATAAAATAAAATTAGTTTTTGAAAATCAGCTGATTAATGTCATTTTTGTCCACCCAAATGGGTTGATACTTCACTTTATGATTATGTTATTTGGCGAGTTGATTTTGCAAGTACAATAAAAATTATACAATGAATAAAAGAAAGCGTCAAGTGAGCATTTTAGATTGCGAAAATCCAAAAAAAGTTTTGAGTCAACGCGAATTAGAAGAATTAGCATTGACCATCGGAGAGAGTTCGGATGAAGAGCCATTTCAGGATTCTAGCAGTGAGTACATAGCTAGTGCGTCCGACAATTCCAGTGAAGACGATCAAGGAGAAACAAGTGAAAATAATAACAGTGATGCAAATGAAAGTGATTTGTCTGAGGATAGTGACTCGAATAACGATATTATAAATGACAATTCTAGTAATAATACAGTGTGGAATGACTGCAAAAAAGGAAAAATAAATGTTTTCTTTGATCAAAAAAATGCCAAACCTATTGATTTTTATCAACTTTTTATATCAGATGAGGTAATCGAATTGATTGTTAGAGAAACAAATAACAATGCAAACAGTTTTTTGGAAAATAATAGTATTAGAATAGGTATAGACAATGGAAAGAAAGGAATGTAAATGAAATGAAAACCTTTTTGGGCCTTAGAATATGGATGGGTCTGGTGCATATGCTATCTTTGGAGTCCTACTGGTCTGATAAAAAACTATTTAAAAATGATATGTCCACGTTTGTGACCAGAAATCGTTTTCAACTACTACTGCGGTTTTGGCACTTTGGTGAAGATGTTGAAGGTGACAGACTGTGTAAAATACGTCCACTGCTTAATCTTGTGCAAGCAAAATTTCAGCAAGTTAAAATACCAGATCGAAACTTAGTAATTGATGAATCGATGGTACCTTTTACTGGCAGGCTGAATTTTAAGCAATACATTCCTGGTAAATCACATAAGTATGGTGTAAAACTATTTTAACTGTGTGATCAAGTTGGATATACTTACAAAATTATACCATATGCTGGAAAAAGAAATGAGCAAGAAAGCAGTCAAGGCCATGGAAGCCTTGCGACTAATGTTGTCATGTCCCTAATGAGCACATATCTGGGCCATGGAAGAATTTTATGCACTGACAATTTTTATACGAGTATACCCCTTATAAATGAGTTGGTCGACCAAAAAACCTATTTTGTAGGTATTTACCGCAAAAACCGAAAAGGATTTCCTAAAGAGGTTGTGACTGCCAAATTAAAACGTGGAGAACGCAAGTCTCTTGAAAGTAACAGGGGAGTAACAGCCTTAAAATGGAAAGATAAACGGGATGTTTACTGTGTGTCTTCAAATTTTTTAGCTAATATGGCACCAACAGGTAAAAAAAATCAAAAGGATGAGGATGTTGTAAAGCCCGAAATGATCATCCAGTATAATTTAATGAAAAGCGGCATCGATATATCTGATCAACTTTCTTTTTATCACTCAGCCATAAGAAAATCAATTAGATGGTATCACAAAGTAGCTGATGACCTAATATTTGGAACATCAATTGTAAATGCTTTTCTTATCCGTGTTTCTTTACAAAAGGAACGAAGGAAAATGAAACTGGTCGAATTTAGAATGAAAATTGTTTGTTCTCTATTAGACATCCCTGAAGAAGAAAGAGCATTAACTCCAAGATTAGCAAAAGACACGAATCATTACTTGCAAAAGACCGAGGTGGCTCAATGTGGCAAAACTAGAAGGTAGTTTCCATTTTACTTATTTTATTTTTTTATTCTATAAAAACAATTTTATTTCAGAGCTCCAAGGAAAAATTGCAAATATTGTTATCAAAAGCTTTCGGCCTGCATGTGAAAAAAAGAAGCTAAAAGTAAAGCTAAAAAATTAAATACTTTTTGCGACACATGCGAGGATAAGCCTTTTGTATGTTTTGATTGTTTCCAAAATGTTCACAACTCTACTAAATAGGTTACTAGTTACTACTAAGTGCACTTATTGCTGTTCAATTTTGATATACAAATGTACTTTTATTAGTTTTTGTCTTGTTTTGCATAGGTACTTTTAGTTATAACCCTAAGAAATGTTTTAACCATTTGTAATATTTATAATCTAACTTGGACAAGGTTCAAGATCACCAAACTCTGATGTACAATCATTTTTAAATAGCCTGGTAAGTTTGCTAGACAGTCTACCGATTAAAGGTAAAAAAATTCTATGCGGGGACTTTAACATTGACTATGCTACTATTTGTGCCATCCAAAAATATCTAATTTCTATATTCTCTCTCTCTCGGTCTTTCAATGCATGTTCCTCTCCAACTAGAATTTCAAAAAACTCTTCTTCTATCATCGATTACATGGCGTCTGATTTTTCTCCATCAGAGGTGCATTCACAGGTCTATAACTCAGGTCTTTCCGATCACGAGGCGGTAATTTCCAGGTTTAGTTTACCTATTAGGCCCTTACCAAGATCTCGCCATCGGGGCAGAATTTTCTCGGCCGCAAATTTCTGAGTATTTCATAATATTTGCTTTAACACCGATTGGAATTTTGAATCTGATAATGTCAACACAAACTTCAGAACTTTTTTAAATAAAACTTTAAGTGCTTTTAACAAGGCCTTCCCGCTTAAGAATATCAAACCTAAGCGGCATAAACCGTGGACCACGAAAGGAATACGAATTTCTGCTAAAAATATGCGTTCGCTCTCATATATAAAAAAATTCACCGACTCCTTTCTTATTCTCGACTATATCTCTAACTATAGGAGGATCTACACTACTCTTATTAAGTCAGCAAAAAAATTACACTACCGAAAACGTCTAACAAACTCAAATAACGTTTCAAAAGAAACCTGGTCCATCATCAATGACCTCAGAAACAAATCAAACCCTGTGACTCAGATCTTGCCAGGGGCTAATGATCTAAATGATTATTTTATTAAGGTAAGCAAAAATGTTACCTCTAGTATCTCGCCAAGTTTGGACCCTCTTTCGTTTCTCCCTCCTTCAAAAAATTTAGCTGATAGCTTTTTCTTAAGTCCCGTTAGCAACACTGAACTATTGAAGGTAAAAAATAATATCAAAAGTAAACCTTCGTGTAGCACTGATGGCCTATCAATTAGAATATTCCTGAACTTGCCACTCCCAGTCATAGAGGCCCTTACAACATTAATAAATGAGTCCTTTATAAAAGGTGTATTCCCTGATTGCCTTAAAACAGCTATAATTATTCCACTTCATAAAGGCGGCGAAAAAACTAACTCTTGCAATTATCGCCCAATTGCACTACTACCAGTGCTATCAAAAATCATCGAAAGGCTACTGAAGAAGCGTCTTATGCCATTTCTCCTGAAACATCAGATAATATCCCCGGAGCAGTTCGAATTTCTACCCAACAAGTGCACCAGCGACGCCATGTTCACGTTACTTAGAGGCGTCTACTTATCTCTCAATAACAACCACCCAACTGCCTCAGTTTTTTGTGACTATGCGAAAGCCTTTGATTGTGTTAGTCATGAAATTCTGATAAACAACTAAATTTTTATGGAATTCGTGGTACTTCTTTAAATTGGTTCAAATCTTATCTTGGGAAAAGGCAACAACTTGTAAGGGCTAATGGTTCCGATTCTGATTGTAAGTTGATTACAAGTGGAGTCCCTCAAGGTTCAGTCTTGGGACCTATTCTTTTTTTGTTATACATTAATGATATCACGAACCTTAAAATTAATGGAAGAATTTCCCTTTTTGCTGACGACACAAGCATAACTTGGAATGATTTTGATACAACGTCTTTACATTCTAGTATCTCCAAAGACTTGGTTATAATTAAGGCTTGGTCCGATTCCAATATGATTTGTTTTAATGTCGATAAAACGGTGGCGTTATCTTATAAGGGAACTTTACAACCACTTCAGGTACATAACAGCAATATTGAATACGTAGAGTCGGTTAAATTCCTGGGTTTAAATATAAATAACAACCTAAAATGGTCTAATCATATTGACACCTTAACTAAAAAACTTTCTACCGCCTGCTTCGCCATTCGATCAGTTTCAAAAAAACTAGACGTTCCTTCTGCCAGACTTACTTATTTCTCTTTATTTGAATCCCACCTCCGCTATGGCCTTCCCTTTTGGGGCTGCTGTACCACCGAGCAATTTCGTAGTATTTTTATGCTTCAAAAGAGAGCCATTCGTTATTTGTTTGGTCTAAATAATAGAGCTCACTGACAATACTATTTCAAAAAACATGAAATATTAACACTTCCTGCATTATTTATTTTGGAAACGGTATGTTTGCTGAGAAAACATATAAACACCCTCCCAGAAAGGCCACAACATGTATACCCTACCAGAAACTCTAGGCATGATATATATCTTCCCATTCCTTCCTCAGAATTAATAAAAAAATCAATTATTTACAACGCCATAAAACTTTACAACAATCTGCCAGTACATTTAAAATCTATCCCTATGCTTGCACAATTTCGAAAAAAACACCAAAGCATATCTCATTGAGAGACCATTTTATAGTGTTAATGATTTTTACAGCGAGTAAGTCTCTTTAAATTGTCACTAAATTCGCTTGTTTACTTAAATCTTTTGTGAGTCATGTCCTAACTCGTAGCATAGATTTTTGAAAATCATCATATAGAGAAAAGAACTGTCGAACATTCACTTAAAACTTAATTATTTTTGTTAGGTATTGGATTAAAAACAAAATTTAATTCTTTTTTGTATACTACATTCTACACTAGTTCATTATACCTTCTGTTTAACATCACAATTATTTGTATAACTATAATAGCATAGAATTTAAGGTCGCATAGTTGCAATTTTGATTTCAATGTCATCGAAATTATTCACCTCGTACATGTGTGTTTGTTTACTTTTATAAGGTTATTAGGATTCATTAACTGTTTTGCGGCAATGTTATGTTATATTCTAACGTGTGTTTTACGATTTGGTAAATTGATAATTTACATTTTTAAAAAGCATTGACCTACCGAAATTCTTTTCGATTAATGTTTTGATATATCTTATTTTAGGTATATTTTGCTTTGTCCATAAAATTGTAAAATTTTTCTGCGGCAATAAAGCATACTTTTGTTTGTTTGTTTGTTTGTTCATTAATAAATCGATATTTTTCACTTATTCTTACACCAAACCTGGGTACCCACTTGGGTAGATACTGCCTTTATAAAGTATGAAAAATGCATACTGTCCACCCAAGTGGGTACCCAAATTTTATTGTCTTATTATATTGCTTATTGCCCCAGGAACCCAACGGTATCTATAAAATTATTATACAATAATAAATAAAAAAGTTATGGATCTGACAGTCAGAAATAGTTTACATATTGTTTTCATGGCACCAGTGGTCAGGCATTAAGTCCACCCAGTCGGGTGGACATGGCAGTCAACCTGATATATATATATATATATATATATATATATATATATATATATATATATATATATAAGGTGCACCATTTTATGTCCGCACCTTGTATATCTGATGTATAATTTAATAGTGTCAGAACTATTTTTTCTTCAAACACTAACTTTTATCAAGAATACAATTTTCTAAGAAATGACTAATAAAATAGTTTCTCATATGTTGCACACTTTTTTAGACACGATGTATAATACCGCCTTTTCCCACTTTGTTACTCCTTCCCCAGGTATCTGCGAGTTATATAATGAGATATTTTCAGCGATCCCAACAGTCGATAACCGAAGTAAACTTGTAAATTTTTCAGTAAACAAACAAAAAGTTAGGGAATTTCTAAGTAATCGAACTTTTTGAAAATTGCAGATTAACAGTAAACACAAAACAACAAAAAACGTTTTAACGAAAGACGTTGATTGATTTACGGTGAAAAACGAGTACCTAACAAATATATTTAAACCGTTATTTCGCAATCATTGGGATAACATTGAGAAACTCCTACCTTTGCTGTTAGAACGATAAAAAATAAAATTTATTATCAAAACAAATTAAAACTATTTGTTAGGAGTCAACAAATATTCTTTAAGACTGAAATACATAATTGGGTACGCGGCTAATATGTTCATAAATTTCCAATTTAATATTCGGAACTGTAATAAATGTCAAACAAAATATGTTTTCCTTTTACTTATAATATATTTTTAAACCAGAAATGAATGTAGGTTGTTTGGCATTCTGACTGAAATTTAAAACTACTTCAGTTTTCTCAAGACGTTCAATGGTACGGAGATGATTGCCAACTCCTGCATAACCGACGATCTTGGACGGGTAAAACATGTACTTAAGTTTTGTCTGGTTTAGACCAACTGCACGACTAATTCATTAATTTTATAATGAAACTACAAAGAGAGTAAACATGTTTTTCAAAAGTTGGCTTGTGTCTTAAGCCAACGACTAGAAATTCTTTAAAGATTATTAGATATATTTTCTTATTCGTGGGTCAGGAGAAGGCTCAAGAAACACACTGATTAATTCCTGTGCGACGTTCCGTATCTTTATTGATACTTTTTCAGGCACTGGAAACAGAACAGCGTAATTAAAATTATCAATTATCGAATTAGCATTAAAAATGTACCTGCATTTTTAGTGTCGTTATATCCGGACTTTGCCCATAATTCCAAGATTTGACGTGAAGGAAAACATTTCACAACAAAAACACCCACACACGAGAAACAGTTCTAATGTACTGTGGTAATAAGTACTGATTTGTCTAAGTTCCGTTGCAAAAGAGACAGCTGAGTTGATGTTTCTTCGGTATTTTTTCCCATTTGGTTTTACGGCTTTATTAAGAGTTCCAACTAGATGTTATTATGCCAGACTGTCCTGAATTTTAGCGAGCAAAGTTCAGGCATAATGACACTTTTATTTGTATAGTAGAAAAGAGGAAAACATTAAAACTAAAAGTAAATTGTTGTTATATTTATTGCATAATTACAAATTTAGTTAAGTTGTTAAAAGAAAAAAAAAACAAACAAAACTAGCAGTTTTAGTTATTTGAATATAAAAAAAAACAATTAAAACGAATTACAGAAAAAATACGAACATAAAAAAACCAATAATATTATCTGATGTTTTTGTTACTATTTTTCCCTTTTCTTGTAGAATTATAGATACAGGGCTGCCCAAAGGTCCGGAATTAAATTAATATAGCCTGAACTAATAACTTTTTGAAAAAACGCTCAGACCCATTAAATTAGTTTTTTAATTGCTCACATTTATTTTTGTCAACGTATAACGTCATTTACCTTTTTTTTTTAAATGGCAACATACAACTTGTGATACATCATTGGAAAGTCCTTATCTTATACAGCATGCTCCTAAATTTTGGCGCAATTCTGTCAAGCTATTTCAAAATGGCGACCGTTCAAAATTTAGTAAGAAAAGTACGGCATAAAATGAATGTAGGCTCACTCAATAACTTTCAGAAAAAAAAACGCTATCTCATAGAGTATGCTCCTAAATTCTAGCGCGATTCTGTCAAGCTATTTCAAAATGGCGACCGTTCAAAATTTAATAAGAAAAGTACACGTTAAATTAGTTTTTTAATTGCTCACATTTTGACGTAATTCAGTTCTTTTTGTATTGACATTTATCAAAGGTATGACTTCATCGACCTTTTTTTGTATGCGCCTTGTTTAATTGTTAAAGTGTTCTCTGAGCAGTCAAAAAGAAGTGTGCGCTTTTTTGAATGCTAAATATCTGGAAAATTAAATCAATCAAATCTCACAGGGTACTGTTAGTAAGATACTCCACAAATTTGAGGAATATGGTACAGTAAAGGACTTGCCCAGAAATGGACGGCCACGTGTTTTAGACGACAATGAAAAATTGAACATTGCATCATTTCTGCAGGAAAATCACGTTTCAACAGTGTCATTGGCCCAAAATTATTTTACGGCTCGATGTACAATTGGCAGGTTTTTGAAAGCAGAAAAACACCATCCTTATAAAGCATATCTTGTTCAAGAGCTTTTAGAAGATGAATAAGACAGGCGTTTGCAATTTTGCGAGGAAATGATGACGATGTGACGAGAATAATAGGTTTCCACATTAACATATTATTTTTGGATGAATGTACCTTCTTTTTAAATGGAGTGGTTAATAGACACAATTATCGTTTCTGGAGTCTGGAAAATCTACACTTGATACATAAAGCTCATACGCAGAGTCCACAGAAAGTAAATGTTTGGGCAGGTATAATTAATAACCGAGTTATAAGACCATTCTTTTTTAAAGAAAACCTTACAGCTGAACGATACCTGGACTTCTTAACCTTTGAGTTGATGCCTGCTCTAGCTGTTATTTTTCCTAACGGTGTAGATCATCGTGTAGATCATGTATCATCGCCTGTTAGCATGTAGCGGGTGGAGGACATTTTGAGAATTTGCGACATTAAACAACCTTTTTATTTTGTTTTGTATTGCCTTGCTGTTTTATTAATTTTAATTATTTTATTTTTGACAAAACAAACTATTATAGAGTTTTTGAATGCACTAAACAGATATCTAGTGTTAAATGAAAAAATAAATTCATAAGTGAAATAATTATTTTTTATTTTGAACGGTAGCCATTTTGAAACAGCTTGACAGAATCGCGACAGAATTTAGGAGCATACTGTACGAGATAAGAGCTTTCCAATGATGTATCATAAGCTGTATGTTGCCATTTAAAAAAAAGGTCGATAACGTCATACCTTTGACAAATGTTAATACAAAAACAAACGAATTACGTCAAAATGTGAGCAAATAAAAAACTAATATAATGGGTCTGAGCGTTTTTTCAAAAAGTGATTGGTTGAGGCTATATTAATTTAAACCCGGACTTTTGGTCAGTCCTGTATATGTCCTTATTGCCCTATTACCTGATGTTTGTGTTTTTCTTTCCATTTTTTTTAAATGTTTGTATATATTGCACTAAGCCCTTGTGAATCAGTCCTGAGGATTATGGTGTCTGGTAAATTAATATGAATCATTTCACTGATGTTGCGTTTGTGCCAGTGGGCCTCTCTATTTTTTACGTTTTTAATCTTATTAATTTTAACATCATTAAATAAGAAGCAGTGGCCTGTCTCAAAATGAAAAGTTAACAAAGCAGTTTTATCATTGTTGATGTAGTTATGATTGCGACAATCGTACTAATGTTAATATATTCTATTGTTCAAATATTGTTTTGTTTGGCCGATATAAAATTTGCCACAAGAACACGAAATACTGTAAATAACATTTGATTTTTTTTCTATGAGTGTTGTGTGTGTCTTTAATTTTAGAAAAGAAGGCGGTAGTGGATTTTATATTATAAAAGGCTAATTTAGAAATTCTTTGATTAAAACATTGATTTATTTTTTTGTAACAAGCCACTGAGGGAAGAAAATTTATAATATTTAATATTTGGTTCGTTATTTTGTGTTGTTACAACTGTTTTCATTTTATTGAGCGAATAATGCACTGCTTTACAAACCAGATCGGATAGTTATACTCTCTCAAAACGTTTTTAATCTTATTAATATTTGTGCCATAGAAATTAGAATGACTGAGATTTTTAGTTCTATTGAGTAATCCACTGATAGTCCCAATTTGTTGAGAGATTGGGTTATTGGAATAAAAGTTGAGTATTCTTCTTGAACTTGTTGGCTTGACATACTAATTGGTCATTACCTCACCTCTATCATTTCTTATCACTTAGTGTCAAAAAATGATAGTCTTTTGTCAACTTTCTTCTCAATTGTGAATTGTATTTTTGGGTGATAACTATTAAAAAATTGAACAATGGTGTTATGATGTTTTATTGGTATAGCTGTTATGAAATCATCAACGTATAGGTAAAAAACGACACGATAAATGGCAGCTTGTCTAAAGCGGTTGTCACTAAATCGCTCATCAAAATATTGGCCGATGTATGACTCGATGGATTGCCCATGACACTAACATCAAGTTGGATGTAAAAAAGTCTTTAAAAGTAAAAAAAAACGATTGGACAAATATTAAAAAGCAACATCAGTAAAATGATTTACATTAATTTATTAGGGCAATAAGGACATATATTTATAATTCTACAAGAAAAGGGAAAAAATAGTAACAAAACATCAAATAATATAATTTGTGTTTTTTATGTTCGTGTTTTTTCTGTAATTCGTTTTAATTGTTTTTTTATATTTAAATAACTAAAACTGTTCGTGTTTTTTCTGTAATTCTTTTTAATTGTGTTTTTTATATTTAAATAACTAAAACTTATTTGTGAGTACTTTGTAAATATTTCTATGAGAATTTATATTAGGGTATGTTACAACTTTCAAAGCTTTGAGTAGATAGACACACAATCAGCTCATAATAATAATCCTATAATTAACCTAGAACGATAAATTTGACATGCCAAAACAGTAATAAAAATAATTTATATAAAATATATTCAAATTGGTCAAGTCAAGTCGCGTTCTTTCTTAAATATATTTATAGACCAATTATACATGTCGTTTTTAAATAAAATTACGGCATGATGTTCTAGAACACATAATTTTTTAATACTCCCTTACATTAATCGGGTAGCAATATGGCATTACTTTTTCTCTCAAGGACACATTTATTCTCTATATTTTCTTTTTTGTTTATCCCAATAGCTATTTGTTGTAGTGGAGACAATGGTTTTGCATGACGCCCCATACGAACCTTTTTAAAATAAACACATGGCATATCATTGTCATCGAAACATCAAAATTTTTTTATCTCTTGATACTTAAAGCATTATTTCCACTATAGTAGTCCTAGGGAATACAACAGTTCCTTAGAAATGCAAACGCTAAAATTTTTAAGGAACATGCTTTTTATACCTAGATCGTTTCAAATTTTAATGCCTGAACTTAAGTCAAAGACCTCGAGTCTCTAATAAAATAAATGAGAAGCTACTGCATATAAAATTTTGCTAGAAGGAGCATAATAATATTATAAAAATTGTCAAAATTTAAAAAGAAACTATCCTGAACATTCCCTAAAAATTTCATTCAAATTTCATCACGAAGTACTCGATGTACATACATAGGATCAAACTGATAACCTCCTCCTTTTTTGAAGTCTGTTAAAAATAGAAACTAGCAAGTACAATAAAATCAGTTTTATTTTAGGTGAGGGTGGGGCATAACCTAAACTTGTTCAAAGTTTGAAACGTAGAATTCTTAATTCTTATTCCTTGCAGAAATCTATTAATTTCGATGTTTTTTAATTCGCTTAATTTAGAAAACAAATACACTATTCAAAGTGTTATTATTTTTGACAGGTGTATGTAACAAAAGTTGGGTAAAATGTGGTTATATATTTATTAGCGCACTTATGCAGTTCTAGGGGTTTACAACGTCGGCATCGGAACTTACCTCCCTGTCAATTAATATTAGTAAGTACTCCTGAAGCGCCTCAAACAACTATGATTTGCGCTCCCAAGGATGTGCTACCCCCTTGGCCCTACTACTACTAAAAGCACACGCTGTTTAGTGTTTGTTAGGTAAATAAATAGAACTAAAAATGTAATTTGAAAAATCGGTAAATTGCCTATTATCCGAAACTTCCCTCGTAAAGGATTCCACCACACTTATAAAATAGTATATAGTTATTTGATAATTTGATATAAATTATATAAATATTAATATGTGCCATTTTTCTTGATAAAGAGAAAGTTTTACTGCAAAGATGGTTCTGTTTAAAAGGTTTTACCTAGTTTATACCCAAGGACACAAATATCCAGAACTTACCTTGTAATAAAAATCATTTTATTCCGAAAACGGTACACGCTTCATATAATATTGATAAATAAACATATTTATATATAAACTGTGTTATATGTGTGGTGAAATTCGTTAGGTTTTGGTCGGGAAAAGGGCCATTTTACCCATTTTCAAAAATGTATTTTCCCTCATATTTAATTTGTATTTATTATGACTATTTTTGTTCCATTTTTAGGTTGTGTTTGCCAAGCCGAAAGTCACCGTTTTATTGAATATTTATTTTCCGCATGCGCAATTAACAATAATTTGACATTATATCTGTCTTATTCACATGTCAACAATCATTCACATTGAAACATGTATACATTTTTCATCTCCATAGCATGTTTGGCCAGATGTTTATACATACTCACAAACATTCATCCACTTACCATATCTGTACTCCTATATACCATTTTCTAAGTTTTGTTTATGTTTGCTGTCAATACATTTTTTATTTAATTATTATTATTTTTTATAACATTATTTACTATTTACAATTAGGTAATCCATTTAATATTTTATATTTAAAATTTGACTAGTCCATCTCTGTTTCACACTTGAGTTTTCTTGCAAAAATTGAACTCAAATAGAAATGTAGTTTTTCGATATTGATATCTTAAACATTTTTAATCATTTTCATGTCCTGCTATCTTGGATTCGTACCAAAACTTTTACTTGTTTATCCTTATTTAACACTTGCTAGATAGAACAGTGCAAAACATAGGAACAAAAAAAAATGATTTCATAAAAAAAGGTGCCAAATTTCCTTATGTTATTTGATACTTTTCAGATTTCTGAATTTGATTTAGGACAGACATATTTTCAGGTGACAAAATAAAATCATAAAATTCACTGCAGGTCATATCATAATTAAAAATTGTCAATATAATCCCTTTTATTGAATCAAGGGTTAGCCTATTGCGTTCCTTTGTCCACTGGGCAGCAATTAATGAAAATATACGCTCAACATTTGCATTGTGTGCCGTGATGGAGAAAAAAAATTCGCATAGATTTAATAGTTCCGAAAATACTTCAATTGATACACAACTTTGAAAGTAAATAACCCACTTTTTATGAGCTGACAAATCATGCTGCTCTTCAGAAAAACTGTTAGTTATAAATTGTTTTAAGGAAAAGTATTGGTCAAAAAACTTTGCATCGTCAATATTGACGCCTTTTTCTAAAAGATAGTTTATGGATGGTAAAATGTCCACCTCCCAGTCTTTTGCCTCCAAATTATTTAAGTTCATCCACTTAAAACATTTAAACTGTTCAAGAGGTTTTATCCAAATTTTGACATAATCGATAGCTTTTTCATACATACAAAATATATTTTTTCTAAATATATCGCACTCTGTTTCAAAACCTTCTTCTGAAGCTTTTTTTAAAATGTCACGGACTTTTAGTGGGATAAACCTAGTTTTTAATCTGTTAGTTAGGTTCTCAATAACATTTTCAAGAATGACTAGTACCTCGACAACGGAATTATCAGCGCGTTCAATACGTTCAATATTTTGGTGAAACACTGACATCAAAGAATGAACAAAATATAAATAAGCTTCAGAAAATAAATTTTCGAAAAATGATTTAATAATAAAGGGTGGAGTTTTTTCAGACAAAAAATACGACTTCAAAGCGTCAAACATCTTGAGCACTCTTTCAATAGCCGGAAATAATGAAAGCCACCTAGTTTTGGAATGGTATAACAATTGCATGTAATTTGTGTCAATAAAATCACAAAATTGTTTTAAAGAGGCCACTCTAACTGTAAAAATGTGAAAATAATTAAACAGCTTTAAAACTATACTTTCTATGTCAATTGGCAAGATGTCACAACTGGTCTGAACCGCATTATTTATGATATGAGCCGGACATCCAATGCCGATTAGATTATTATTTATTTTAGATTTTAATCTGCTAAAAATATTATTTTGACCAGCCCTTTTAATTCCACCAAAGTTGGTGTTACAATTATCACCAGAAAATGAAATGCACTTTGTAGTAAGTTTAAGTTTTTCCAGTACGGAATATAAAAGGTCAAACAGTCTCCGATGTTTCGTTGTCTGAGCTACATATATCAACTAGTTTAATCTGTATTCCCCCTTTTTTAAAATCAAAATATTGAATTAATATAGGAAACATCTTAATTGCATTATGGTTACTGGCATCTGTAGAAATTCCAATAAACGAAATACCACTAATCTGATTTGTGATAGCTTTTACTGTTGACGGTCCGAGTACTCCTTTTACTATGGCTTCAACTTTCGTATGGCCGCAAGTCACTGATTTTAAAGTTGATGAGTCCTGATACATCTTCTTGTGGATCTTAGTTGTACAATCCATTGAATTAAATGACTGGTGATGTTTGACTGTATGATATGTTGCTTCAGCTGCCTTAACAAGTTTTTCATTATCTTTACTTGTTGCCTTAACAAAAACGTCTAGTTTGGATGTGCCTAAAATTATAATAAATATAATTTAGATTTTCTAACACCGTTAACTAGTTTTTTTTTACTGACCTGCCTGACTTTTCAAGTTCTTTTTATGTTTTTCAGTAGCTATACGGTCCTCGATGTCTTTTTTGTGCAAATGCTAAGATTTACACTGCATATCTTACACATTACTTCAAAACTCGACTTTCCCTTTTTAAAAGAAGGAAATGTATTAAGCATTTCATCCGAAACAACGCACTTTCGTTTTGGCATAATTAACTCTCAAAATAATATATTGATGTACTATGTAAAAGCACAAAACACAAACCACAAAAAACCAAATGCACAGAATGCACTGATTGGTCAAAACAAAACCGTTCGAGCCGTTCGGTTATAAAGGGGAATCCCCGAGTAAAATACAAACCAAAAACACTCGCATAGAAATGGGTGAAACGAAACGAAAACGCGCTTTGTAGAACTTCGTTGATATAGCGGATTTGGCCAATCTGTAATGTTGGTTGCGCGCCATCACGAGTTGTCGAAGGTCGAGTTAGTTGAGATTATATAAATTTATGAACTTTGCTGATGTAATGTTATACCTATTATTAAAACTATGATTTTCAACATTAACCCGGACATTTTTTGGAAATCCCGGACCCCGGACGTCCCCGGACGCCATAGAAACCCAAACATGTCCGGGCAAATCCGGGGAGATGGAAACCCTACCCATATTATACCTAATTCTTCTGCAAACTTTAGAGTAAATTTGATAAGAAGTTTTTTAGTAGTATTTTTTTACATTTTATTAGATTGTTATTTTGTTCCGCCATATTGCATTACCACCAACATGCTTTGATGTCACCGCCACATGACCAAAATTTGAGGTAAATTGGATAAGTAGTAGAACTACACCGCGAATTTTTTCGGCAACTGAAACGTGAAGATCTGAAAAAATCTCGAAGAGTGATGTTTTTATAATTCAAATACTTTCCTCTTACAGGGAAGTCAAACGCAATTGAATATTTAATTACAAATAACAAGTAATTTCTAACTGAATTAAATTTTTTGGAAAATTAATTTGTAATTTAATTATTATTATTAAAAGTAAATGTGTCCAGCTTTGCTCGTACTTTGGTTTTTTTATTTCAAATATGGTAATTTTTTTGTTTGTCAAAAGAAATTCTTCCTTTTATTGAAGGGCCCCCCACATTGCGGGGGTGTTTTTAGACCCTTGCTCGGGCCGGTATGCCAAAACGCATATTTTATTGTACTAATACTAAAATAGCTCGTGCAATCAGACCGCACCCGGACATCGTGCCTTAGCAAAACGAAAAGGCCGTTTCCCAAGTAGAGGGGTGGCATTCCACTCCATCAAGGTTTCTCGACAAGCCGGTACCGGCACCGTGGGCAAACCGCAGAGAGTGCCGAAGAAAAGAAAGTCAGACAAAGACGGAACGACCCGATCGATCGACGATGGACCATTTCGGGACGCTGACATCTCTTCGTGTGTGAGTTTAACAGTTCCTTCGGCGGTACTGCCGGTGCTAACTACCTGTTACCCAGTGATAAAGGGTTCCTAAAAAGGTACCGAGAACGTTGTTGCTCGTTGTTCAAGAATTTTTACGATTCCGTGTGTGCGTTATATCTTTGGGCTTTTTGTTACCTGGTACTGTCTTGGTGTTGTTTGGTGCAGGTTTTCATTGTTGCAAATATTCGTTAAGTGGTGATTAACGTATTTTTAGTGGTTAGGTGCAAGAAATATAACTTGTGGATACACTCAAAGCTCGATCGGAACTATGTGGTAAGTAGTACTTTCCATTATAACATTGCTTTCATTTTTCATAGTTTCTGCATTGTAAAAGGGAAGTTGCAACGTTGCAACATTTTGGGCAAAATAAATAAATACTAAAGGGCTCAAAATTTACCCTGCAGGTAAAATGATTAAATGAGTTTTCTTTTTTTATTTTTAATTTGCAAAAGCATATTAAACAGGCTATTTCCTGGAGTAGTTGCAGCCCGCGTGCACGAATTATTTTTGCGGCTCTTGTTTTCATTACAAAAATTAAGAAAATACAACTACAATTTTATGTAGTTTCTGTTTTACCAACATATTATTTATAATTTTAATTATTCTTCTTACTACAATAAAAAGTATTTAATGCCGAGTAGTTTTTTATTGACTATTCCACTCTATTGTTTTACACTGGCAAAATGACAAAGTAACGGCCTGTTTTCTACTGCCAAAACTCCTACCTGGACAAAATTCTCCCTACCTAGACAAAATCAACGAGATGGTTTTTCAGCAACAAAATTTTGTTGGGTTAAAGTAAAAAATTGATCTTGTCATTTCGACAAGTGTCATTTAGGTCAAATATCCTTGGTTACCAATTTAATTACCCTATTTATTACAAAATAAACAAATAAAAAACGCGCTTTTGACAGTTATTTCTTTTGATTTCACTGTCTTATTTGATATCATATTATATGGTACGCCATTGTTTTCGTGATATAGTCATGTCGAATACCACGCGAGAAAAAATTTTGAAGGTAAAATTTTCCTCTTGTATATTCAAGTTTGTTGCTTTTTGGTAATTTCGCGAATGACACTTTTGTAACAAAATCTCGAGCCGTCAGGCTGTCATGACATTTTACAAAAATGTCATTCGCGAAGTTACCAAGCAACAAACTTTTATAAACAATTTCTCTCTTGACAAATAATCACATTCTCTATGACAAATAATCACATTCTGTCAAAGTCAGTTAAATAAGAACTAACGCTCTAGGGCATTAAAATATTAATTTGGTTTATTATTAATAAAACTAGTTTCTTTTTACTTACTCGGAGATTAAACGAAAGCACCAAGGGTATTTATTATACGGGATAACGCTTTCGGTCGCCTTCGGGCCAGATGCCCTTGGAATATACTGTGTCGACCTCAAGCGTTACTAGCCTTATAGTACCATTGATATCTTATTAACTATAATTTCTGGATTTTTGATTTCTGATTCGGCCGATACTTGATGGAAATCCATAACTAAGATATATGACACTAATTAAAAAATAATCTTTACTTAAGACTTCCTCTATATTAAAGGAACCAAATTATGACATATTTGCCGTAGACTCATCAGATGATACAAATAGAACTCTATTTGGCGTATCTCTAGTCTCTTTTGACATTATTTGATAGTGAAAAAAGACTTATTAAGATCTTTATAATTCCAAAATCTTAACTTTTTATACTTCCTTTGGGAGTTTCTTTCTTCTTTTTAAACAACTTAGGTAATATTCTTCACGTAAGAAGAGTTACTGCCCCTCATTGAACTAAACTTTGTTTCTTTTTCCTTCATGTTTCCCAACTTCTCTAACTTGTTGCTGTCCGTTTTAACATAACCATAGATTTTTATCTCTTAAAGAAACCAAGATCCTAACAAACCCTCAGTTGCCCAATAGTAGGGATAATCTTAAATTATTTAATATAAATTAAGAGTGACAAAACAATATGTTATGAAGCCGGACCTCAGAATAATATTATTTGTATAGGTCATTCGTATAGTCCGACACACGATAAATGGTCATGTCTAAGTAATAGCAATACCTTTATACTTTATGTCTGCTTGTGCATCCGTTTTGGCTAATAAATATACGCACAAAAATTTATTGCGTATTGCTGACTTTGACATACATTACTGATATGCGGAAAAGTAATAAGCCGTACTATATAATTTTTATTATTTTGTTCCAAACAAAAAAGGTTATTCCGATATCTTAAAAACTAAAGAAAATAAAAAGGCGTGGAACGTATGAGTAAAATGGATCATCTCAATCATTGATTTAATAACTAATCACAATAGTCTGAATTTGTACTATCCCTATCATCCACTGATATAATTAAAGGTTTTACGTTTTCCCAATATTTTTTACAGGGACATGCGGTGAAATGTTAAGAAAGGGAAGCAATTTTTAGAAACTTACCTATTTGTAATGTAATTCGATTCTTAGATCATTTTTTGCAAATTCGTCAATGATGTCATCATAAAAACGTCGATACTCCGACATATTTTGGAGAAGGTTTATTTTCAATGGACAACAGCGATCTAATTCGAAATTTTTTATACGTTTAAGTGTTGAAAAATTGCGTTCTACTGATGAACTTGTCGCAGATATTGTCAATACTAATTCACACAATTTCGACACGTCGGTATAGGCATCTTCTAGCTCCTTGTCTTTTAAAAATTGCATTAGATCCTTAGCGTTATTTTTTGCGCTAATGTCATTAGTTTCGTAAATCACTTTTAGTCCAGATCGCAGTAACAACATAATGAAGAAGAAGAGATTTAAACGCATCTTTTGGAGAAGTTTTTCCTTTAAATGCATCAAAATTGTAGAGCTCGAGGAATTTAAAATTATTTAAACCGTTAAATCTATAGTTTATCTGTTGCTGACTTTGATCGATTATTTCACAAAAGAGGCGTCTGTATGATGTTTGAACATCTCCCACATTGTCTGTTCCAAGACGCTTGGTTTGTGGCTCTACATTTAAGGTTATCGTTTTCTCCGAAAATAGGTCAAAGTCATCTCTTTTTTGGCTTAACATGGACTTAAAATCATCCACTTTTTTTAGGCAAAAAGCAATATCATTTGTTTTAGTTTGTAATATATTAAAAACATTGTCCGAGAATGGAAATATTTCTGAAAATATATTCAACAAATAATTAAAATTAAAATCTCGTTTCAAACAGTCCAAAAACCCCCTCGAACTATTTATTGCTTCTGACTCCCACGTTTCATTATTTTCTATTATATTCTCAAATAGTTCAATCAGTGATTCACGATTTTCAGATACTGTGAACACAAGTCTTCCATTATAGTTCCACCTAGTAGGAGCTACTTTGGGCAATCGTTTGTGGACAATGAAGTCCAAAGCTTGTGTACGTTTTGTTGACTTGGAAAAAAAAAGCAGCCATGCCACTTAAAGTAACGAAAAATACTTTACACTCTTTAATGTGATTGATGGACTGGGATAAAACTAAATTTAATTTATGAGCAAAACAATGGACAAACACAACACTTGGGAAAGTTTCTCGAACTTTAGCGTACAGACCCCCTAATTGCCCTGCCATCACTGCAGCTCCATCATAGCTTTGAGCAATTAATTTTTTCTCTCCATTAATATCTTTAGTAACGTTATAAACTACGGTATATAATGCATCTCCTGTACGATTTTCGGACACATTCTTAAAACCTAAAAATCGCTCTTGAATACTTCCGTCTGTTTTAACGTAGCGTATTACTATAGATAATTGGCTAAAATTAGTGATATCAGTTGTTTCGTCCAGAACAATAACAATGAACCGCGCCTCGCCAATCTCCTGCTTAATTCTTTTTAGAATAATGGTTGCAACAGCGGAAATAAATCATTCTGGATCTGATTCGACGTTCCGCGAAAAACGCTAGACTGCTCTAAATGATTTTTAAGCAATCATCATCTTTAGCCATTAAACTAAGTAAATCTGGAAAATTTCCTCTATTTGAAGAAACGCTTGTTTCGTCATGACCTCTAAATCCCAATTCGTGCTGTCCGAGAAAACAAACAAAATCGATAAGTCTTCTTAATATTTGCCGATTTTTATCGACTAGTTCATTGTGTTGGCGGTGACTAATTTTCAACTATTTATTAAGAGCGTGTTCAATTCTGGTTTTGCCGAAGACTTTTTCTTTTATGACGGCCTGCAAATGCGCCTTGGACATGTGTCTTTTTACAGCTTTATGGAAATTGTTTAAATCGGAAAAACCAGTTTTATTTCAGAGACCTTTTTCATTTTCAAAAAGTAAACATGGCCAACAAAATAATCTACTTATATTTTCACACCCTGTTAGCCATTTAAATTGTTCGTATTGTTTTTCCGGATGAAAATGTCTAATACAGTGTTTCATTTTTGTGGTTAAATTTTTCATAGGCGGTTTTGCCCTTCCTTTGGAAATTATTTGAAGCTTATCAGCGAAGTTTAATGTTGAAAATCCCTTTATTATTAAGACACACACCACACATTCACACACACTCTTCTTACTAAATTCTCCAACATATTCAATGTTATTACCGACAGCCGAAGTTGACGGTATTTGCATATCCACGTCCGTATTATTGTCTACCATATCGCACCATGCACGACGCGACGTACGTATCACACAACACACGGATAGCCGTTCAAATAAAGAACTTACTCCAACAATAGCTTCCGCCACCACTTAAAGCACGCGACTGAAATGCAAAAACTGCAAACAGCCGGTGGAAAGTTCAATAACCTCTGGCTCGATTCACAGGAACTCAAGCATACAGGACTTGGCGGCAGTGAAGCTAGCGGCCCGCATAGGTTCGATATCCTATTGTGGCTGGGTCGGAGTCAAGGCCGCATTTATTATGGGCTTGATAATTAAAATAATATTTTAGCATTTTAATATAAACTAAATTAATGGTTTCTTATTTCAAAAATGACAATTTAGAAGATGTTTTGTAATTTTTTTTGGGGAAGCACTGCTTCCATTGCTTCCATGGACTGCACGCCCCTGATTTTTTATATTTATTTTCGACTTTAAGTACATGATTAACGCGAGCTCTCCAACTGTTCTCTGGTATTGACTTTTAATTACTTCAATTACATTAGCGGACATTTTTGGCTTTACATTATTGCGTCTAACTTTGTTTTTTAATTCAGACCATATAATTTCTATAGGATTAAAATCGCAGTGCTAGGGGGGCAATTTAAGTAGTACGTTACCGGATACTTTTATAGCCTCATCTACGCAATATGTTTTATCATACGATTTAGGTTTTAGTACCTCAACTAGTTGTTTTTTTTATATCATTTTTTTCAAAATAGGGTTCATGTTGGCTAAGGAACTCTTACAGCATCTCTTTTTTGCTGCTTATGGTTGGTATACTTTTTCAGATAAGGTGCTGTGATAATTAGCATTATTATAAACGACTACACTGCCTGGAGGGATATTCCGAAGAAGAGAATTTTTAATCCAATTTTCAAAAAGCTCACTTGTAATGTTTTTGCAGGAAGTAGCAAAGCGTTTGACACCCAGCCATCCCTCGAGCCACAGTGTAAGATGGATGTACTTTGTTTCGCGACTAGCAGTGAATTGAACATTTGCTAACAACTTTTCTCGCAAAGAATCAAGTGACGGAATCTGCTTAAGCTCATACATCTCATACACTTCCCTGCGAATTAATTCTGCATCACCATTCCCAAACACTTTCATTGTGCCTTTGTCAGATCTGTTCTTCCTCTCCAGTGAATTGTCTTGGTCAGAGAATTGACACAAGGTAGACCTTGGAATGCCGGTTAACTCCACTGTCCCCTTAATGGTAGCTTATATGCCCTTTGACTCTTTTAGAAGCCCTGCAGACAAATATTTGAGGATTACTGAACGTTTCTTGATTTTACTGCATATAAATATTAGTGAATGCGGTTTAAAGCTTTGCATTAGTATGCGAGTTATTATTGGCGGATCTGCTAGGGTCAAAGGCACTGTAAGGAGTCTCAAAAGACGTCATCGTATAAATACAATTGAATAAAACAGAGATAACAAAAATATTTTAAAAATAATAAAAATATAATCAAAGTTGGCACCTTTAAATCTTCCAATACGAATATTGTATATAGGGTGCACCAAAAACTAAGAGGCGGACGTTAAATAATGATTTGTTGGGTTGGAAAAGTAAACTACGGTATTTCTAATGTCAGTTTAAATAATAAGGGACATTTTCACAACGGTTTTTAAAGTTGAAATTTACTCTAGTTCTTTCACAGATATTGTCTTTAATTTTAAAACAGTTTTTTTTAAATAAAAAATGATAATTCGCTTTTTATCATGAACATAATTCTCTTTTTTCCAATAAAATAAATACTTATTAAAACTGTTTACTTTTCTTTTCAAATTAACTCAGATTCTATCTGAATAATACCGAGGGTAACAAAAGTCTGGAATAATTTCTACATTGAGGAGTAGAAATATAACATTGTTAAAGTTTAGAATCGATATAATATAGGAAATGATGAGAAAACACATATGATGGCGTTACAATTTTGCGATATTTACAGTTTTTCAGCGATTGAAAGGAAATTATTATTATTTTTAATGAAAGTTACTCTCTCTCTCTGTCTATCTGTATAATAATGATTTTTTTTTAATTCTAGAGACAATTCTATAGTAGTAGATTCTGGAACAGAATCTAAGCTCTCCTTTGCATGAGCAGATATGCACCAGACACCGTGGATGCGGTGGACCTAGATCTTATGATGCCATAATAATACGTCAAAATTGCAGTGATTTTGAAGTGATTACCTGCATCACCTACATTTCATATGAATTTATTCAATTAAATAGGTAGCAAAATAATTTCCGATTTTTTGTTTGACTGGCATCATAAGATAGCTTATCAAAAACTAAGATAAGAATGTGAAAGTTATTTTGCTCTAGATCCAACCGTTCACGTGTTATGACGGCTCAAAAAAGCAAAAAATGTCAATTTTCGAACATCAATAAATCAAAAACAGTTTATAATAGACACTACTACTAAAATGTAATAATATATAGGGTGTTCCGTTTAAAAAACGCAACATTCTTGGCGTAAGTCTTTTGTTTCTCATTCAATTGTTTTTTTGTTACGATTTTCGAATTCTCCGAGCTAAAATACATCGATTGGCTATTTTGACTTGAGAAATACGGGTGAAGTCAAAAAAATACCGCTTTTCCTCCTCAATGGAAGACCCTCTACAAAAATGGTTATTTTGCGCCACGCTGTTCACGGCATCCAGATTCCAAGACCAGAATCAAATATTTTTCATACACTCCGACTAAACCAAAATCTACTCAAAAATAAATGAACTTTTATTGAACGTTTCATCTAAGAAAGTAGTAAATAAAGTTTAAACATTTTAACTGTTTTCAATTAAACCTGTTATCTCTAAACTAAATACAAACAGAAACCATTAAGAGAACCATCAAACTTGAAAAAACAGATAAACATAAAAAATCGGTTACAATAATTTAATAACCGACAAAATTTTCATTTCTACCAAAAAAAAATTGAATAATGGAATAAAAGTAAAAGATTAGTAATTTAAGCAACAAATTCACAAGTGCATAAAGTAGTTCTTTTAAATGCGAATACAAAAATTGACAGTAGGAGTCGAAGTCATTAAAAAGTGAAAACCGTAAAAAACGTCCCCCCTTAGTTTTTGTTTCACCCTGTATAATACAATATTCATGTTGGAAGATTCTAGGTAGCCAACCCTGTTCATAATTTGATAGATATGCCTTTGATTGTCACTAGTGGGCTTTGTTCAGCAGATCATTAAAAAATTTTTTTTTTTCGATAAACCCCCTATGTCAAGAAAAAATTTCAAAATCGCTAGAAACTGTTTTTTCGTATCTAGCTTTAGATTATTTTGGTTGCACAAAGAGAAAAAGAAATGTTCCACAGTGAAAGTTGTGGTGGAACAAACTTTTTAAAAAATTTCAGAGTCTTATATAACACCCCGTATAAGACGGTTGCGATGGAGTCCTGAGGCTATCCTTATCAGACTGCATACTTTAGATACTGATCAAACAAAAGTCGAAAACTGCAACTCGAAATCTTCATCATAATACATAATATGTTGATAGAATAACTTGGAGCAAATTTCACGAAAAATGGTTCTGACTGAATGACTGCAATAAAACTATCTGTATCGACCCCATTGTGCTGGCAATGTAATTAAGGCAGATTTGAACTTCTAAGAAAAACAAGCATTGATATGTTTACAATAATTTAATCAAATGAAAACTAGGTAATAAACATTTTTAGATACTACTTATATATATTTACATTGATAATATAGATCCAATTCTATTTCGCTGTCGCTATCCTCATCTAAGTCAATTATAATCGGTTTAATTATAAAAACCAGAATAAAAAAATTAAATAAATAAAAATTTCTGGGTAAATTTCTTTTACCCAGAACTTCCCTCATTATAAATATTCCCTTTTATTAGGAACAGTGAAGCGTTAACCAATTTAGTTCAGTACATAGTTATTTAGGAACCTATATATACTGTCATTTAAAACATTTTTATTGGGCGCCATTTTGTTCGAATAAATTGGATCACTACTAATATTTTACCACTTAAACTAATATTTTACTATATAATTTAAAATGAATTCAATAAGTAGTTTTTATATTCACACAACGCGATTTTATTACATCATGTTGAATTCGCACCAGTTTATCCTTATATTTAATTTTTCTCCAAAATTTACAGTCAATTTACTAAGAAGATATTTTTTTGTTATTTTTTTAACATGTTATTTTTCCATTCCTAACAGAACTTGGTAGCTTATCTCTGTATCAAACTTAATGCTTGCACAAAATTTGAAATTAACCTAATAAGTAGTTTTTTCAGACTGATTTTTTTAAATATTTTATTAGGCCGCCATTTTGTTTTGCTATCTTATATTCATACCATAATCCATTCTTATGTAACACTTGATTTTTTTTTTGCAAAATTTGGCGGGTAAATTGGATAATTAGTTTTTCTTGTAATAATTTTATAACGTTTCACTAGGCCGCCATTTTGTTCCGGCATATTCGATTTTCCAAAATATTACCAGGTCATCCCCATAAGAGCCTTAATTTTTGTCCAAAATTCGAAGTCAATCTCATGTGTAGTTTATAAGCTATGACAGCGACAAGCGAACTGACAGACAGACAAAGAAACAGACAAAGGTGGACCGACAGAATTAGTCATAAAAACTATTATTTGGCATCTAGGGACTGTAAAACGAGAAGATATGTAAAACCTGCTAGGGTGATTTTTTCAGATTACAAAAATTTTATTTGGCCGCCGTTTTGTTCCGCCATTTTGAATTTATCACAGTTTTACTAGTTCATCTCTGTACAATAATTAGCTTTATAATAATTAACTGAAATCAGTTCATTAAGTAGTTTTTTCAGGCTGAATTTCTAAATTTTTTACTAAGAAGCCATTTTGGATTGGTACCCAAATACGAGATTACCAGTTGATTCCTACATAATACTTGATTTTTGTGTAAAATTTGAGATAAATTCTATAAGAACTTTCTTAGTAATATTTTTTTTATCATTTCACTAGGCCGCTATTTCGTTATGCCCTAATGGATTTTTACCAAAATGTTACCAGGTCATCCCCATATGACCCTTTTTGACCAAAATTTGAAGTCAATCGGTAAGCAGTTTTTTAGCTATGCCACGAACAAACAGACAGACTGATGGAATCGTGAAAACACGTTTTTCGTCATCTAGGGACCATGAAACGTAAAGATTTGAAAAAATCTCGAAGGGTGATTTTTTTCACGATTACAATACTTCCCTTCTATGAGGGAAGTAAAAGGAATTTTCTCCAGAAATTATGTAATGAACTGAGCTCCAACTACGTGCGAGAATTTATTAACACTTTTTTATTAATTATACAATATTAGAATTCAAAGCGGAGAATTATTTTCAGACCAACCTTTTATTTTAGTTGGTGGCATATTTGCTGTACGTGATTAAAAAGACAATAGTATAGTGTAAGGCAATAAAAACTATATATCACATATACTCTGCCAATCAATCACAATCGTATCCTTTTTTTTCCTGCAAGCCTTTAAAAATACCAAAACTTTGTTTTTATAACATTCTTCAGATTATCTATATTTTGCTACGTGAATTCCATATTATTTGAGCCTGGGGCCTTATGTAATTAATGGGTCCATTATGACCACATTTTCTGAAGAATATTTGGTAACAGACAGTTCTTTCTGACCAGGCATACGAAATTGTCATGCTTTTCTCCTCATTTGATTTAGCTTTTGTTTTACACCTACAGAATAACCGGGCCATCCTTTGTATGAGGTTTCATACCTGTCAAACCATATCTTATTCTGGTAAATTATTGAACGATTTTTATAAGGATGTTGTATACTAAAGACTCCATTTTTGTAATCACTGGCATTCCATAAGTACTTGCTTTTTGTTAGTTTACGATATCTGCAGCCAACTTTAGACAAGACTGTTCAAAGACTAGTGATGCTACAGTCTATTTGGGTTACATCATTAGTGAGCCGTTGCTTTAGAGTTTCTAATTTCCAATTTTTCAACTCCTAGTCACCTTCGTCGAAATCTCGGTCGAAACATTTGGTAGAACTGCTATCTTTACGCTTCTAATCTAATTCTTTTCAATGTAGTCAGATGTATTTTAATATTCATATAATTATTTTTCGTAGTCCCTCTACTAACTGCCTTCGACGTTGCTTGATCTTAGTAACTAAGCATGATAAAGCTTAGATAAGTTGAAGTATAACTTTTATAATGTTAAGCTGTTATAAATCTAATAATTCATTTTTGTGCAAAAATATTTATTCACGATTTGTTTTTAATAGTTGCTACTCGCTTTACATTTGCAACCTTTACCTGAAACCCAGATACTGAATCATTTAGTAGTTTAATTATTGTAAATATTTTCTTAATTGACCGCGTATAGGTGAATATAAAACAATAAAAGAATTACACAATCCCTTTTCTCAACAAAACTGTTCTATTTATAGGTGGAGTATGAGAATTTAATCTGATTGCTAGAGAGAATTGTAGGTGAATAATGTTTTGCAAACAAACAATAGATTATTAAATGCCAAAAGGTCGTTTCAAGAAACAAGCTTTGAGAGATTCAATTGCGTCGAATTTCTCTGACAGCATTTTCTATTGATTAAACGTATACATGTAAATCCACTATGAAAGTGTAATCCCTAATAGTTTAAGACATAATTTATTTCTGTTATGTCAATGGTAATTATAACTTTTACTAGTAAATGATAAGGCATCAAATAGCGTAAAACAATTTGTACGAAATTAACATTTATTGTTAATAGTTTAACAATAGGTAGTAGTAATTTCCCTAGATAAACCCAATAATGATTTTTACTTCCCTCGCAAGAGGGAATTGTTTTATTCGTGAAAACATTACCTTTCGAGATGTTTGCCGATCTTTGCGGTTTCGAGTCACGGGACCTCGAAAAATTTGTTCTGTCACTCGCTCGGTCAGTCTGTCGGTCTATCTGTACGCGGCATATCTCAAAAACTACTTATACAATCAGTAAATCAAAGATCATAAGGGGATGAAATAAAAATCCAATATGACGGAAAAAAATTTCGGCGTCACAAAATGTAAAAAAAATTATTATTAAGAAACTACTTATCAAATGGAATTCAAAATTTGAGCAGATATTAAGTCTGATATAGGGATAAACTTGTAAAATTTTACATAAATCAAATTTTTCGGAACAAAATGACGCATGAAATGTAAAAATTCAGTACCAAAATTTACTTATCCAATTGACTTGAAATTTTGCATGAAAACCAAGTGTTAACAGAGGGACAAACTGGTAATTTTTTAGTGCGTATTCTGTATGATAAAACAAAATGGGGTCTAATAAAATATATAAATATTCGGTAAAAATCAAAGTCATGAAAAATAACCTTTTTTATGGATGAAAGTACTAAAGGACATAATATAAGGTAACGGAAATAAAGTTATGAAAAATAAATAATAATAGTAATAATAACTTATTATTATCCTAAGATATACAAAACTATTTTATTTCCGAACGTCTTCATATTGTTCCTATTACTAAAACAGGGCCCTAAAAACAAGTTAACTTGGCTTTTCCTTGTGTATTTTTTTTACCTCGACACGCCTGGGAAGTACTTGTCCAACAAGTTAGTTCATCTATTTACGCAGCGACGATCGGGATATAACTCTCTTAATTAGGATTAAACATTCTCATATTTAAAAGAAAAATATTTTTATACTAAAAAATATCAAAGATAGAACGTTTGTGTTTATATTTCAGACATTGAAATAAATAGTTTGGTGTACAAGTGTAGTAAAATTATCGATGGAACTGAGTGTTTATTGTACATAAAAGATGTACATATTTGACACTAGGTTGATCTTTTTCTATTCGGTCAGTATCACCTGTATATTTTTGCTTAGCTGCAGTATATATTATAAAAAATATGGAAAACTTTTCAATCCGAAAATTAATTTTATTAACAAAATTTAAAAGTTATCTTCAAAATAACATATCGTCGGTCCCATGCCAAAACCATGAATGTGCAAAACTATAGTTTTGAGATAATTGCAATTAAAGTTTGTAATAATTGGGAAAAAATAAGGTTGTTGTGAGATTTTAATTATATTTTGTGTATCGACCAGTTAAAGATGTTCAACAAAATTTTGCAAATTTTGAGTTTTTTCTTGAAAAAAAAAACACATTCGTGGTTTTGCCTTTGAAGAATTTTTTTAAAAATCAGTTTCGCTGAATAGAAAAATTGAAACAATTTATCAAGTTTTTGCAAAATGGTTTAATGAAAAGACAAACAAAATAATAGAATGTAATTCTCAACTTATTCACAGTAAAATGAAACATTTGTTCTTTGCAAAAAGGACTAATCACTTTCATCTGAGTCATTTTCCGATGCATTCGGCTCAGGTAAACAGTCTCGGATTTTTTCGCTACATTTCAAAGATCTGTAGTAGTTATGGTAAATCTTGGGTATGGTGAGATCATTGCACATTTTCTGCAAGTCTTGAAACTTTGCCTTGGAGATTGGTAACTCGTCGTTGTAGGATTTGTTTAAATTAACTTTTCTGGGCCTTCCTTTTTTGGAACAGCTTATCTCTTTAAATTCATTATCCGTAAAACCTGTTTTGTAAAAAACTTTCGTTGGCTCATCCTTTATGTAGCGAAGCCAGCACACTTTACGCCATGGGATTTGGTTCATATTAAAGGACTGTGTTCCAAATGCCTTAAAATCGTAAAAGTCTTCGTGTGTTAGATTTTTGACTTCAAATGGTCGAGGCTTTATCCTTGCACTGCGCATAATTTGTGTCCAACCTTCTGCAGAATACACAGGAACATACTTAGATTTTCGTTCTATTTTCGAATGTATTGAGTCGCACTCCATTTCCGTGTGACCAGTTTCAAAAAACTTATGATCGATTTGATTCAAAGTAGGATGACATGAAAAAAGTTGAAGGCACATTGTGGCGAAAATGGAGTTTTTTTGTTGGCCCCCACATCCATCGGACATCATTCGAACTTCTCTAATATTTGGATGTGCTAGAAGGTAGTCGTAAATGCATGAAGAAATTTCAATCGATCCTCTTTTTCCTTGGGTTTCTTCCCAGACATAACAAAGAACATCTTGGTTGCCCAAATTATAGACAGTCAAATTGTAGATTGCTAACTTTCTCAAATAGAAGATTTGACCTGCTGGGCCTTTCGGTGTTGTCAAGACTGCTTGTAGATTAAAATTGAAAGACAATACTTCTGGATTTTCTTTAGCAGTTTGTTTGTCGTCATCCCTGGACTTGCGAGCTAATTCTTTTCTCTTTAAATGTTCTTGAAATTTTTCCTCTTCTTTCATTCTTTTATTTTCTGTCATTTCTTTATACTGCAAACACTTTTTGCATTGGTCTTTTTTTAGCCGGAAAAACCCTAAATTATATTCTCTAAATATCTGTCTATATTTTTCTAAAGAAACTGAGTTTGTTACTTCTTTCTTCCGGCACATTTCTTTGTACATTGCATGCATAATGCAAATATTTAAAGAGGCATCAAGGTACTTTTTTTGTGAGGAGCTTCTGCAGTAATGCGACTCAATGGCGGGAAATGAGAGGATGTGCTGCCTAATCAACTGCTCGTCATTATTCTTAAGTTTGTTGGAAGGTGTGTGTTTTCCACGCATGTCACCTTGAACCACTCCAGTGGAAGAGCGTTTCTGCATCGATGTGCGAATAAAAGAATCTGTTATGTTTAGAGTAGCCATGAAAAACTCCCGACATACTTTTTTCTTTTGTGCATCCACCGTCAAGCTATACTTATAAGTATACGTTCTTCTGGAATTTTCCAAGCTTCTTGTGACTCTGTTCTTCAGCTTTTGTTCGATGTGGTTGATGACAAAAAATCTTTGGTCGTCTATTGAAGACAGTCCACGGAAAGCATCATAAATTTCCTTTCGTTTTGCTTCCGTAACAAACGCATCACAATCATGTTTTGCTTTTCCAGAACATGGGGACGGTAGCAGAGGTCGTGCCGGTTTCTCCAAATTTGTTGCACCAACGTATGACTCGTCTTTTAGCCTTTTCTGTTTCCTAACGTTTTTCTTCCATAGGGCAATATTTTTCTTTCTTTTTATTGGGTGTTCTAAAGTAATAATATCCTCATAAATTTATTCAAAATTGATTATAATCAACTTACCTCGTTCATCTTCAATGTTTTTGTTTCTGGATTCAGAGAAATCAGTGCTTGGACTCGAACTACTTGAATATGTTGAACAGCTTGAACTACTTGAAGAAGAATCATTTTCTGGATCATAATTATCCGAAGAACTAGCGATTTCAAATTCAGTCTCATTCGAAATATTTGGTTTCATGCTGGAAGTGGATGGCATACTCTCGTTGCTAGTTTTATCTAGCCAAAAAAAAAAACAAAGAAAGTTTTCAATGGCATTGTTATTATCTACAAAATTGAAATAAAATAGTTTCTCTTTAAATAATTCAAAAATTGTTTACCTTGTATATTTTGGACAGATTCATGAATGTCGTCACCTTTGGCCATAGTTTCTGGTTTTTCGACCTGAGTATTTAAAATAAAAACAATGTTGTTACATTAATTAAAATAACTGGTATAACAGTAGTTTACCTGATTATTTTCATCTGAATTATTATTGTCCACTGGAATAATTCCTGAGTTGGTCACCATTTGCAGAATTCTAGCCGTTCTGTTACTCATGTTTATTTAAAAGCAAAATACTGTAAATTGAAATCCTCAGTTTTCACAACACATTCACTTGATCACACAACGTGGCAAACACGAAACTGTTACATTCACGATTATTTGTAAACTTCATCAAAATAGATAATCCCGAAACTGACAAACGCACGTGTATCTAAATAACTGTTTACTACGCCATACACGCGAAACTGGTACATTCAGATGAATTTAAATAATTGTTGACAATGCCAAACACACGAAAGTAGCACTTTCAGATATTTTGAAGAATTTTTCGCAACGCCAAAAACGCTAAACTGTCACATTCATGGACCGACCGTTGTGAAAGCTGTCAGACAACTGATATTTCGTGAATATGGATTTGACGTTCTGCGTAATTATGGCGCGCAAACACATTCGTGTGTTTGGCATGGCTAATATGGGTTATTGTAAGATTTATGGTGCACTTAAGTCAAAACGGACAATTTTGCACATTCATGGTTTTGGCATGGGACCGACGATATGTTATATATATATATATATATATATATATATATATATATATATATATATATATATATATATATATATATATATATATATATATATATATATAATGTCTCATCTGTATACTAATATACAAATAGGTGTAACTTATAAGAAAGTTACACTAGATTTGCCCCAGTTTCAAGTACAATTTTCGAAAATTGTACATTAAATGTCGCAAATAGAAAACTTAAATATTGTCAGCATAAAAGTAAAAAATGTTGAAAACTTTATCTTTTGTGTTTCTACTAAATAACGTAGTAAGTCTTTAACACCTCATTATTCTAACACCGCACCATGCGGGGAAATTTGCCTAACTGTCAAGAAAATAAACATTCATTATGCATTAAATATTTAGTAATTTCCAGTCTTCTGCCTGAAAAATCGCTCAAAATATGAGTTGGTCTACTCACGGTATCAGAAATAGTGTGAAGAAAAGATCATAAACAGAAAGTGAGAAGGCATCGTTAGCCTATTTTATTGATCTATTCAAAATTCAAAAGCCATCCTCTCTTTGGGCATACTATTCAGTGTTGAGGAGTGTGATGTCTATTAAAAAAAATGTGGATAATAATAAATACCCTCATTTAATTGAGTTTTTAAAAAGAAAGGATATAGACCAGTCTATCGAAGATATTAACGAAAAACGATATTGGTGTTTTTCGAGCTGATGATAACAAGTTTTTCATGGCGAAAGTAGAACTTATTGTTGGACTAGCAGGAGACAAAAATAGCTCGAGAGTTTTTTGTAACATCAGGAGACATTGAAGGTTTAAATAAGGTGGAAATTGCCCTAAATTACATTAAGTTACGCCCTAAACACGTTGATCAAGGTCGTTTTTTCGTGTGCTATAAGAACGGTAAATGTACAAAACAGCCAGTGGGACTAAACACTGTTGGAGGTATGCCTAACCCTATTGTTTGTTTTTAAAATTATCCAATCCAGAACAATATACCGGCCCCTGCTTTAGAAGCTCTTTTACATCACTATTAGCCAACACCGGAGTGGATATTTTGACCGTAAAGAGGCACGGGGGATTGCAGTCAAATACAGTTGTAGAAGGATACATTAAGGCTTGGGAAAAAAACAAAAAGAAGACTGCTGAGTATACTCGGAAGTAAGGAAAATGAAGTAACTAGTATCCAAAAACTGAACATATTTAATGAAAGTTTATCGTAAGTTAAGTCACATCTTCTATTAATTGAAATAACTGCAATAATTGTTTAAATAATATTTACAATAAATTTAGTTCTATTTTAATTTTAATATTAGTTGGTATCATTACCGCACTAGTGCGGTAATATCTAACATTACCTAATTAAAATCAGTGCGGTAATGGCTTCTTATCTCTATTAAGTTAAAAACTTGCAACAAAATCAAGTTTGAAACACGGATGAGCTGATAAAATGTTGTTAATTCTGTATGCCGTATGGCAAAACAAAAATTCGACTCAATTAAATGTTTAAAAATCCCGTAAAATTCTGAAAACCTCCTCTTTATGGAAGAAAAAACTAAATGCCATAATTGATTTATTTATAGATTATATAAATTAAAAAAAAAAAATATAAATATTAAAATAAATTATTAACAAACAAAAACAAAATTTAAAACATGTTGTGTACTGGAGTATCAATGCAATGGTATTATTTAAAAGGGTATGGTAAGTGAATGAATTTCTGAGTACGTATGTATGTATGCATGTATGTCAGATTTGGACAATAGAGGTTGAGGAGAAAAACGTATATTCGTTTCCACCTAAAAGGTTGTTAGATATGTAAATAAAACAGATGTATTTCCATAAATTCTTATTTGCGAAAGCGCAATATGACTATAGAATGGAACGATATATTAGCATAAACACAATGGTACAGGAAATCTAGCTGCTCCAATAGATTTATTAATTTTCATTTCCACCTCCTTCCTCAGTAAAGAAATCAAATAAATGTAGCAGGTTCAAAAGTTGCTGCTGTTTGAAGCAATATTTTTACCAATAAACTTGTTGAGGAATGTCCACTTTTCTACAATGTCATAGAACAGCTGTTTATTTTACAACATGCTTTATTTTTCTGGAGCATATTGTTAGGCATATTCGATAATTTTCATTAAATACATGCCAAGTTTATTCCGTTTGCCTCTATTCTGTGCCGTTGACTTCTCTGCAAATTAAAATTTAAGAATTTATGAAAATCCAGAGCTATGAAGCGGCTTAAAGATGAAAACGGTACACTTGACATAAAACTGCAACAACCAACAATAAAATCTTTAAAAGATTATCGCCAAAGCACTACGTTCTGCAGATGGCGGACACTGCTTTCTAGGGTAATAACATGACACGCTTAATTATGTCGAACTGTTCCTGATTAAATCTGATAGTATAACTGTTCTGCAAAATTAATATCCATTCATAGCTATAAATTATAAATTATGCCTAGGTGCGGTAAATGAGCTATTATCATGAGTGATGGAACCGAAATTCTTTGGAATCCTGGCGCCTTGTTATAAACACCAATATTTGAGTCGCATTTAATTCCGTCACGAGCTTGAGTTCCAACTGTTAAGCCGGAAACCTATTTTTATCACGTCTGCTGTACTGCCTGCTTTGATATCAAACATTATATGAAACATAAGATCTAATATTTTTGTCAAGTCACCTGTACTAGCCTTCTTTGATATCAAACATTATATGAAACATAAGACCTAATATGTAAATAAATTATCATTACACTAATATATCGTCACACCAATTCTTTGCGTTTATTGACACTAGATAGTTTGATTTTTCCGATTTTTTGATCGGTTGTCAAATTTTTCTGTAGCGTTTTTTGAAGTGCTTTAAAAAGCCTCAAATTTTTAATATTGCCTTTTCAATGGCGTTCTTTTTATTTTCGGCCTGTCTGTGTTTCTGGAATGGTTATAGGATGGGGGTAAGGATGGGGAAAAGATGTCTCTTGGCAATTTGTATGTATGATTAGGTCTGGACCGTACATGTATGCTATTCAGCGGTTGATTACTAACTATTGCACCCAAAATAAGTCAAAATATTGTATTGCACCCAAAATAAGTCTAAGTAGTCTGTTTTGTATCCTGTGTAGTCTGTCTGTCTGATTGTTATGACACTTGGCTCATAGGGATTAAGCAGATTAAGTGAGCAAAGATCTTATTAGTGTTTTGTATAGGATGAGTTTTTTTTTGAGTTTGCTTTTCCAGTTGAGTACAGGGTAAAGTAGTTGTATTTTTTGTTTATCTTCTTTGCAATATACCCAGTTAAGTACAGATTAAAATTTTAACTTAATATCTTGCAACGGATTTAATTTGATTTTCCTCCGTTACATGCAACGTTGGATTTCTGCCAGATGCCTTTGAAGCTTATATAAATGATTCTAGGCTGTTTAGACGTAAAAATAAACGCTATCTCGTCTGCAAACAAATATAGCTTCGTCAGGTGTTAGACACTTTTAATATTTGGGCAACCTACCAGCATTAGTAGTAGTATTAGTAGTTGGGGGGAGATCTAGAGACTTGACTGGTAGGCCTATAAGACCCTGTCAGTCTACCCCAGACCCTCCCTCAACCACCACTCGGTTTTTTTCCTTAAAACTGCCTGTCTTTCTTATACAGGTTTGGATATATTTCCAGGATGACTACATCCCTATACAAGACCCTAATGCCAAAAATAACCCGGCGTAATTTTGCTTATGCTTCATACCTGCACAGGAAATAGAGTGGTTCCTCCTCCTGTCACTCAGTGCATGTAAGGTCCTCCTCAATACCTAAAACAGAGAGATGCTTTCTTAATTGACAGTGCCCCGTTGCTATTTCTACCACGGAATTTAGGGTATTCCTGTCCCGTGTTAACAGCAACTCTGTTCGGCCTTTATCTGGCTTCACAATGAAATCTTTAGCTTGCCTATCACCTTCAAACTGGTCCCACTCACGTCGCAGTTCTTGGTGCGCCCATTCCTCGAGTGCAGTCTTTATCTGCTGCGTAGTAATGCCTAAAGTCGGTTTAGTAGGCTTCGAGTCTAGCAAGCTCATTTGCCTTCTCGTTACCCTTAATCCCACAATGTCCTGGCACCCAAATCAACTTCACCCTCTTACTCCGAGCCAACTGCTTCAGCCTGTCATCATATTCCTAAACCAATGCTGATCTCAGATTAGGTGAGTCCAGCGCCTTAATCGCTACTTGACCATCTAAGCAAATAACAATCTCCTCCTATATTCCTTCTATGACTTCCTTCATCGTTATTGCCATTAAAATGGCGTACACCTCATCCTGAACCCCCTTGAAAACTTTTCCAAAGGAAAGCTGGGCCCAGTTTGTCCGGCCTTTATATATACACCTGCCCCAGAGGATTGCAATGATATCATACGTATATTATCCGTATAACAAATAAGTGCATCCCTCGAGAATTCCACCCTGTTTCTCTCCCTATCCTCTTTTTCCAAGGTTTATTTTTTTCCACCTTAGTCTTCCTGAAAGTCGAGCTACTCTATAGGTGGACATTGGGATCTCTCTTTCCCCAATATGTGAGATCTTTGCATGACCCACAACCTCCCCTCTGGCATACCATGCTCCTGCCAGGTAATCTGTCATCAGTAACAAAATTTCTAAATCACTTAAATAGCATAAAAATACAAATTTCCTTCTTGTCTTTTCTTGACGTTCTTGCCAGACGTTCTGCAGAGGGCATCAAACTACATGCCCGCACACAGGATTTTTAACTTTCTGCAGGAACAAAAGAGGGCATTATAAGAACCTTTTATAACAGAGGTTTAACAACTTGTTAATAATCCGAGAGACTTTGTGGCATAAATTGTAAATATAAAAAAGATGTTTTTATGGATAGTATATTTAAATTTTGATTGACAGTTAAACGATTGTTATACAACCAGGTAATTTTTTTACCATGACATCGCTGCCATATTTTCTTTTCTTTATGAAAATCTTACTTACTTTTGATTTTTAAAGGAGACACTCTATATATTTTAGTAGCTTGTGACATTTAAAATACAACTAAAGTCCTTTATGTAATTCTGAGATGCAAAGCGTTTTTCTTATTTAATTTTTAGTTTACAATCTAGAGTGCTGCGATTTAGCAAAAACTTAATTTACGTCAAAGTAACCGGGGCAAATAAGATGTTCTTTCTCTTATGCACTAAACGTCTTTTATATCCATTTAAATATCACTCAAATAATTTCTTTTAAAAATATATGCAATTTTTTTTAATGGAAAAATGGTGGCTCATCGAGTTAGTCAAGAAAATAGTTTTTGTAAGTAATTTGATTCTACACAATAATGTCTAGACACGCATGGTATACGGATGTTCAGTTTTGACATATGGTTGAACTTAGAATGTCATAATAAGTCAAAGCAGTGGCGGCTCGCGGGTGAAAAAGTAAGTGAAGTGCAAATGAGGCAAGAAAATTTCGCAATAATTTTTTCTCCAGATTTTTTTTTATATATGTGGAAGGGGTAGAAATTTTTTTACGACTTACCTAAATTATGTATACTAAATCAATTCTCCTTACCTTCATAGCAGCAAATTTATAATATCCTCATAAAATTGATGAGTTGCCCTAATTTATTCCAGACATTCCTTTTGAATTGAAATATTGCCTAGAGAAGTAAGTCTTTTTTTGATATTTTGTATTTCTTAAATAAGTTTTTACACGTTTGAGGCAAGAAATACTATACTAAAAGTCAAAATAAGGGGAAAACACTTTATATGCTTTGGTTAAAATATCTTTATTTTCATTAATTTTTTTCACTTGTTCTTGCAGCGATATATTCCAATTACTGTTATTGGCAAAAATAAGACCAAGCTCATTTTTAAGTCATTGACTTGTTGAAAATATTTCCCCATATAATTGTAACAAATTTTCAAACGGGCCAGTCGGAAAATTTAAACTATATTCGGAAACTTTAGCAGAATCCTTGCGCCATCGTAACATTGCCCTTTTAATTTTATGTTTATAGTCAAATTGGTCCAAAATTTAATCCAATAGAGAATATACATTCTCCGACGTTCTATCGGAGCTGACATTATAAAATCCTAAGAATCTCTCGACTGCTGAACCTTCTGAATTAACGTATCTTAAAATTATGGAGCATTGAGAGGTTGGCGTAAAATCAGTGGTGTCATCCACTTGAGCAGAAAAAAACTGTGTGTTCATTATTTCGTTTTTTACATGATCATTTCAATAATCAGAAATGCATTGAATTAAATTCAATTCATAATTAATTATTTCGTTTTGAATAGTTTTCGAGTCACCAGTAAAAACATTTTTAATTTTTTCGTGATGATCTTTTAGTTCTTGGGAACTTCTCGATATTAATAAACCTAAAAGCTTTTTCAAATTCCCACTATTTATTGACTCGCTGCTCTCATCATGGCCGCGAAAGACTAACTCTTGTTTTGCAAGGTACAAAACTACGTCGATTACCAAGCACATAAATAGTCTATTTAATCGGACGTTTTCGTTAAAATGTATTTTATATAGTTTAGCATTTTCTTTTAAAGTGTCAGTTATAGTGCTTTGATTTTTTACAAATGTTTTTAGCATTAATTAGCATTTTAAATGCTCCGCTGAGTCTTCATGTTTATGTAAAGACCTTCATATTTTTAAGATACCTGCAAATCCTTCCTTATTTCACACTGAATATTTATTGGAAACTAGTAAACAAGGCCAGCAAAATAATTTTTGTAATATTTGACTACTACGTAACCAGTTATACGCCGAAAACCAGGATGACGATTAAAACTCTGATCTTGCTCCTTCTATCGATTAAATGGAGTTTCCAACAAAATGCAAACCACATCCGTGATCGGATTCATCAATAATGTAAATTAATAAACCCGACACCAAATAAAGTTGTAACAACACCATAAATAAATATAACACAAACAAAACAGTCAAGCAAACTGCAAACGAAGTAACCGGTTGCAGCGAAATCCGCCAAAATAAAAGTAAACAACCATCCCAAAACTGAACGACACGTGGGTGTAGTGTACTGCGTTAGCAATTCACCGAGAGCGTTGTATGGCGCTAGTTAACATTATTCGTCCATGCGAAGTAGGAAAATCGTAAACTAAACATAGCACCTCCAGCAAAGTCGAAGCGGTTTGCGCCACTATTATAGTTGTTATAATAAAGTTCGATTGAAAGTTTTAAAAAGACATGCCGCCAACGGTCAAGTAAAATATTTATTCGAGATGTACAGTTTATTTTTTGCCAATTAGGTGAATAAATGAATTTAAAAACTTAAATTTTAAGAGATATATAATAAATATAGTTAGATGTTTGATTGTTTATTTTTCCTGGTGAAGTAGCACTTTACCTACTTCACCTGAATAGCCGCCATTGAGTCAAAGTAAGCAAACAAATATAGAGTGTCCCATTTAACAAAACAAAAGGTAATAGAAGAAATTCGAAAATAAAAGTAGATATGGCAACACCTATGTGATAGAAAAGATCGCAATTATGTCTTATTTGATGAAGCGACATTTCATTCCAATAGGTTGCCAAAAAAAAAATATAGGCGATATATTTTTGGCTATTTCTGGTATAGTTCATATCTAGCGGGCCTAGTGGAGCTTAGGTGATCTGGCTCTAATGAGCCATCCTTACCTCGTTATAGAAAAGACAGAAAAAAGAAACAAATAATAACATTCTGTAATGCAATTTTATTATACATATCATAATTTTGTATATAGGATATACTCTGCGCAAAACAATTAACGCAACGCCTAAAATTTCGTCTAACTTTGAATGGAAATTTCTCGAGAATGGTTGATCCGATTTTGATGAAGTTTTTATCGAAATTTAGGTTAATTCCTCGTGAATATTCTTTTGATATTAAAATTTAATGTTACTTTGTTCTAGGCAATAATACAGGGTGAAAAAGAAAGACATGTTTTATTTACCAAAGTTTGAAACACCCTGTAGAATAAATCAGATGGATTCAAGAGATCTAACCAAAAGAATGTTGTAGCCCAGTATGTTTCCAACAAATCGTTTTTTTTATTCGCTTCAATAGCATACTTTTTGCCTGAGTTACAGGACTTATTGAAAAGTACTGCATTTACTGTGTTTTAAATGAATTTATCAGTTCATGTTTGAATTGATTCTATTGAAGACGTTGCCCGGTAACAAGAGAACACAACTTATACCAGATTGACATTTAGGCGTCAGTTTCAGTTCGATTTTAAATTTTTCTTCTTATTGTGTACAGTCATGCCAAAACAAACTAGAAATTTGACCCGCGACGAGTGTGTAATTGCAAGAACTCTTAGAGATGAAGGCTGAAGCTATAGCAGGATAGCGGAACGATTGAATGTTCATAAATCAACTGTACATAGAGTCATACAGAGACACATGGAGACCGATGATCATTCTAGACGGATTGGACAAAGTCGACAGCGTGTTACCAGTGAGCGTGAAGACCGGTATCTGCGGTTGTCTGCTTTACGACAACGTTTCGTGACGGCAAGGTTTCTGAGGCAGGAAATTCAACAAGCGAATGGTCCTCAGGTAAGCACTCAAACAGTGCGGAATCGTTTGAGGGAAGGAAATTTGAGACCACGTGTTCCTGCACGAGGTCCTGCGTTAACAGCAACACATCGGAGACCAGGCTAGAATGGGCTAACGAACGTATGAACTGGACGGAAGCTGATTGGTCGAGAGTGCTGTGGACAGATGAATCGAGATTCTGTCTTTTTAATTGCGATAGACGGGTCCGTGTGTATCGTAGACCAAATGAACGTTATGTACGGGGGAATTTTGTTAATACCGTAATGTTTGGTGGGGGATCAGTAATGGTTTGGGGAGAGGTATCTTTGAGGGGTCCTGGTCGTACGGAGTTAGTTATTGTGGATGGGAATTTGAATGCGGATCGATATATCAACGAAATACTAGACAATCACGTGAGGCCATTTGCACATAATGTTGGAGCGGAGTTTTTATTAATGCATGACAACGCTCGTCCACATACAGCACGTGTAGTGCAAAATTACGTTAATAATGTTGGGATCGATGTCATCCAATGGCCTTCACGTAGTCCGGACCTGAACCCAATCGAACATGTTTGGGACTTATTGGGCAGGATATTAAGGGCTAATGAAAGACAGCCAAATAACGTGGAAGAGCTGGGTGAGCTACTCATCGATACTTGGAATGGGCTGGATGAGGTACTCATAAGAAATTTGATATTAAGCATGAATAGAAGGTGCGAAGCAGTCATAAGAAACAGAGGGGGAAATACGAAATATTAGTTCAATAGTTATAAAGTTTATTTTTGTTCGTTTTAGTTCTTAGTGTTTTGTTTTTTGACTGTCGTGTTCATATCTTAATCTTACCTATAAAAACATGTTTTTCTAACTCCCTGTATTATTGACAAAACTAAACCGTTCCTGGCCCATGATATCACGAAGAAATTTTCGTATAACTAAACTAAAATGTAGAATAGCGCCATGTTCAAATATCCGGTAACCGATGCGTTCGTAATTTAAAAAACAGTATAATTTATTTTTCGTTGCACCCTGTATTATTGACTGAACAAAACTAATATTGAATTTAGGTGATCCAAAAAAAAAAAAAAAAATCTTCACAACCAAGCTACAAATTACAAACGTCTTCAACAGAATCAATTCAAACATGAACTGGTAAATTCATTTAAAACACAGTAAATGCAGTACTTTTCAATAAGTCCTGTAACTCAGGCAAAAATTGTGCTATTGAAGGGAATAAAAAAACGATTTATTGGAAACATACTGGGCTACAACATTCTTTTGGTTAGATCTCTTGAATCCATCTGATTTATTCTACAGGGTGTTTTAAACTTTGGTAAATAAAACATGTCTCTCTTTTTCACCCTGTATTATTGCCTAGAACAGAGTAACATTGAATTTTAATATCAAAAGAATATTCACGAGGAATTAACCTAAATTTCGATAAAAACTTCATCAAAATCGGATCAACCATTCTCGAGAAATTTCCATTCAAAGTTAGACGAAATTTTAGGCGTTGCGTTAATTGTTTTGCGCAGTGTACAATTGGGCATATTTTTTATTTGTCTTAGAAATGTCCAAGGTAATTACAACTCATCGAGTTTTTACAGACATTTTTTTATTGCTTTTTTATCCTGCAATTTTTAAAGTCTAAATACCCACCGGTATTCAAGGATCTAATTAAAATTATCCGCCCGATTGCAGCGAAATGAGCCGGAAATATTAAGGAGATACTTTTTATATTATGAGAAAGGAAAACGTCAATAACAGGTATTTACTTGATACTGATTAATTAGTTTAAGCATTATTTTATTTTGCATGGTTTTTTTTTATTTAAGACGTAACAGGACCGCCTTTGTGTGGATTTATTTAACTAAAATGCAAGGAAATTATAATAATAATTATTTAATAATTCGGAATCTTCTTCTACTTCCGAGTTTACTTCCTATTAAGCCTGATCTGCCAAGGTAAGGAAAATAACACTTTTCTACCATACATACTTTTAGCAGTGCCTTTCATACCAGTGCTTGGCGTCACTTAAGTCAAGTCACTAAGCTCATTTTTAAAAGTGACTGCAATTCGCCAGGTTTTGAAAATGACTATATAAATGATTTACTTATAAGTGACCGATTTTGGAAAATGACAGTATAAATGACATTTACCATTATTAATAACTGATGAATAAAAAAGCATTTTTATTTTTTAACAGATGAACTTCGTGTGGTATCAATTGAAAGCTTAAAATAAAAGCAGCCTTTTAGGCATACTTTCAGAATAATTTCAAAATGACCGTATAAACGAGAATAATTGAGGCAAACATAAATATTATACGTGACCAATTTACTCGCCAATTTATAAATGACCGGTCATATGCCAACACTATAAAATACCCATTGCTAAAGCTACCTGTATTCTTGAATTGTATTAGGTCAGTTCAAGTTAAGTTTAAACCCTATGTTCGATTAGTCTGGCTATAGTAGTAAAGTATTGGATAATTTGATCCATACCTCTATTATTATGAAACCACTTTGCTTGTTTAGCATTGGCAATAATAATAATTCATAGAATAAGTCAGCTAGCGTTGTCCATTCTTTCCTTCTGTTTCTGTCAACCAGATCAATGAAGCATTGAAGACTATAAGCTTTGCAATATGACCAGAAATTTACCTTGTGCTTTAGATCCATGATTAAAATCCCCATATTTTTCTTTTCGTCCTTAAAATGGAATTCCTCATTCCGTTATGGCTCCTATCTAAGGCACTTATTTAAAAGGATAATTTTTTTATTGATCTCTTTAAGTTCCCCGATAGTTTTGTACGAAAGTTTTCACGGCTGGAGTCAATTAAGAAATGGTTCATGAGTTCAGACCATGTCAAATTGGAATTACTTTCTGACGTTTCATCTGCCATTGTACGTGGCATTTTCAGGGATATTCACTGCACAAGATCATCGAAGCTCATTCAGTGTTTTGATCTTGTGCAATGAAGATTCCTGAAGATGTCTCGTGCAATCTCAGTCGAAACGTTAGAAAGTAATTCCAATTTGACACGATCTAAGCCTAAGAACCATTTCTTAAAGAAAAACCCTATTTTTTTTTTTGACCCATCTGCAGTTGCAGTCTAATTTTCATTTGTCGCCTTAATTGTATCGGGTCTGTTACAGACAAACTAGCGAGCATCTACTTACAGGCGAGACATTTTACAAACTGCCTCATTTAGGCAACGACTTTTCAGAATGAATTTTAAGCATGTCATAAGAATGTTCTTGACAAACAAAAATCTTTTTTGGCTTTTTCGCAACTGAATAAAAATATTTAACTTTAAATTAATATAACGAGGTAAGGATGGCTCATTAGAGCCAGATCACCTAAGCTCCACTCTAGATATGAACTAAACCAGAAATAGCCAAAAATATATCGCCTATATTTTTTTTTTGGCAACCTATTGGAATGAAATGTCGCAGACATAATTGTGATCTTTTCTATCACATAGGTGTTGCCATATCTACTTTTATTTTCGAATTTCTTCTATTATCTTTTGTTTTGTTAAATGGGACACTCTATATTTGTTTGCTTACTTTGACTCAAGGGCGGCTATTCAGGTGAAGTAGGTGGAATAAAGGAAAGGAAAAATAAACAAGCAAACATCTAATATTTATATATTTATTATATATCTCTTAAAATTTAAGTTTTTACATTCATTTATTCACCTAATTGGCAAAAAATAAACTGTACATCTCGAATAAATATTTTACTTGACCGTTGGCAGCATGTCTTTTTAAAACTTCCAATCGAACTTTATTATAATAACTATAATAGTGGCGCAAACCGCTTCGACTTTGCTGGAGGTGCTATGTTTAGTTTACGATTTTCCTACTACGTTGCCCAACGCGTTCGCGATGACGTCGTTCGCATGGAAGAATAATGTTAACTAGCGTCATACAACGCTCTCGGTGAATTGCTAACGCAGTATACTACACCCACGTGTCGCTCAGTTTGGAATGGTTATTTACTTTTATTTTCGCGGATTTCGCAGCAACCGATGTGGTTTGCATTTTGTTGTAAACTCCATTTAATCGACGCGACGGAAGGGACAAGATCAGAGTGTTAATCGTCATCCTGGTTTTCGGCGTACAAATGGTTATGTTGTAGTCATATATTACAAAAATTGTTTTGCTAGCCTTGTTTACTAGTTTCCAATAAATATTCAGTATGGAATAAGGAAGGATTTGCAGGTATGTTAAATATATGAAGGTCTTCACATCAACATGAAGACTCGGCGGAGCATTTAAAATGCGAATTAATGCTAAAAACATTTGTAAAAAATCAAAGCACATAGCAGACACTTTAAAAGAAAATGCTAAACTATCTAAACGCAACAAATAATCTGAACACATTTAAAAAGAATGTTCTTGATACAGCGCGAGACTAATTTTCGTCATTTTTCCAGTTGGCGGGAGCCAATCGTCAATATATTTCTTACTGCTGTTCCGCCGCAATTACGGCGTCAAAACCACAAATTTGGATATATGTCGAATATTAATAGTTTCCCATCTGATAGGTATCATCTGTGTTATAGTTGCAAGGACAACCTTACTACGGTAAGTAGACATCATTCCTTGATCTTGCCGGTTTAGTGCGCATTGCCGTCGCTGTATTCAAGGACACAACCCATTGGAGATTTATTATATAAATATAATAAAATAAATTAGTTATTTATTCGAAAATTATATATACATGGTTCCCCATAATAGCTCAATTCAATTCTTAAAACTTAATAAAGCAAATATTTTATTACACTTAATTACAATCTACTCTTTGGGATTTAGTGTGTTATACGACTTACCCTAACTTTAAAAAATTACGTTTTTTAAGTGACCGCCATCCACAATGATTCATGGCACAATTAAGCAAAATTTTTTTTAAGTTCTTGGATGTTTTCTGGACGAGTTGCAAAAACCTTCGCCTTTAAGTAGCACTACAGAAAAAAGTCTGATGCAATTAAGTCCGGGGACCTAGAAGGCCAATTTAAATCCCCAAATCGTGAAATGAGTCTCCCGTTAAACACCTCTCGCAGAACTCTTATAGAGTTTCTAGTGGTATGAGTTTATTTAGTAATCTCCTTCTTTGCAAAATCTAAATCAGGAATAAAAAACGTCACTGTCAGAGGATGGTTATTTCCAGATTTAAAAAAATATGGACCAATAATGCCAAATGATCCTACCGCACATCAAACAATAACTTTTGGATTATGGATATTGTTTGTAATCATTTCTTGAGGATTTTCGTTTAACCAGTACCTAAAATTATGATTATTAGCCATGCCGTTCAAATAAAAATTTGCCTCTTGACTCATTAAAAGCTTGTGGATGTCTCCTCCCGGTAAATTTAAAAATTCTTGGCAAAAAGCTAATTTGGCTTGTTTATCTTGATAACTAAGATGTTGCACCATTTGGTATTTGTAGGGATGAAATCCTTGTGAGGAATTCGATATAGGCTCCCTTTTGATATTCTCGAAATAAGGGATTGCCTATTAGCAGACCTTGTGGGACTTCTCGTGAACACAGTTCAGACTCGTTCAATAGTTTCAAGAGTACGAATTGTTCTTCGACGTCCAGGTTTCTTCAAATTTTGCACAAAACGATTTTCACACCAGTTGTGAAAACATGACATAACAGTCTTACGGTTTGGAGCATGACCGCTATTGTTGTTGTTAAATTGACGACGGAATGCACGCCTTACTTCTTCTATTGACTTACATCTTATGTAAGTTTCTATGCAAAAAACTCGTGGTTGACCTGAATAATCCATGAGGATTCATATTAAACGTTAAATTATATATGACAATTAACTAGTTTATTAGAAAAATGACGTTTTACGAAAATCAATTTTTTTCTAGTTTTGTAACAAGCGCCTACTCGATTAATAATAAGTTGATTAAAATTGCAAATGCCATAGAAAATAATGATATAAAGAAAAACGTACTGAATTATCCTCGGAATTATCTCATATAGAATTTATTTCAATATCAAAATAGATAGTGTATTATGGGGAACCCTGTACAACATAAAATCAATTTTTTATGATGATATATAATAGAATAAATTAATTTAATTATCACTTGAAGGGTATAAATTAATAAGCACTTTTTTTTCTGGCTATTTATATAACATTTAACAGCGTTCTAATTTAAACATTTTAAACACACAATGCGTGGATGAATTAACGATTTCTTTTTTATGTTTATAAAGCTAAACGAGGCAAGTTTATCTTTACCTGACCTTGTTACAAGAGCTGGTTATATACCTACTGCCAACTGTGTAGGTGAATGAATTTTCAGTCTTAGTGTTGCATAAGAGGATGTTTGCTTTTGAAGCATCAAGGAATAAATAATGATGGTTAGTTCAAGTTAAACAGAGGAAGATATTACTTACCAGATTTAATTTATATAAAAAAACTGCACAAAAATCGACCGAATGAGATAATGTACAGAAATCCATGTATAGTTTTTTGTAATAATTATATAAAAAAACACAGGGCAATAAAGACAGCAAGTTTTATAATATATAACTAAATTTACATTTTGATGAATACTCTTTTCAATCTAAAGCTTCACGGAGTTAAATTTTCAGGGTGGAATAAAATATAATTTTTCACTTTTTAGTGAATTTTTTTGAAGTCGGTTTAATTTTTTTACGTTTATACAATTGCTCTATCTACAATATTTTCGCCGATATTATTATTTTTGCATCTTTTTGCATTTTTTTTAACTTGCGGGGGGTTTCGCATGTAAACTTTTTTTGACGTGTTGAAAAGACATCTTAAAGAGCTACAAAGGACAAAAAGGGCAAATGCCGTCGGTCTGTCTGTCTGTCTGTCGGTCTGCCTTTTCAGGGCATAGCTAAAAAACTACTTACCCGATTAACTTCAAATTTTTATCAAGTCCGCTGGAGATGACTTGGTATTGTTTTGGTAAAAATCCAATATACCGGAACAAGATGCCGGCCTAATGAGACATTAAAAAAATTATTACTAAAAAGACTAATTGACCTCAAATTTTGCACAAAAATCAAATGTTACATAAGAAGGAACTGGTAATATTTTGGTATGAATATAATACAGCAAAACAAAATGGCGGCTCAATAAAATATTTAAAAAATCAGCTGAAAAACTACTTATTCGATGAATTTCAAATTTTGTGCAAGCATTAAGTGTGATATAGAGACAAACTGGTAAAGTTGTGTTACGAATTCACCATTATCAAGATGACAGAACAATGTCTATCTGTCTGCCTGTCTGTTTGTTCGCGACATAGCTAAAAAACTACTCTCCCAATTGACTTTAAATTTTAGTCAAAACTTGAGGGTCATGTGGGTGGTAACATGTTGGTAAAAGTCCAATATGGCAAAACAAAATGGGGGCCCTAGTGAAATGGTAAAAAAATATTACTAAAAAGGTGTTTATCCAATTTATCTCAAATTTTGCTTTAGAATCAAGTATTATGTAGGATTTAACTGGTAAAATTTTTATACGAATGAATCAACAATTTAGGGTCATATTATGGAGATGGCTTAGTAATATAAATCGTATATGCTGAAACAAGATGGCGGTCTAGTGAGACGTTAAAAAATTATTACTAAAAAAACTAATTAAGGAATTTTACACAAAAATCAAGTGTAACATAAGAATGAACTGGTAAATTTTTCATATTTTATAATACAATTTTACATTTCACAATGCACAATGCATGCATGCATTCACAATCCTTATAAAAGAAAATATTCATAGAGAAACAGAATACAGGTAATTTTAAAAGTTAACAAACAAAGCATACGATATTATACAATGATGTGCGTTTTTTGCTAATATACAGGGTGTCCGGATTTGGTTGCAAAAGCAGGGTATCTTGCTTATTTTTAAAGATAGAACCTTGCGGTTTTCACGAACCTGAGCTAATTTTTTGTAAAACTGAAGCCGTAAACAAAATTTTCATAGCCTTCTTTGTTTATGAGATACATAGATAGAAAATTTTGCATTTTGGGACCCCCCTCGTATCTCGGTTATCCTTTAACTTAACGCAAAGGGAAAAATTGCTGCTTATGCAGTTTTTTACGCTGGATCCAGTGGCGTAGTCATATTTTTCATTTGAGTTGTTATTTTTTAGATATGACCCAAAGTTGTGTTTTTTTTAAATGGGACACCCTGTATATTTGTCCAGAAACTGATTTGTCCTTTTAAAAGCTTCTCAAAAATATATAATAGTATGGGTCTATTTTAATAAACAACAACAAAAATCCTAATTTTTATAATTATCATCCCAAATTTTGCAGTAGGCCATGCAAAACAATGCTGCCTTTTATTTAAAGTCGTTAACAATATCTACATCCTAACAATAAATCAAAATAAATATGTAATTAATTCTATTTATCAAAATATGTATTGATAATTTCGCACCAAAAAAGTACCACTTACCTAGATTTATGTAACACAAGAACAAAACAGTAATAAATTATTATGTAACAAGCTTTTCAGCAAAAATCAACTGTCGTATAAGAACTACAGTAACCAAGGAAATCAAAAGAACTGTTCAAACTGATTTCCATATTGTCCTATGCATGCTTCGCACAATTTTCATATTCTTTTTAGCGAATTAAGCAAAATAACGGGATGATTTGGTAAATAGCGAAAATTTTCTCTTATTGCATTTCCTTCTTCTTCTTGGACATTATCATAGTGGTCTTTGTAAATTCTATTTTCCAGATGTCCCCATAGAAAGAAATCTAAAATCGACAAATCTGGGGACCTAGGGGGCCATCTTATAGGTCCATTTGTTCCGATCCATTGATTGGTAAAATTATTGTCCAGAAGTAATCTCGTCATTCCAGAATTGTGTGCAGGAGCACCGTCCTGTTGAAAATAAATTTCGTTAATTTGTGCTAGAGGACCATCGTCCAGTAATTCAGGTATAGCTGCCTCTAAAATTTCTATATAGCGATTGGCTGTTAGATTTCCCTCAAATATATAAAATTTTATGTGTTCCTAATAAGAAGCAGGACACATTTAGACCAAACCTGCCCTGCTGTCTTCTGGGAAATATTTGGTGTTGATTTTCCTGGGACTAGAATCTACTATTGTGCCTACTGAGTATACCATAATTACTGAAATGTGCTTCGTCTGACCATATAACCTTCCTTTCAAAATCTCTAACCATATCGCATCTTTCTCGAAATCAATTGCAGAAGACTACCCGACGCCCTGCATCCCCTGGCTGTAAGTGCTGCACGAGCCTAAATTTGTATGAGTGGTATTTGTGTTTTTTTAGAATTTCTTGAACTCTAGTTTTTGGAATCCCTATGCTCTTTTCACTGGCCCTACAAGAGTTTGTAGGGTAAGCTTCTGCATTAGGTAAAACCGTAATTTCCTCAGCCTCCCGATTTTCTTTATTATATGTTTTCGTACGAGGTTTGATAAATGATCCGTGATTAAGTAAATTCTTTTTTATCCGATAAAAAGTGGATATATTAGGTTGCCTCCTTTCTGGATATCTAAATAAAAATTAAGCAGTAGTATTTCAACATACCTAAAAATTAACTATTTACCTGTTAAAATACATCTCAGAAGCCGCTTCAACATTTTCATTACTTAATATAAAACAAGCTAACATATCGTACTTTTCATAATGTTCGAAAGTTTGGTTTTCTTCCATAATAATACAAATATATTTTTACACAATAAATAAATACAAAAAACTAGCGCTATATTTTATATACGCGTACAAAATTGGGAAATGTCATTTGCTTCCAAGAAAACAAAAGAAAACGGCATCATATTGCATGGCCTACTGCAAAATTTGGGATGATAATTATAAAAATTAGGATTTTTGTTGTTTTTTATTAAAATAGACCCATACTATTATATATTTTTGAGAAGATTTTAAAAGGACAAATCAATTTCTGGACAAATATACAGGGTGTCCCATTTAAAAAAACACAACTTTGGGTCATATCTAAAAAATAACAACTCAAATGAAAAATATGACTACGCCACTGGATCCAGCGTAAAAAACTGCATAAGCAGCAATTTTTCCCTTTGCGTTAAGTTAAAGGATAACCGAGATACGAGGGGGGTCCCAAAATGCAAAATTTTCTATTTCGCCCTGTATCTCATAAACGAAGAAGGCTATGAAAATTTTGTTTACGGCTTCATGAGTTTTACAAAAAATTAGCTCAGGTTCGTGAAAACCGCAAGGTTCTATCTTATAATAAGCGAGATGCTGCTTTTGCAACCAAATCCGGACACCCTGTACACAGGCCTGTTCGGAAACACGTGTTTGTTATCATTTGTTTTCGTGCCTACTTTGTTCAGTTGTTAAATCTGTTCTTAGGGGGTTCTGGAAAAATAACTTTTTTACTTTTTAACTTATCGAAATCAATCAAAAACCAAACTGTATGGTTACATTATAAAGTTTTTTTTACAGTGATTAGAAAAACAAAATACTATCACTTTTACAAGATATCACCATTCGTAAGTGATATTTTTTTAAATGGGACACCCTTTATATTATATGTTCATAAAATAGGCCTCTTGCTGATTTTAAGTATACCAGGTTGGATACCTGTATCTGTAAAAACACCTGATGAATTTAAAAAGTCCTGCCATAAGAGACAGTGTGTTAGAGAGAGACGAAAAACGCTGTGTTACATAGTGGAGTAGATGGAAATACATTGCTTTTTGGAAGGGCTTTTTTCAAATTTCTCGGAGTGTTTTTAAAGAGTAAGATCTCGTATATTTATAATCAGCAAGAAGAAGTCCATTTTTTGAATATACAGGGTGACCCGTTTAAAAAAAATGCAACTTTGTGATAGTGGCATCTTGTAAAAGTGATAGCATTTTGTTTTTCTAATAGAAACTAGAAAAAAACTTTGTATGTAACCCTATAATTTGATTTTTGGTTCTTTCCGACAAGTTAAAAGTACAGGGTGTTTTTTTTCGTTGATGTTATAAGGTATAGGCTGAACGGTAAGAGATACAAAAAAAAACTGAGAACGTGTCGCGTTCTCTTTTTTAGTGTTTGGTTTAATGGCGTGGTCAGATCTACGCTAACTGGATTGCTTTAGAAAATACAGGGTGATTCTCAAAATCCGTTTCTTATTATCTTTTATTACTCGGTTATTTATGGAGATAAAAAAAACTTTAAATACAAAAGTTTTATGACTTTTTACGTAGAATCCAGCGGTGTACTTAAAAAAATATAGATGTTTTAATTTTTGAGATATTATCAAAAGTAGCATTTTCTTAAATGGGACACCCTATATCTAAGTACCTATATAGAAAAATTGCATTTTTTCTTGCGATTGCAACAGTATATAATACTTGATATTTTGCTTTGTCCTAGAGTAAGAATTAAAGTAGAGATCACAACTCATTCATAAATCACGTTAGGGGTATGCGCCAACATGGTTCCCCTATTTTTCACATTCTATCGACCAATATTTACGATAAAACAAGAAGTGGGGATGGCCCATGCCCAAGCCGTGGCCATTTGTTGACGAATGCCAGAGACGGCGTGAGTTTTCATTTCCCGCATAAGGAAATATCATTAATCGTGAAAAAATTATCGTTCCGGGTTTTTACATATCGGTCTGTTCCGGTATAGATAAAAAATCCACTTATTCGATTAACTTTAATCTTATTTAATTTTCCACAAAAATTACGTCTGATATAAAAAAAATTGGTAAAATATTGGTATGAATTCAATATGGCGAAACAAAACGACGACCTGTTAAAATATTTGATGTACGAAAATGGAGAAATGGGCCATGCTTCATTATCGTTGACAAAAAGAAGGATTCTTATCTATTCCTTAATGAGGCAAATAGGTATTTTTACAAACTTCAAAGAAATAATCGTTCTCTACTTCACTATCTAAAATCAAACCATTAAGTTAGGTAAGTTTAAAATGAAATTAGTTATTCATATATTATTAAACTTTAGTTTTTAGTTATGTTTGCCTTATGTCACTATCATTTTGTAATTGTGACATTTAGAAAAATTATTTGTTCAGTTGTTGAAAATGTCATCTTAAACCTGTAACTGTCAAGTTAGACCTTGTCTAAAGTTAAACCTCTTTAGTGAATACGGGTGTTAAAATTTTCAACTAAAATCAATGCTTTTAACGCGCTTTTATTGGCTTCCTATTCGTCTGATTGTATGTTTGTATGTCTGGTTCAAATCTTGTAATGGATTTTTCAGCACTTCCGTTACCGATTATTTTCAAATTTGACATGCATACACTTTCGGATATAAAAAATCCGATTTTTTTTAGTCAACGTTTAGAAATACAAAATGACGGCGCCAATACGGCCGTCGAATTTTGTTACTTGTGTAGCCAAAACTGAGAATCAGTGCCTAGGAAAATTTAAAAGTGTCAGCATTTAAAAATTCAAAATAGCGGTCAAAATGAGAATGTCAACAGGTCGGACGGATGATTTTAACATTTGTGGGGATTATTTAAGAATGCACAACAAAAATCAAAATGGTGGCGCCAATATAGCGAACAAATGTTGTCATTTCTATAGATTCGGCTGAAATATCAGTATCTAAAAGTATTTAAGAATAAAAGTTATGAAATTTTAGTCAATATTTGAGAATTCAAAATGGCGGCAGCACCATAGCAGACTAATTTTAAAATTTTTGCAGATTTGATTAAAATTCGGCATTTAGGGATATCTAAGACTGCACATCATTTTTGTCAACATTTTAAAAATTCAAGATTGTAATGCCAACATGGCGGCGGAATTTTAACATTTGTGTAGATTTGGCTGAAAGAAAGTAGGAATCTGGGGATATTTGAAAATACATATCATACATTTTTAGTAAATACTTAAAAAATGAGAGTAGGAATGCTTAGAATGCGAGCGAATTTTAATATTTATACAGATTTGATTAAAAATCGATATTAAGTGAGCAATTCATACATTTTTAGTAATAAATATTTAAAATGGGGATGTCATCAATCAATCAATCCGATAAGTACTTTTTTCAGATATTTTTAAACATTTAATTAGGCCACCGTTTTGTTACCTCATTTTGAATTTGCCTCAACATTTTTACCAGTTCATCCCTATATAATATTTGATTTTTGGGCAAAATTTGAACATAATCGATGTAGTAGTGTTCTGTATTGACACACAATATTTTATTAGGCCGCCATTTTGGATTTGTAATAAAACTTATCAGTTGATGGTCATGTCAAACCTAATTTTTCTGCAAAATTTGGATAAAATGGATAAGCAGTTTCTTAGTAATATTTTTTTAACATTTCAATAAACCACCATTTTGTTCAGCCGTATTGGATTTTTACCAAAATGTTACCACGTCATCATCATATGACCTTTAATTTTTAACCAAAACTTGATAATTGAAATAAATAGGACAAGCAGTTCTTGAGCTTTGTCGCGGACAGACATACAGACTAACCGACAGAACTGAGAAAACATGTTTTTTTTTGTAGCCAGAATACTTTCCTCTTGTGAGGAAAATAAAAAAAAGCGAGCGCTATTAGATACGAATAGAATAGCCAAAAATCATTTTGTTTTTCCATGTTAATAGCTAAAATTTAAAAAATAAAAGTTTTTTTTAATTTTCAGTATCCTAAATCTTAAATTCTAACCTGTTTAGAACATGTTTACGAACACATTTTTACTTTTAATACCCAAAGAATCACGGTTTAAATTCCCTTACCTGACAACACTTATATAAAAAACTGGCCCAACTCAAGTGCAAATTAAAAAAACGCGCGAAATCATCAGAAATTTTATTATTTCCCCAAATTTCATCCAGAATCTAGCGATTTTCGAAATCGCAGTATGTTTTTTAAGCGTGAGACGCACTTCGATTATTTTAATGTAGTATAGGTATATTCTATAATTATTTTAATTCTCTGATAGGAAAAGTATTGTAATCGGCAAAAAACCACCTCAGAGTCTTTTTTGTATTATTTTGCTTCTGAAGATTCTCACATGACCCCCGACGAAAAAAACGTTCTATTATACTGAACCGGATTGGTCAGTACGTCATGTGACCCAAAATAAGTGAATAAGGTATCTTCCATTAGACATGTCTGCTGGAAAAGGAAATCTTGCTGTTTACTTAGTGATTAGAAGAAAATTCCAAACTTAAACGGCCACTTTTTTTTACAAACTCACATTGCCCCACCATAGTTAGGTCAACTAAAGCTCCAAGTTTCGCAATGTCCAAGATAAAGTAAATAAAACTTATTTATTAAATATTTAAAAAATTAATGTTCTTCCAATGTCACCGCAACTTTAGAACGTGCTTCGTGAAGTAAGGCATCATATAATTAGAAGATTTGAGCCATATCAACAAATACACAATAATACATTAAAACACATGCAGTAGTGACGCTAAGAAAAGCTTGGTATCTAATAAAATATGTTTTTAATTTCTTTAATGTTAAAATGTATTGTAGTTGCACGACCCGCTATTGGTATTTAAGCCACGCCGGTCACGTGACCCTGTAACAATGTTTACTGTAGACTATTATACTTTTTTACTATAAGGATCCCTTATCAATGAAAGTGGCATGGTCTAATACCACAATGGGATGGTCTAATACGTGGAATTGTCGATCGGGTTCGCCATAGCTAACAAAAACTCTTGTTACTGGTGAAATCTGATCTGAGACTTTGGGTATTTTAGTTTGTATTTTACTATTTTGCAATAAAAGTAATTTATTTATACTGCTTAGAAACTAATACTGGAAATACATTGCTATTATTGCATCATGTTTAAACATATTCAACGTAATATAAATTGGTATAAACATTGGTGTTCCTGGCTAGGCTTGGCATCGTCGTACGATCGACCTTATACTGTGAGGTAATCTTGGCAGTGGCTAAATATGTAAATAATGAACTCTATTTTTATTCTTCCTCTACGGTTCAGCCTATACCCTATAATATCAACGAAAAAAAAACACCTTGTTCAAGAAAAAATTGAAAAATAACTTATAACGCAATTTTCGGTACTTCTTATTGGTCTTTGAACTGCAGTGCACGCCTCCGCATTGATACATTTTCCCTTTCTCTACTTAATTTACGACATACGAGAAGATTTATATTATATTACAGTTACCTATGTTCAAAATATATAAAACAGTTTGCAATTCATTCTTGATATTATTATAATATGAAACTTGCTTGCCTGATATCTGAAACCAATAATTTTAAGAGACGAGTGTAAGTTTTATAAAAATCGAGCTTCAAGATAGATCAATACTGGAATTAAATTTTATCCCAACAAAGAAAACTGTTTTAAAATGTCGTATCAGAATGGGTCAATATTTGGAAAATTAAAGTGCCCGTGTAACTTCTTAGTGATTACCCCTTGTATTTCAGCAGCATCATGCGCCTTTGTGTTATCGAGATGCGTGAACTTGATTTGTGGCCTTCAGAGAAATTAAACTGTCAGCCTCTTTAGCTCAGTGGTAGAGCACTGGTCTCGTAAACCAGGGGTCGTGAGTTCAATCCTCACAGGAGGCACAAGTACTTTTTTTTCCGATTGTCTTTCCATAAAATGAAAAAAGTCTTATAGTGTGTTGAAATTAGCAAAAAGTTTTGAATAGAATGATTCGAGATTTTTTTTGTAAGGGGAAGATGGATAAAGTCTAGAAATAAAAAGTCGGGACTTTACTTGTCGGTTTCCAGTTGCCCGTTATTGTATTTCTGTTCCTATTCAGGTTGTTGAAATATTTATAAGGATCAGAGTTGTAGAAATCAGTTAAATCATTTTTGTTTAATAAATTTTTTTCCTGTAGGACTGATTTTGAAAAAGTTACAGATATTTAATTTTTTATTTTTTTCATTTTTAACATAATAAATAGAACTTTCTGTTGCGAAAATTGTGTAGGTGTTGTATTTACCTCTAATTTGAATGATCAACAGAATTTCTGTGCATACCTAACGTGTAAAGAAAAAAAAAATAAAGCAATAGAGTTTGTTTATCCCGCTAAGGTGTTTGAAGAAAATAAAAAATTTCATAACTTAAATCACACAGGAAAAATAAAATTAAATGTTGCTAATTAATTTAAGAATAAAGAAGCAAATATTTGTTTTAGGACCAATAATATCTCATACATCAAAAACAATAAGACAAATACCAAAAAATAAATAATTTAATTTACAAGTTAAATTGTAGAACTTGTTCGATATTTTATATTGGGCAAACGACCAGAATAAAGAAAAAAGAACATCTTGTTAAAGTTGTAGAACCATATCGAATGTTACGATACTTAATATCCATAGAAAAAATTATTTCAGAAAATTCTTAACCCTGTTTATTGACTATGTTTGCAGTTTTCGCCTATTAAACATACCATACATCTAAGAGAAGAGCAAACGAGAAAAACTTAAAACACTAATTAAACTTTATTTTTTTCCGTTTATGAGGTGTCCTATCTTCTCTCTTCAAAAACCAACAGTAGTCACCCATCATGGCTAGATCCCATCGTCCTTGGTACCGAATTTCCATTGTTCTGATATCTTGGTGAAACCTTTCACCCTCCTCGTCACTAACAGCTCCCAAATTTTTAGGAAAAAATGACAGATGGGAATGGAGGAAGTGAATTTTTAATGCATCTAAGAGTTCATTAACTAATTGTTCATAATTTTCATCCATATTGTTGCCTAAAAATCCTCTTACTACATTAACAAATGAATTCCATGCTCTGAGTTCCTGCCTGGTAAGCTTTTCCGTAAAATTGACATCGTCCAGCAATTTTCTAATTTGTGGCCCAATAAAAATGCCTTTTAATTTGGCATCACTTAATTGGGGAAAGACTTGTGTTAGGTATTTAAATCCATTACCATCTTTATTCAAAGCCTTCACAAAGTCTTTCATCAGCCCAAGTTTAATGTGAAGTGGAGGCAAAAGGACATTTTTGGGATCAACAAGACGTATAAATTTAACATTTTGAGATCCCGGTTGAAATTCGCTTCTTTCTGGCCAAATTTTTGTTACATAAAGCTGGTTTATTGCACGACTGTCCCATAAACAAAGAAAACAGCAATATTTTGTAAATAAAAGTCTCACTAAAATCGCTATAACTTTTAAGTCCCCACATATCTGCCATTTATACCTATTGTAGTTTATTTTATCCAAAATCGTGCGCATATTTTCATAATTTTGCTTTCATTGCAACTGAATGGGCAACTGGTATAGAGGTTTTTAAATTTCCATTATGCAATAACACAGCTTTTTAACTATATCTAGATGAGTCTATGAATAAGCGCCACTCACGGGGAGAATGTTCAATATCAAGTTCCTGCATTAAACTCTCTATATCAATACACGCGCACAACGAATTTTCCATACTGTAGAATTCAGAAAACATGGCATCTCTTTTTCTGAAATTCGTAATTTTTGTTTCTTTGGCCAATAGGTTCCATTCCTTAAGACGGGAACCTGGAAGTTCTGACTGTTGCTTGGATAACCCCAAATTACGTACTAAATCATTTAATTCACTTTGAACAATCAAATGTGGCTCGCCGGAACTGGGACCTGTGGTAAAAGTGGGATTGGTGCACTGTTCTTCTGAGCTGTCTGATGATGCGTTATCTCCATTATCTTCCAAATCAATAGCTTGCCAATTTAAAGGCGCAATCGGCACTGGCAAATTTGCATTATGAGAAACAGGTCGTATGACAGATTGCAAATTTGGATATTCTATATCGTGCTTTCCCTTTTTGGAATAACCTTTAGTCTTTGTCAGGCAAAAATAACAATCGTCAGAATGATTGGTGGGTTCTCGCCATACCATTGGAACTGCAAAAGGCATACTTTTTCTCTTTCCCTTCATCCACTGCACCCATGATACACTACAACTAACACAGCACACATGGAGAGCCCACCGCTTTCGAAAAATGGTCTGGCTTGTGATTTCACCAGAACACAGAGAACCACTCAATTCGAAACTCAACAGAAGAGTGATGTTTAACGTTTATTTTATGTCTAATGTCGTAAACAACCCAGTTTAGGTATTTTTTCCGTTGTAAAATGGACTCATTTTAGCCGCCCCACAATAAAATTGCTTACCTGCCAATATAAAAGGTTCTAATTAGGCTATTAAAAAATGGTACGTATTAGGGCTTTCCGAATATTTTTTTTATTATTGGGAGGGTATTTCCATTGTGAAAATAATGAGCTGGCATGTGTTAGAAAAATCTTGTTGGCTAGTGAATCGATGAGCCCAAATTTAATTACAGAAAGCAAAAAGATAATTCTAACTACTTTAAATATTTAATTTAGAAAAACCATACTTTTGACGATATTTTTAAAATTTTAGATGTGGAACGCAAAAGGAGAAATTTAAATTTACCAGAAAGTTTGGACAAAAACATAAAAATAACAATAAATTGTCAATTGGATTCAGATAGTTTTCCATTGTGAAACCTTTCTCCTTTTATAACGAAAAATTCACAACTTTTTACTAGCAAACAAAAATCTTTTTTGGCTTTTTCGCAACTGAATAAAAATATTTAACTTTAAATTAATTGAAGCAGATATTTAATATAATTACATACCTCAACATGTAGACTAGTCTGTCTACGGAATGTTTCGATACATAATATTATTTAAGCAAGCATAAGAAATTATATCATTTACCTTAAGTTTTTATAGACACATAGTAGTAGTGGCGCACTGACGAGTCCCGATAGGATGAAAGTATTTGTACAACTACTATGTGTCTATAAAAACTTAAGGTAAATGATATAATTTCTTATGCTTGCTTAAATAATATTATTTATATTATGTATCGAAACATTCCGTAGACAGACTAGTCTACATGTTGAGGTAATTGATGTAATTATATTAAATATCTGCTTCAATTAATTTAAAGTTAAATATTTTTATTCAGTTGCGAAAAAGCCAAAAAAGATTTTTGTTTGTCAGTCTAAACGCAACAAATAATCTGAACACATTTAAAATCTTTTTACTAGCATAATTTTTATAATATTCCCACTAATTCAAGGTGTTTAGGTATTTATGCTCAAAATTTTGTGTCATGCTTTCATTACGATTCTCGATCTCATGAAGCTACAGAATTGTGATTTGTGTTTTTAAAAACAAATTCGATGAACATTTGTGTGTTTTCATTTGCTTAATTTTTTTTGAATTTCCATCGAGTAGAAAGTAGATTTTTCCAATTATTGAAAATATTGCGCCCAGTAAAGCGATATGTCTTCATATAATGTTTGAAAATTATCTGGTACTGCTAATATATAGTGTTGTCACTAGCGAAGTGCGTTTTCGTAACTCAACCTCAACAGAAAAAAAATCCTGCTACTGAATTATTTAATTTTATATTCTTAGAAATTCTGCATGATAATCTCCATTTATTTTCTTGCTGCATGTACAGTAGTACGCTATGATTAGATACGGAAACTTCTTGACTCTGCTCGTATATATTATTTGACTTTTCCGCTTGTCCTGTTTTCCCATGCGTTACCACCGCAGGAAATATTTAAAATAATTCATAGTTTTTTGCGTCGATTCCCCGATAGCGTGTAAAATTGCAGGAAAACATGACTCTGTTATTCGCCGTTTCTTGTTAACTTCTTGAACAGTTTTTCTGCATAGAAAAGAAACCATTGTCTTAGTGAAAATCACATGATTTTGCTTTCAGATAGGCTATTTTACACAGTACGGGGCTTTTAGGCACATTTTAAAACTAATATCAGTGTGAACGAAATTAAAAAAGGTTTTTTTTGCTTGACGTATTTTTTCTAACCCAAAAAAAAAATAGGTCATATACATATATTTATTTATAAATCTAATATTTCTAATCTTTGTTTTTACTAAGTCAGAGAAAGTAAAATTTATTAAGGTATAAAAGTTAATGTATCTATATATTCAAAACAGATTTTTCAGCAAGTTCGTGAGAGAGTTGTACTGAATCTATTTACATTTTTTTAAAATGATCGTGTGTTTTTCTTTAATAACATTTCTGGACGATGTAGTGAACGCGCATCATATTCTCATATTTACACTGAAAACTCGTCGCGCCATCTAACGGTAAGAGTTTGCCTGGCCAGCTATTGAAATATATAACCCTCAACAAATGTGGCTATTCGATAGGTTAAAAAAAAACAGTGTAAATATGCAGTTATGCATACCCTCCATTATTATTATCATTCAAAAATAAAAGCAAGTAAATACTTAATTTAAATTCGACCAATTTTACGCTGCAATGACCGGTCAGCGTACCGACTATATTCGCGATGATCTGGCGGCTTCTCGACAGCAACTAGGTCGGCTTGGTGTGTAGTGGTTCTGGGAGCATGTCCTTGGACTGCCAGCAGCCTTCTGTCCTTCTCCAATTAGTCTTTGTTTTATCTCAGACCTAATTGTTTAGGGCCTGGGAAGTTCATCTCTTGTTTAGTCCGGACCCGAGAACGTCGTCAAGGAGCCTTGTCTTGCCAAATTGTCGGCCTACTCCATTCTCTCGATACCGCTGTTTCCGGGCACACAATTTAACAAAACTATTCTTCTTGATAGTCCGACCAGAGCATTCTTGCATTCCTTAACAATCGCTTAGAGCTTATTCTGGGTTTTTGAATCGTCTTAAGGGCTACTTGACTATCAGAGCTGATGTAGATTTCTTCCTCCGGCCCTTCTATGAGATCTTGCCTTATGGTCACCTCGAGCAAAGACTTCCGCCTGGAAAACAGTAGTATTACTTCCCAGTGAGACGTATTCGCATAGTTCTCTGCCAATTCTTTACAGTCCAGATATGGACATTTTCGTTAATACTTTGGTTCCTGCTGCCCATTGATCCCGGACTAATGTATGTAACTTTAAACATCCATCCGCTTGTTTGCCCACCTCTCTGTCATAACCCTGGCTATGGATATATGACCTCCTCTTTGCTGTTTCCTGCTGCAGGTTTCGCCCTCCATCATCCGCCTGCAGGACGTCATGGCCTCCCTCCTGATCCGCAGTGAGAGTACTGGTACCTTAGAGTAAGAATTAAACTAGATACCGTAATCCATTCATAAATCACGTTAGGGGTGAAGTGCAGGATACGAAAGAAAACAGGGCGGTCCTTAAAATAAAGGTTCATAGTCTTAAGCAAGCGGAAAAATAAAATTTGTATACGCAAATAAATTGTATGTCATTTTATTTGTTGTAATAGTTTGCCGCTTCACCTATAAAGTACGCCAACTAAGCGGTACGGAAAATTAATCGAGGATTTAGTAAATTTCGCACTGGTCCACTTGTAAATGGGATGTGCCTAGAGTCTCCATGCACTTGCCGCTAGAAGAGTCTAGCTATTTCCAGTGGTACCTATACATTTCGAGCATTTGTTTTCATTTCTATATAAATGCGTTGCGTTTAATTTGAGTTATTATTTCGAAGTAACGATGGTGAGCAAAAGAGGAAAAACAATTCTAAGCGGTGCACGTGAAGTTATTGCGAGCGTTATAGAGGCCTGTACTAGAGAAGCTGAAAATAATAGTTTGACTATTCCAATTCAAAATCGAACAGAACGCGCTGCATTTTACACTGGTGTTTCGGAAAGTAGTGTAAGAAAAATTCAAAGAGAACATAATGATCGCTCATGTTCTACTTCACCTTTAAAATCTCCTGGTAAAAAAAGACCCCGATTATCATACAAAGATAAAATTGACGATGGTGATTTTCAAGTAATTCGACGAACAATAGAGGATTTTTATATAAACTTGAAGAAGATTTCGACCTGCAAACCCCTACTTCGTGCTGTAAAGAGCAAAATAGATTTTTCGTACGGGTATAAAACCTTAAATCGGCTTTTACGATCAAATGGTTGAATGATTGATTGATAGACGAAATTTGCTCATTGAGAGACCAAATATATTTCACTGGCGGGTGAAATATCTATCAACTGTAAGGCAATATAGGCAAGAAGGACGCAATATTGGGTATCAAGACGAAACCTGCGTAGATAATGATATGACAGTGAACAAATGCTCGCAAAGTGAAAGTGTTACAGGTGTTGTTCAGGGAATCCGCTCTAGTAGTCGCTTTATTATAGTTCATGCTGGTTCAGAAGCCGGATTTGTTACAGGTGCTGCTTCAGTTTTTCGCTCGGGACTAACAACTGGAGACTATCATGGACAGAAGAATAGAGATAATTTTGAAAAGTGGTTGCTCGAGAAGCTTCTACTTCCTAAATCAGTCGTGGTAATGGATAATGCGTTTTATCATTCTCACGTAGAAGATAAAGTGTCAACTAAATACTCTATAAAAGCTCATATGATATCGTGGCTTAAATCTCACAATCTTGTATGTGATCCAACATGGAGAAGATATCAATTATATGAAGTAATATCAGCCAACAAGCCTAGAGAAAAAAAGTATAAAATTGACGGGCTTTTACGTAACCTCGGTCATACACCTTTAAGGCTGCATCTATACATGTGCGACCTCAACCCTATTGAACTTGCATGGGCAAGAGTAAAAAAATATATTCGAGGGCGCAACACCGGTGAACTTTCAATTAAAGATTGACTCAATATCGGCTGAAAATTGGAAATCGTGTGTTAAACATGTTCGTTCTATTGAAGATAAATACTGGGAAGTAGATGGCAAAATTGAAACGGTTATTGATGATTTAGTTATCACACTGGGATCTTCAAGTAGTGACGACGAAACCTCATCATTTTCAGAGGAAGACAACGATTTAGAAGGAATCGAACCATCAAAATCACAGTCGTCAACCTCAAAAATGGCTTAGTTTTTTTTCATTTATTTTGTAAAATTGTTCATAAAGTAGATGTCAATAAACTGCTTCAAAATAATTAATTTACTGTTCAATACCTGGTGTCAAAAAATATCTAATATTGCAATTAATATTTGAAAAACTACAGAACTCATATTTTTCAAAAATTAATACATCAATGTAGTTATAGTAGGGGAACCAGCACTGATTCCAGTGAGCAAGATTTATCAAAATTTTAACTTATGCAGTTCGACTTTGGGCTATTCGTGTATGCCAAAAGTGACCGTTTGTCTCCATCTGTCATATTACTACAGGGGGCATCATTGTGAAGTACTATACAGGACGTTTCCTAAATGCGTGCTAATGTTAAAAGTCACCCCCCTTCTTGGACCTTTTTAAAAAGAGTTTAATATGCACCTAAAAGTTTTAACTTTGGAGAAACAGGGTTTTAAAGAAACATTTTTTTTAAATCCTGATTCTGATGCTATTATAGATAAATAACTGTGTGAAATTTGGTACACGCATAAAAGGGCATTTTTTATTAACAATCAATTTTTGAAATCTCTACCAGTGCCGTGCATATGTAATTAACCTGGGTATATCCGTATGTTCCTTAATGTATAGAAGACGTGTATCAAATTTCAAGCAGTTATCTACAATAGCATCAGAATTGGAATGAAAAAAAATGTTTTCATTTTAAACTTTACCATCCTGTATCTCAAAAGGTAGGACATAAAAACACCCTCTTTAACATCAGCACGCAATTAGGAAACGCTCTGTATAGTACTTCACAATGACGGCCCCTGTATAAAGTAATATGATAAATGGAGACAGACGGCCACTTTTGGAATACCCGACTAGCCCAAAGTCGAACTGTATAAATTAAAATTTTTAATAAATCTCGTTCACTGGATCTGATGCTGGCTGCCCTTGTAAAATCTGTGTAAATCGTGTATCACTATACTGGGTGGTCTCAAAAAAAATATATTTATAGGTAAATCGATCAAGAAAAATCAAAATTAAATCATTTTAAAATTCGAAAGTTCACCGTTTTTGCAACACAAAAGAGATATAGAAGTGCGGTACACAAAAGAAAACAGACAAATATAGATAAAGGTTCATTAAGCATAGTTACATTTTTTAATTATCTGAAGTGCGTATATTCAAAAAGGGGTGCCATATTATTTAAAGAACGACGGGACACCACTTGCCCGACCTTCCTAAACCGATTGACTCCGCCCGGTTTTCTTTCGTGTCCCGCACTTTATGCGCCAACATGGTTCCTCTACTTTTCACATTCTATCGACCAATGTTTACGGTAAAATAAGAGGTGGGGATAGCCCATGTCCAAGTACCTGATATTTGGTGACGACTACCAGTGGCGGCGCGAATTTTTACTTCTCGCAAAAGTATGAAGTCATGAAAAAATCATCGTTCCAGGTTTTTACAGATCTTCACGTTTCAGGGTCCCTAAATATCGAAAAACATGTTTTTCCGTTTCTGTCGGTCGGTCTGTTCTCGGTATAGAATGAAATAGGTTATACTTCATTATCCTTCAGAACAGGAAGGATTCTTACTTATTCTTTAATAAGGCAAATATGTATATTTATCGTTCTAGTGCATGATTTTCAGTGTTTTTACAAATTTATTAATGTCAATAATAAAATTTGCAAGATTAAATTGTTGTCAATAAATAGCGGCGCCAATACGGCCGTCGAATTTTGTTACTTCTTTAGAATATAGTGAAAATTTACGAGTATCAGCATTTAAAAATTCAAAATAGCGGTGTCAACGTGTAGGACGGATTTCAATATTTGTGCGAATTACTTGCTAAACAAAATTCAAAATGGCGGCGCTAATATAGCAAACGAATTTTGTCATTTGTACAGATTCGGCTGAAAAATCGGTATCAGGAGTATTTAAAAATGAGAGTTATAAAATTTTAGTCAATATTTGAGAATTAAAAATGGCGGCCCCAACATCGCAGACTAATAGTAAAATGTTTGCAGATTTGATTAAAATTCGGCATTTGGGGGCATTTAAGAATGCACATCATACATTTTTCAACATTTAAAAATCCAAGAAGGTGGTGCCAATATGGCGGAGGAATTTTAACAATTGTATGACTGAAAGTCAGCATCAGGGGGTATTTGATATTTTGGTAAATTTTTGTATTGTGTTTATAAAGCCGATAGTCGCGGTTCTTTTAAATCGTTATATTACACGTGCGTAAATAAGAATGTGAGTGACGATATACCTGTTTTATTTACATATCTAACAATCGTTCAGATTTAAACAAACCTACATTTTTTATCTCGACAACTTTTTTGTCCAGATCTAACATACATACATACAGATATTCATTCATTTACCATATCTACTTAGATAAAAACACAGATAGAGCTTCGATACTCCAGTATATCATTTTTTAAATTTTGTTTTTGTTCTTCATTAATTTATTTTTAACTTACTTAATATTAAATATTTTTTTATTTTTGTAAATTTAATAATCTGTAAAAAAATATTTATGACTTTTATTAATTAGCTGCTATTTTGTTTATCCACATAAAATTGATAAAATTTTACCAGTTCTTCCCTGTGTCGCACTTGATTTTTGTCCAAAATTTCAACTTTGGATAATACTGATATTTTACACATTTCACTAGACCGCCATTTTGTTCCACAATAATGGGTTTTCACCAAATTTTACACAGGATTTTTTATCACCCTTGGTTTTTGTGTAAACTTTAAAATAAATTCAATTTCAGAGCGATTTTTTAAACATTTAATTAGACCGCCATTTTGAATTTGTCTCAAAATTTCTACCAGTTAATCCCTGTAAAATATTTGATTTTTGATCACAATTTGAACATAATCGATGAAGTAACTTTTTGCACTGACTTTTATAACATTTTACTAGGTCGTCATTTTGGATTTGTAGCAAAACTTACCAGTTGATGGTCATGTCACACCTAATTTTTCTGCAAAATTTGAGGTAAACTGGATAAGTAGTTTTTTTAGTAATACTTTTATTAACATTTCTTTAGGCCACCATATTGGATTTTTACCAAAATGTTACCACGTCATCCTCATACGACCTTTAATTTAGAGTAAATAAGATTAGTAATTTTTGAGCTTTGTCGCGAACAGACATATAGACAAACAGACCGACGGAATTGAGAATATACGTTTTTTTGCGATTAGTATTCTAGTCAAAAAATTGGCCCAACTTAAGTGGAAATTAAAAAATGATCCGAAATCATCTGATATCTTATTATTTCCCCAGATATCATCCAAAATCTAGTTAATTTCGAAATCATTGTACGTTTTTTTTTTACCCAGAAAATAATACTTAAGTTAGACTAGCATATAATAGCATCTAGGTGATTATTGGGAATAATGTTGAACACGAAAATATTGCTAAAGATTTATAATCTTGATATACTTATAGATATTTTTTATTCGAAATGGACAATTATTAGTCGAGCCGGTCCGCTATGCCATTTTAATCTATAATTATTTTGATTCTCTGGTAGGAATGATTGTAATCATGAAAAAAATCACCTCCGAGAGTTTCTTGTATCATTTCGCTTCTGAGAATTCAATACTCAATACTCAATTTATTCATGCTAATACAAAATATGCTTACACACGTCAAACAGAACAGCAATAATGATTGACAATATGAAAATCATGTCAATTACAATATGTAACTAGTATATATGTATAAAACATATACTAACCTATTTTTTTTTAAATATATATTAAAAAAATAAATAAAAATAATAAAACACATTTACAGGTAATAAAACACATTTACAACAAATTAAAATTACAATTAAAGTATTCGTCAGTTGAATAAAGAGCATGCTGTATTAATAAAGTTTTAATTTTTTTCCTAAAATATGATAGTGGTAAAACCTTTACCCTCTCGGGCAAAGCATTAAAAAACTTTATTGCCCAAAACCCCGGACCATCCCGACACCTTTTAAGACGCCAAAAAGGAGGTATCATGAACATCCTCATGAGCTCTTAACATCCCCAAATTTTTTTCCACATACATCAAACATTCATATATATATATAAACAAGGCACGGTCAACACACCAAGACGAACAAAGGCATGTCTGCAGTCCTGTCTATATTCCAATCCCGAGATCAATCTCACTGCTTTCCTCTGTAGGCCAAAGACTCGTTTCACCTACCTGGAGTGGCCCCAGACTAGTATAGCATATGAGATGTGAGACTGGAAAATAGCAAAATATGCTGTTTTCAGTATGTCACCAGAGACACATTCACGTAGGTTCCGGAATACAAAAATTGCTTTATTTAGCTTCTTAGCAAGGGTGTCAATGTGCTGGCCCCATTGCAATTTGGGATCGAAAACCACTCCCAGTCTCTGATGGATTTGAGACAGTTGAAAGGTCCCTCATACTGAATATTACCGTTGTTAGAATTTAAAACAAGTCTGTTTGCACAAAACCAGAGCCTAACATTCTCCTGTGCCACCACACATCTACTCAGCGCTTCCTGCAGTGTATCACCAGTAAAGGAAACTGTTGTGTCGTCAGCAAAAAGCGTGAAACCGCCAACATTTCCCTGGTTAGGTAGATCGTTTATATAAAATAAAAATAGAAATGGTCCTAGTATCGAGCCCTGTGGTACTCCAATACTTAATTCACTCCTTGCTGACAACACACCAGCTACCCTCACTAATTGAAATCTGCTGTCCAGATAAGACTTGGTAAGGTCTAAACTATCTTGGGAGAAGTTATATTATCTCAGCTTTACCAGAAGAATGTTATGGTAAACACAATCGAACGCCTTGCTCAGATTACAGAACAACACAGAATCATATTGTGCTCCATGAAAGGCCTCCATTATGTCTGATACAAGATTCAGAATGCCAAGTGTGGTATTCTTATTTTTCCTGAAATCAAACTGACATTCGGAAAAGAGATTATTTGTTTCAAAGAACTCTATAATTCTAACAGCAATGCACTTTTCCAAGATTTTTGAAATTACAGGTAATAGAGATATTGGCCTATAATTATCCGGTCTAGTAGGATCTCCCTTTTTGAAAACAGGGGTTACTATTGCCGTTTTAAGAATATTAGGGAATATTTTTTTACTTATGCATAAGTTGATCAGTTTAGTTAATGGGACAATTATATGGTTTTTAATAGTTTTTATAAGCTTAATGTGAAATCCAAAAATATCTCTACTCTTTTTATATTTTTATTTTTGAAGCTATTTATAATTTCCCTTACCTCATTAAATGTTACTTCTCGGAACACAAAAGGAGTTTCAGTAACAATATTGTTGATGTAATGAACAGGATTTTTGTCTATTTGTGGTATATCAGCACTTAAGGGGATCTTTTTGGAGTCTGTAGTCTTTCTTCGTTTGTTGGTAATTATGTGCCATATTGCTTTACTAGGATTTGAGGACGAACTTACATATCTATCATTTGATTTTATTTTTGCATTACGTATTTCAGTTTTATAGATTTTTTTATATTGATTAAATCGTTGATTTATTTCCCTAGTATTATACAGATGTTTTAAGTCACTAAGACACCCTAAATGTTCACGCATTGCCCTCAGATCATCATTAAACCAGTTGATGCTGTATACATCATCAAATCTGACATTATATGATTTTTCAGGGAAGGACTGGAAGGATTATCATATGACTCCGCCGAAATAAACGTTATATATTATACTGAACCGGATTACAAATCCCCTAGAAAAGGAAATCTAGCTGTTTACTTAGAGTTTAAAAAACAATTCCAACCATAAACGGGAATTTTTTTTCAAACTCACATTGCCGCACCATAGTTAGGACAACTAAAGCTCTTAGTTTCGCAATGTCCAAGATAAAGTAAATAAAACTTAAAAATATTTAAAAAGTCACTGTTCTCCTAATCTAACCGCACTTTTAGAACGCTGCTTCTTGAAGTAAGAAATATAATTAGAAGATTTGAACCAGATCAACAATTACACAATAATACATTGAAACACATGCAGTAGTGAAGCTAAGAAAAGCTGGGTACATTCCATTTACTTCACCGTTAAAATATTTTTTCTCAAATTAATTTCTTTAATTTATTGTAGTGTCACGAGCCCCTATTAGTTTTTAAGCCACGTCACGTCACGTGACTCTGTAACAATTTTTGCTGTAGACTATTGTAATATTATACTATAAGGATCCCTTGTCAATGAAAGTGGGATGGTCTAATACGTGGAGTAGTCACCCGTGGATGTCATATCCAATTAAAACTCTTGTTAGTGGTGTAATCTGATCTGAGGATTTGGGTATTTTAGCTTGTATTTTTTGCAATAAAAGTAATTTCTGTATATTGCTTAGAAACTAATAAATATTGAAAAAACATTACTATTCTTTGTATGAAAATTTTATTGCATCATGTTTAAACATATTCACCGTAATATAAATGGGTATACACATTGGAGTACCTGGCTAGGTTTGGCATCGTCGTACCATCGACCTTATACTGTGAGGTAATCTTGGCAGTGGCTAAATATGTAAATAATGAACTCAATTTTTATTCTTACTCTAAGACTGGCACACTCAGGACTGTCCCCTGGTATTGTCCTTGTTACACCGGTTGACTTGCGGCCTTGTAACGCAAATTGTTAACGACGAACTTATATTTTACACAGTACATTTAGCAGAAATTAAACAAATAGATGAGCTTATTTTTTTAAATCACTTAGTTTATTGCTGTACAATAAAATATATACAGTAAATTAAAAAAAATCAATTATCAACCAGACACGCATCTGTGCCAAGAGGCAATAATCTCATATATACTTATGCAAATTCTTGACAGTTACCGTTCCTTTCAAGTGGGCATACCACACATGTCACAAGTTCCTACAAAGGAGGTATCATTTATTATTTAATTTGAGAAAAAATGGGAAAGGAAAAAGCAGTTCATCTCATTCCTTGTTAAGGTGATTACCATAAGAATGCATATAAATCTATAATCGGAATAATTTAAATTGTTTACCCATTGCTTGCTTGTCCGATTCATTTGCTTTTTAAAGTATGAGACAGGTTACATTTGATTTAGCCTCGGTTTTAACTAAGCTAAATGAACCTGGTTTAAATACAAGAATGATTTGTATTTTCTCTGTTCTATCTTTATTCCAAACAAGTAGACCAGTGGCTGTGGCGGGATCTGGTTGGAAGGTTGTTGGTTTGAGACTTGGAATGTAGGAGAATTTGTCCTTCTTCCATGGCTACCTACATATAATTTAAAAAAGTGTAAGTCTCAAAATAAAAAAACACTAAAAAACAAATTTAAACTTTAACACTATGTATTTCAAAATTTCTTCCTGCCTTTTTGGCAATCAATATATAAACGGAAAAAAACATAAAATTTTAAATGTGTAGAGGTTCAGCATTTTGCTAACTAACGTCTAGACGGTTCAAAATATCGGATTAAAGTAAGAAACCAAAAAGTTAAAAAACAAAATGGAGAATCCGATTTTCTAAATAAAAACAGCCAATGACGTCGTAGTAAAAATTGGGGGGGGGGGATTTAAAAGAGTCGCGACCTAGAAAAAAGTAACACCCAGTAGATTTTTGTAAAATATATTATATCCATTTCGTAGACATTGCCTACAGTATAGTATGTGAAATTTGAATGATTTATCTCTAGAAACGTACGAGGTCCATGAAAAAAACTAAAAAAAAAAAAGAAATTTTGACACCCTGTATCTCAAAGACGAAGGCTTTGCCGACACATGGTTATACAAACTTTTAGTACTAAAATAAGTCAAAAAATTGCTTTCTTAATTTTTAGCCGTTAACTAAAAAACACCCTGTGTATATCAAAAAGAAACAAAATATTCCTTACAAGTAATATTTTAACAAATTAGTTGGCATAATTAATTTTTTGGGCAGTTTTGAGAAATTGAATTTTAATAATCCTGATAATATTTATTAAATTATAGATAATAATAAAACCGCTTTTAGGAATTTAGGGCAATATGGTTCTTCTAATGTTAAAAAACTGTCTATAGTAGGGAGTGTATGAAAATTAAAATTTTATTCATTTTGATTAACTTTTTAAATAATCAAGAGATTTATTTAGAAAGAATGTATCTAACTACTTGCCAGAATTTACAAAAGAGCGTGTTGCCAAAAAAACGGCAAAAACTAATGAATTGACATCCATCTAATTTGTTTCTAATTTCTATACCACCCTGTACATAGTATCTCGGGTTTTTTTTTTCTTCAAGTAAATTTTGTTTTATTATTTGCGATAAAAGCGAGTTTTTCATAAATAATTTTGGGTGGTTCTTCAATTCCAAGTACCCTTTAAAAAAAAACGTATTAAAATATATCTAATATTTCTATACAAATAAAACTAATTCGCGCTAGTGGCACCATTGGGCCAAATCTTGCTATCGCAAAGGTATAAAACTTCCTGATGTACTGTCTATTCGAAGTATATAATTGGTCTTGGCTTATATATAACTATGTTTCTTTTAAACGCACAATGTATAAATGTAAAAAAAAAGATAATAGAAAGATGAGCAATTTTCTTCCATATAACCTTTATGACTAAGAGCCTTACAAAAAAAAATAACTTTGTCTATATATGTATATGTATATGTATATGTATACGTATATGTTAATGTATATGTATATATAATATATATATATATATATATATATATATATATATATATATATATATATATATATATATATATATATATATATATAAAATATATATATAAAACGAACTTAAGGTAATATCTAGTGCTTTAAAGAAAAATGGCTACACAAATCGCACCATAGAGAAAGCTATTAATGCACAGGTTTCCCGAACAACGAACAACAAAAAATATGAACCGGGAAAGCAACGAGTAGTCTTACCATATGTAAAAGGCACAACAGACAGAATCGGAAAAATTCTGAGGAAACACAACATACAAACAATACACAAGCCACAAACAACTATAGATAAACTACTCGGAAATCCAAAAGATAAAATCAAACTAGTAAACGGAGTGTACAGTATTCCGTGCCAGGACTGTGAAAAGTGGTACGTAGGGCAAACTAACAGGCGAATATCAGCAAGAGTGGAAGAGCATAAACTCAGCATCAGAAATAAACAAACAACCTCAGCTTTATTCCTACATCATCAAGAAACCGGCCATAAAATAAATTTCGATGGGTGTAGGGAGATTGCCAATATAGAACATTATAAGACCAGAATAATCCGAGAAGCCATAGAAATTGAAAAGCAAGGTGATTTAAATAAAAGGGACGAATCATTAAAACTATCAACAGTATGGAAGACAATAATCGACAAATCTAAAATCACAAAAACTCAAGCGCAATTAGCGCAACAACAACAGCACCATCCGGAAAACATAAATAACGACCAACGCCTGCGCAGATATAACCTTCGGCCCCGAGTGGGGGTATAAAAAGGAAGCGTCGCAGTCACCAACACTTCAGTCTCTATTCGAACGCGAGAAAGAATGCTTCGAAAATGCCAAATGTGATTTTGGCGAAACGTCAGCAAAACTGTTCTTTTCAGAACGACAGCAGTGAACAGATGTACACCCGGAATGAAAACACATTGTATTTTTCCATCCGTGAAGTAGTAAAAATAAACATATATATATATATATATATATATATATATATATATATATATATATATATATATATATATATATATATATATATATATATATATATATATATATATATATATATATATATATATATATATATATATATATAAACAAAAAAAAAGGTAGTGGTATCAAAATTTCTGACATAGCTAAATTAGAGAGAGTTAAAAAGTCACACCTGTATTCACTAAACAAGTTTAAATTTAGACCAGGTCTAACTTGAGGTTTAAAATGACATACGCTACAATTAAACAAATATTGTTTCTAAATGTCACAATTAAAAAATGATAGTGACATAAGCAAAATATAACAGGTAAACTGACAGTTTTAGTTCATGGCAGTTAGACCTGGTTTAACTCTTAAACCTTTTTAGTGAATACGCAGGTTAATGTTTTTTTTGGACGAGGTGTAGTTTTTCAAAATGAGGCTTTTGTTTACCATTCATTTTTTCTAAAAGTATGTCCTTTATTTAATTTTGTATTTAAAATAAGCAAAACTTTTTATGAAGATTAACTGTTCTTGCTAAAGGCGATAATAAAGTATAATCAAGTTCAATTGTTAACTAGAATTGTGCAAGCCTCTTAATTTAAAAATAATTGTAAAAACCGGAATAATATGTTATGCTATAATCATATGATATGGGAGGTAATTTAAAAATTCAGTGCACTTATACTCTTTTTACTTTCTATATAATGACGGATGTATACAAATGAAAAATTTACCTGCCTCTAGCATTCATTGATACCTATAATTTTTAAAATGTTTCAAGGAAAAATACCGTGTGCATGAATGCATTTCAAGGAGAAATCTGTGAGAATTCAATATCTGAAAGAAACAACCAAAAACAAGCATCAGTTGTATAAGTTTTTACCAGCCTGTGCCTTTTCGGGGCAAGGTAGCATTACAAAGGGATTTTTGAGCAGGTAACTCTGCCCATAATAATAAGCCCAAATAACCTGCTGAGTCCTTTGTTAATAATGGAGTTCTTTCACGCCAATTGTTCCATCTCTTTTGAACGTTTTTCAGTCCTATTTAGGTTGTGTGTTATTATAGTTTCTTTACGTGACATTAAAACTGAAAATTTTTTGACACATATGTCTGTCAAATTTACTGCCTTTAGGCGGTCAACAATTCCCTAACTCAATAAAGAAGATAAATATTCTCACGCTCTTGAATTTTTATTGTTTTGTTTTTAAAAAGCGTTAAATATTTGTCGCAGATATTAAATTGCTTTCATTTTTAATGAATAAAATGGCATAGAACTAGCAATTATTCTTTGTTGTATAATGGCATGGAGTTTTTTTAAATCCCCACAGAAACTTTAATATTTTCTATTGTTATTAGTTAATTACCGTTTAATTTAAAGAGGGTATCAACTCATTTTGTTTACTAAAGATAATTACTAATATTAGACAGAGTTAGCCGTTACGTGACGGAAATCCATTTTAACTGAGTAAATGACAACACTGTGGTTTTATCAGGAGAAAACTCTTAAACGAAAGCACAGACACAAAATGTAGACAATAAATTCCTAAACCATTTCTTACAATCATTGCCAATAATTACAACAAATGAGGAACTATAGAATTATTCTGAACTCGCCATGAGCCATCTCGACACTGCAATAAAATTTGTTGCAGCTCGCCACGCAAGCCTGCAACATTTATTTTTGTACCAACTGGTCAGGAATGCTGGAGCAATCCCTGGCCCTGGAGGGAAAACATAAACATAACAAAACTGTTTTCCAGGCTAAAGTCTATGCTATATTGCAGGTTGCAACAAAGGAGGAGGTCAGGCTGGGAGGGGAGAATAAAATTCGCCTTCACTCAGGCAGTCAGGTGGCTTAAAACCATCGGTAAGCCCAGCATCAGCTCAAATCTAATCCAAGAATGCAAAGATGCACTAAGTGAGCTAGCAACGACAAAAGTGGTGAGACTAAAATGGGTCGACGCTCTAATTCTCGAATCCAGAACCCTGCCTGGGTATAAGTAAACAATATTGCTTGCAGGCAATGAATATAGATGGGCTTGGCAAAAGACAAAGGAGTATTGGTCAAGGACTAAACTAAACAGGCACATGTACCAGCTGGAGTTCCCTGTCATCTTGCTGGCACGTGTGAAAGATGGGCAATCCTAAGCTGGAATACTTTCGACGTTGAGTCCTTCTCAAAGGAAGAATTACATCTCGTCTAGGGCAAGATACTTTCCTTCATCAGAAGGACAGGCTGCCTTCGTAGAGAAATGGGGTTAGGTGGGTGGGACCGGGGTTAGCGAAAAGGGCCTTTTAGGCCTAGTTGCTGGGACTTATCCCCCCATCTTACTATTACTACAACTACTACTTCTAGTACTATTACTACCAACTGACAACGCTACCCTTCATTCTTAAATCGTAAAGTCATTTCATATCAGGTGTAATAAAAAAGAAATTTGTACTTTACGAGAATGACGCGTTGACGAACAAAAAAAATTGAATGATATAAATTGACAATAAAAAGCATTAACACTAAGCAAGTTTATCAATATATTTAAGTTTATTTAAACATTCAGCCTGAACCATATATAAATTAACAAATTTTTGTAATGTATTATTGCTACATGTACCTAAAGAAGTATTTTTTCGAATGTTTTTGGGGTCTCATACTGAAATCATCCTGTGCAGAAAAAAATTATAATATTTGTTATCGTCTCCAAGAAATGACAGTAATATCGGTCAATTAAGAAATCATGGTTCTTAGCATTAGACCGTGTCAAATTGGAATTACTATCCGACGTTTCGCCTTTGATTGCACGAGGCATCTTCAGGGATCTTTACTCCACGAGATCTGAAGACTGAATAAGCTTGAGGAAATTCAGGCCGGCTTTTATACTCGACTGCTCGCTGAACCGTGACCATGTGTTAAGATTAGTTTCCAAGTGTGATGTAGACTGTAACCCGTATCTCTATTGATTTTTTTTTGTATGTTTAAAAATTTCAATAAATTCTTTAATTTTTCGTTTATAAATACTGGAACCTTGGTTTTCTTTACATTTATAATATGGCTAGTGGTGTTCAGCTACAGCAGATCGAACAATTTGTTTCGTTTCGATTTCATGTTCCTTAAGTCTAGTTGATATTGAGTGTCCTGTTTCTCCCACAGACACTTGTCTACAGGAGCAAGGAATTTTATATACTCCTTCTATTTGAAAAGGTACAATATCTTTCGGAGATCGCAAGCAATGACCAATCTTCTTATGTGTATTGAACATTGTACATATGTTGGACCGCCGAAGTAATCGTCCTATTTGGTCTGAAGGGCTATGCATGTAGGGAAAAACAACACAACACCTCGATGGTTCCTTATTACTCTCCTTTGGCAAAGTTGGATTGCTACATTTTTTAATTGAATCCGTAATATCTTCAGTGTAATAGCCATTCCCTCTGAGAGCTTCGGTCAGTTTCGATGTTAGAGAGTCTTGATCAAAAATCGAAATAACTCTAAATACTAGTGAGTTAATACCCGATTTCTTTTGTGCTGGATGGTGGTCGGAATATCCTAATCTACTATTTTCCGTCCTTTAAACATATACATCTAGAGAGGGAATTGTTCCATTAGATTCAATTTCCATTGTGAACTTGGTATTATAATGCTCCAGATGGTCCAGAAATATAAGGAGATTATCCCCTCAATGAGGCCAAACAACAAAACTATCATCTACATATCTGAACCAGTGTTTTCATTTTAGAGACGTTAATCAGATTGGTAATGCGTCTTTCTATTCTACCTGTAAGGTCTGCCTGCACAACTTTATAGGTGTTGTTGCCTAAAAGATGAGTTACCTTTTCCACGTATTCCGTGTGGCGTTGCTTTTATTTGTTGGAAGGACCAGAATGTTTGAGTCTTTATTTAGGATCATTATTGCTGCTTTTTCGGCTACGGAGAGATTCGACTTCGGTGATTTTGAATTTTTAATGATCTTTGCTGTGTCATATCTGATGGCTTGCTCCACTGGTAATCTTCCGATTGCTGCTTCAACGGAGGATACTGTGACTTCTACGAGAATGCTACTCGGTGCTATTGCAAAATTTTGATCTTTAGACAGGACGGAATGTTCTGCTTCGGTTAACGGCTTCGATGACAAGTTGATAACTCTAGTCTGCGGAGGTTTCACTTGAATTGTTCTGTTCAGTAGTGCATCAAACTTCTTTTGTTGCTTAATTGTAACTTCTTGATTAATTTTTTTCTGCCTGCGCATTAGTGATGTTGTCCAAAGTTGTAAATATGGTTCTTTCTAGTCTAAAAGCTAATTTCAGATGAGTTTTTAGTTCACGGGCATTTGTATTTAAATCACGACGTATTGCCTTAATCCTTTCCCTAATTAATGCATTGCTGGCATGCTTATAAATATTCTTAGCAGTTCTAGAAGTAATGTTATGTCTCACCTGTAGTAATTTCGGTACTACATCCGCGTCTCGACATCTGCGAAGAAAGGCCAACTGGTATTAGTAACTTCTTCTTGCTGTTCCGGAGATCGCAAAAAGTTTTGGCATAGCGGTTAGCTAACATAGACCGGAAGCTTTCACGGCTTTGGTCAATTAAGAAATCATGGTTCTTGGGATTAGACCTTGTCAAGTTAAAATTACTATCCGACGTTTCGCCTTCAATTGTACGAGGCATCTTCAGGGATTTTATTCTACGAGATCTGAATGAGCCCGAGGAGATTCAGGCGGTGTATACCCGACTTGTGCTCGCCGTGACCCTGTGTTAAAATCCGTTTCCATCAGTTGTATAAAAACCTGGAACCGATGCTAGAACCTTGGTTTCCTTTACATTTTTTAACATGCATTTCAGCATACTGAACAACTTGTTTGCTTTTAATGCATCGTTCATGTTACTTGTCTAGTTAATATTGTGCGTCTTGTTTCTTCCAGCTGAACAAGCCGCGCAGTCGCGCTCCGCCTCCTAACCTAGTACTAACCTGGTACCGATACACAAGATTTAGATTTGAAGTGAAGGTACGGAAGTGCCTTTGGTCGGGAAAATACGTCCGGCCCTATCTATTTAGCGCCAACTGATCGTTTAACAATGTATTGTCATTTTTTTTGTTTTTTTCCAATGCATTCTAGTAAATTTAATTAGTAAATGGTTATCCTGCTACAGTAATAATATTATAGAAGTTTTTTCTTTATATTTCCAGATTGTGATCCTTATAAAAACAAAGATGTAGCCAGTAAAAAAGTCAAGACAATGTCGTCGTTATCTCAAGATCCGTCCAAGATGGATCACCACTATCAATCAAGTGACACGAGTGATCATGGCCTACTCAGCCATGCTCACACCTGTACATGCTGTAGAGAAGTAAGTCGTTACCGTTTCCTGATTTTTTTTACAGATAAAAAAATCAGTTCTTTTTTTTTTCAGTTTTCTTAAAGATTCCCTGAATACTTAAACTTAAACTGCTGCCTCAGAAAAACATGATGTTCTTGACAGTAATTGTTTTTTTTATACTAGTTAAATATATTAGAACAGTATCAGGCTAAATGTTATGTAAAACTGATGTTAACAAATTATTTTTGCCCTCTAACTGATCAAGATCAAAGAACTTTACATATATCGTTCATAGAGATAAATGTCTTTTAACACTTGAAAACCGAGTGGATTTGAAAATTTTGCAACCAAACTCAGTTCGTATTGTTTAAACTTCTAAACTAAACAACAAAAATTTCTTTTTTAAATATTTATATCAATTTTGGATAAAATTTTCAGAGTTGGATGTACCAAAAATTGCATAGTAAATTGTTTTGTTTAATAGTCCCAAACTTTTCAGTAAAGTTTGCAACTAGAACTTAATTATTTTTTTAATAAGTTAGGTTTGGATTATCGTCCTACAGCACGTTCTTTACAAAATATACAAATAATAATTCAAAGAAATCGTCCATATTTCTCTAAGAGACCTGATTATAAGAATTCAAAGAAAAGAATAAACTAGTCTCGGTCTCAGTCAGATACATAAAATTTTTTACTTTAAAATTTATTTTGTGACAGGTTATTCGACCTTACGGTCATCATCAGACCTAAAATATCCGAAAAACCTGAATTATATTTACAAAAAGGATAAAAAAGTTAATATTACCTTATAACTAGATGGCCACTACAAATTAAAACATAAAACAACTAGGTATACAGTACACATATTAGACGAACAATGAGGTACAAATATTAAAATGTATAAGCCTACAACCTACACTTATGTCGAACCAAAAAACTTCAATAATTATTGAAGCTATTTTTGTTTTTCACGTAGAGCTATTAACTGTAGCGTAATGATTCTATTAGTGGTCACTAGATAAAAACACATATATACTGTATTTTCAAACATTTTGATTGAACTCCATTTTGTTCCAATATATTGTATCCCATACCAATATTTTACCAGTTTCTACTTACGCCACACTTGATTTTGGGCATAATTTCGATTTCAATAACTAGTTTTTACATTGGCACACACCACGATTTTGCTACGTCATATTGAATGCACGCCATAACGCGAATATATGTAAAATCTGAGAGGGTGAGTTTTCAGATTACAAACATTTTATTTAGCCATTTTGTTCCGCCATCTTGAATTAGTACCACACTTTTACTAGTTCATCTCTATACTCCAATTAGTTAATGTACACAATTTGAAATCGATTCATTCCAGTAGTTTTCAGGCTGAATTTTTAAATATTTTATCAAGCCGTCATATTGTTCCGCCATCTTGGACCCGTACCAAAATTTTACCAGTTGATTGCTACATAATACTTGATTTTTGTGCGAAATTTGAGATAAATTGGATAAGCACTTTTTTAGTAATAATTTTTTTAACATTTCACTAGGCTGCCATTTTGTTTTGCCATATTTTATTTTTACCAAAATGTTACCAGGTTATCCCCATATCTGTGGCGGCTCGCGGGTGAAAAAGTAGGTGAAGTGCAAATGAAGCAATAAAATATTGAAATAATTTTTTTCCAGAGTTTTTTTTATATGCGGACGGGATAGAAAATTTTTTTACGACTTACCTAAATTTTGTATACTAAATCAATTCTCCTATCCTTCATAGCGGCAAGACAATGGACAAATACAGCCTGCAGCGCTTTTTCTTTTTTTTCTTTTTTGAAGGCTATGTAGATGGCCAGAAATCACACTTGCGCCATCGTAACATTGCCCTATTAATTTATGTTTATAGTCAAATTGGTCCAAAATTTGATCCAATAGAGAATATAAATTCTCCGACGTTCTATGGGAGCTGACATTATAAAATCCTAAGAATCTCTCGACTACTGAACCTTCTGAATTAATGTATCTTAAAATTATGGAGCACTGGGAGGTTTGCGTAATATCAGTGGCGTCGTCCACTTGCACAGAAAAAAACTGTGTGTTCATTATTTCATTTTTTACATGATCATTTAAATAATCAGAAAAACATTCAATTATTTCATTTTGAATAGCTTTCGAGTCACCAGTAAAAACATTTTTAATTTTTTCGTGATGATCTTTTAATCCTTGAGAACTTCTCGATATTAACCTAACCTAAAAGCTTTTTAAAATTCCTCCCTTTTATTGACCCGCTGCTCTCATCATGGCCGCAAAAGATAACTCTTGTTTTGTAAGGTACAAAACTGTGTCAATTACCAAGCACATAAATAGTCTATTTAATCGGACGTTTTCGTTAAAATGTATTTTATACAATTTAGCATTTTCTTTTAAAGGGTCAGCTATAGTACTTTGATTTTTTACAAATGTTTTTAGCATTAATTCGCATTGTAAATGCTCCGCCGAGTGTTCATGTTTATGTAAAGACCTTCATATATTTAACATACCTGCAAATCCTTCCTTATTCCACACTGAATATTTATTGGAAACTAGTAAACAAGGCCAGCAAAACAATTTTTGTAATATTTTACTACTACATAACCATGTGTACGCCGAAAACCAGGATGACGATTAAAACTCTGATCTTGTTCCTTCCATCGATTAAATGGAGTTTCCAACAAAATGCAAATCACATCCGTGATGGGATTCATCAATAATGTTAATTAATAAACCCAATAAAGTTGTAACAACACCATAAATAAATATAACACAAAACAGTCAAGCAAACTGCAAAGGAACTAACCGGTTGCAGCGAAATCCGCGAAAATAAAAGTAAACAACCACCCCAAACTGAACGACACGTGGGTGTAGTGTACTACGTTAGCAATTCACCGAGAACGTTGTATGGCGCTGGTTAACATTATTCTTCTATGCGCTCGACGTCAGCGCGTACGCGTTGTCATAGCAACGTAGTAGGAAAATTGTAAACTAAACATAGCCCCTCCAGCAAAGTCGAAGCGGTTTGCGCCACTGTTATAGTTGTTATAACAAAGTTCGATTGAAAGTTTTAAAAAGACATGCCGCCAAAGGTCAAATAAAATATTTATTCGAGATATACAGTTTATTTTTTGTCAATTAGGTGAACAAATGAATGTAAAAACTTAAATTTTAAGAGATATATAATAAATATAGTTAGATGTTTGCTTGTTTATATCTCCTGGTGAAGTAACACTTCACCTACTTCACCCGAATAGCCACCACTGCCCCATATGACCCTGAATTTTTGACCATAATTTGAAGTTAATCGGCTAAGTAGTTTTTTAGCTATACCGCGAACAGACGGACGGACAGACCGACGGAATCGAAAAAACATGTTTATCGTCATCTAGGGACCCTGAAACGTAAAGATCTGAAACAAATCTCGGAGGATGATTTTTTCACAATTACAATACTTCCCTTTTATGAGTCCGAAACGTCGGATTGAAAACTTAACCTCACCAATTTGTAGAGGAGAAAAGTGACAGTGATGAAGTGAAAATTATTTTCATCTGTCATTTCAACTAAGCCTACAATTTTAGAAAAACTAAAAAAAAAACAAAAAATAATATTTTATGGTTTTTCTATCAATTTAGATTTAGTTCAAATGACAGATGAAAATAATTTTCACTTTATCATTGTCACTTTTTCTCCTCTACAAATTGGTAAGTTTAGTTTTTTAATCCGACGTTTCGAATTCAAGAGACCAACATCAACTTTTTTAATTTAAATACGGATCTGGATTTCTTATTTGATTATTTAATACCTTTTATAACGTTAAATTGAATTATGACAAAAAAGTCATATCATACGTGAAGTTCAATGTAGTCGTTACATCCAAAGCAGAGGTCAAACTTTTTGTCTTTAAAACGTTTATAGTTTGAAAGACAAAAAGTTTAACCTTCCCCACCACTTAATTATTGAAAATTAAAAAAAAATGATAAATAGCAAAACGTTGCATAATTGCGTGGAGAATACAATGCTTATATTTTCGACAAACCTTAATTATGAAAATTAAAAAGAAAATCGGCATTTCCATTTTTGAGTTCCTGTTATGTCACCTAGCGGCCATTACACCCAGTACGTGTTGAAATAACCCCAGTCTATATGAGTTTTTTTTGTTTAATATTTAAAGTAATTGCCATTTTAACTTAGGCATTTTGGTTTCAAACCTACTGATCTCCGACTTATTACTGTACCCCATAGTAGGTCTAAACTACTGTCCCTTTTTTAAACAGACCAAACTAGTAAAAAATTTAATAGCATGTTGGTGTTTTTTTAGTGCACTGAAAAACCTGAATCTCCAAAGACTGAACATATCCACCCGCACTGCCTTGCCAAAACGACGCCGACGGCGCCTCATCATCAACATCACCTGATTAATTTAAGTCACCCTCATATGCAGACCAATCACGTACATTTAAGTCACCACCATGTTCCTCCATCGCCAAAGACCGGAAGCCAAGGTTCAAAACTACCTGGGACCTGTACATGTCATATGAAGGTAAGTTGCCGCCATTTTTATGTATTATTTTATTATTATATTGGTTTTTGTTTCTAGCTGTTTGTTCTTTAATATGGAGTTGGTAAATTTTATAATTGGTTTTTCTTAGCCAATTTTTAATAGTTTTTGTGATTATTTTACAGTTACGGATACAGTAGGTTACTACTTCTTGGGTAACTAGTACCCACACCGGCAAATTTAAAAGATCGATTTGGTTTTTGTCCACACATTTCAATGAATCATTTAAAACTAAAAGGTAAATAATAGTCTAGTCAACTTCAGTTTGTTTTGCGAAGCGTTTTTGTACCCTGTGTAAAAACATAAGAGTTAAAATAGCGTTTTGGTAATAAAATTACACTCTGCGACTTGTTTTAAACATTTTATGATCAACCAAAATTCCAAATTTTTTTTCTAAGTGTTCCTTGCTTCCCACGAGCCAGTATATTCCCATACTTCTAATGATGTTAATTAGAGCCGCTTTTATTTCTTATGTGTTTTGGACAGCAGGCCTCCTTGATCTAAATCATCTGCCTAGCATTCATAGACCAAAGCTCTATTCAATCGGATTCATGTTCAGAGAACATGCAGGCATCTGCACTTGGATGTAAAATGCAGTTACACAACACCTACAGCAGATGGGCATTGTTTTCCATGTCTTGGAATAAAATCACACTGTTCATTTTGCTCTCCAGAACGGCGATACAATTTTTCCTGTCTTCAATTGAATTTTCACAAAAACGGCTCTCATCCATGAACAAAACAGTATTCACTGATAGTCATTCCAATTTTGTTGCCTTCGATCAATAGCTAGTCGTATTATTCGATGGCGTATCTATAGTTATAGGTCTTTTTTTGACCTGCACACCTTCAAATCAACTTTTTTAAACTTTCTAGTTTAAGTTAAAGTTCTACCATTTTGTGTCTGATTTGACCTGTCTGCATGCATATAGGATCAATAATTTTCTATCACTTTTACAGCTCTAGGGGTGCTATAGAATTTCATAATTAAGGATATGATAATAATACAAAAACAAAGTTACAATCTTTCACAAAAATCTACGAAATTTTATGTGAAGGAAATACACGCTTCAAATGTGATGTAACATCTGACGGTTATATACGCAATCACTTTTGCTTTGACATCGCCTAACTTGATTCAATACGCGAAATTAAGAAAAGAATGTCATGGCTATCTATACCTATGCACCATAAAAACCAAATAAAAGAAATGTAAATTCATTCCAGAAGATGAATTTCCGTTTCTTTAAATTTGCTGGCGTGTGTATTAGTAAATGATTGTTAGTCACTTTCAATATTCTATTGTGTAGTGGTTTCTTGATATTTTTTCACACATACACGGGATCAAAATTAACGCGACGCCATATGTTATTTTTGTTAATTTAACTGAACTCCTTCCAATTAAATTAATTGTTTTGATGTTGCACATTAGAAAGGAAACAAATGGTAAAAAATAACCTCTAAAAACTAAGCCTATTTGCTTTGGAGATTTGTAGTTGTACACAAAATTTGACAAGTAACGTAACGACAAGGACCGATTGGGGATCTTTTAAATTCATTATCTGAATCTGACTCAGCATTTCAGACACCGAGTCGATCGATTTGGTATTGCCATCCGGAGGATGGTTCTTATGAAGGTGAGATGGAAAATTTTTGAAAATCTGAGCTGTCAAATTTTTCGAAATGGGTTTTTAGTGTTTGGCCATTTTCGGTATAATATTCTTGATATTACAAGTTACTATCTTCTAGAGAACATTCGTTGAAATATTGTGGTTCTTTTGTAAAATGGGTAATCATAATTTACATGTTAGTTTGGTAAACATTCGAATTTCTCTGATTAGAGATGTGCATTACGAGGTGTGGTATGATTTTGTTGGGTAGCGGGCGGTGGTCTACATTGAGATATGGTTTGCACTGAGTGAAATGTGTCTATTTTGCTGAGAAAATTGGATGGTTAGAAAGGAAACAAACGGTTAAAAATAAACTCTAAAAATTATGTCTACATGCTTTGGAGATTTGTTGTTGTATACGAACTTTGAAGTATGCCCTGAAAATACAAGTCAAAAGGCGTTTGATGTATCGTTAATATAGTATAGCTTTCTGGGATCGACAGTAAGAAACGGGTTTAGAGAAACAATTGGGGATCGTTTATATTCATGGTCTAAACCTGACTCAGCATTTTCGACACAGAGTCGATCGATTAGGCAGTGCTATCCGTAATTAGTTTTTGCTCATTTACTCATACATTGAGTAAAATGTGTTAGGTTTATTTTGCCGAGAAAAATGGAATGGTTGGCTAGAAGAAGGAAACTGCCGTTGGTAGTTTATATTACCATTATGTTGGGAATAACCAGATTAGGGCATTTATTGGGGACGGGATTTTGCAGCTCTATGGCCAGTGCGTCCACATTTTTAACATTTTTAAATTTGCGGTGTCTGTTTTCTACTTGGTTCCAAAGTACTAACCCTTTTCTAGTTATCATTTGCACGTGTATTTTTATTTTAGAGTTTTTCGTGAGGGACGTTTAGAACATAAATCTAAAAGCGATACTAGAGGCCTGGGACAGTTTGAAAATAAATTTATGCTCTCAAAAATTTAATAGTATGTAAATCAAAACGAAATGAATAACTTCACTAGATTTTTCCGACATTGACTGATACTACTTGATGACAATGATTTGACGTTTTGTAATAATTGGCATCCTAATATTATTTGGTAACGACATTTAGTTGTCTGGTAATTTTTTGTTTCATTTTTGGGTTATAGGAAACGAGAAAAATACCTTAACATTTAGTGCGGATTATAATCTACGAGGGCTGTTCTCTTTCCGTTGAACTTATCTACTAGGCGATGATATTTGGGAAAGAAATTTTATTTGCGATTTCGACCTAGTTGTTTACAAGTTTAAGTATAGTGACAGTTGTCAAGATTTGTAAAATACATAACTTTAAAGTAATCCTTTTGCCAAGAAAAAATGGAGTTGAACAATAAGCATTATCGAACTGTAATATTTTTTTACAATTTCAAGCGTTGTTAAGCCCAAAAGAATATTTTGAAGAAATCAATCGACTGTTTGGTGATAAGTTGTATTCCTTAGCTGCTGTAAATCGAGCTTCTAACCAGAAAACGGCAGTTATCGAAAGAAATATTGTTCTTGTACAAAACATGATTGAAGAAGAACGGAATATTTAGATAACTTTAAAGATTGGTGTAAAAGTAATTAACACAATTTTACACAAGCATCTGATAGTACGTACGCTGTGTTCTCGATATGTTAAAATATGACTTAAGTTAAAAAAAACTTTGTGCAAAGTCAGATCTACCTTGGATTGCTTTAACAATGGGTCGTCGCATTTGGTATGCAACCTCATTACAGGTGACGGAACGTGAGTTGTTCATGAAAAAAGTGGAACCAAAAAGATGGTCATCATTTTCTTTGGAGTAAGCGGACACGTTTTTACTGCAGAACTAAAAGATCGTAGTATTATCAATGTTGAGTGTCACACTCAAATTTTCAAAATGTTTGCGAAAAATGTCTAAGAGGAGTCTTGAATCAAGATAACGCTCGGAAGCAAACTGCTGAAACTGCTGCTCGAACAATTGTTTTTCTGAATGCCCAAAACAATGAAATAATGTGTCATGCACCGTATGGTTGGCATGTAAAGATTAAACTACAGGGTATACTTTTTACATCGGCCGAGGAAGCAGTCGGCGCCATAAAAATGAAATTAATAACTTAACGCGGGAAGACTGGAGAAACTGGTTTTCATCAATGTAAAAATGCAATGATTGTAAAGGGAAATACTTTGGAGAAATATAAATAAATGTATTTTGTCAATTAGTTGTGTATTACTTTATAAGGTTAGGCAGAAAGGAGACCACCCCCGTATTCGCAATTCTTTCTTGCCTAGCTACAAGACATTTTTTTAACATCGTGAATTTCGATTTCACTTGACATATTCTTCATAATAATGTAAAAATAAGTGGAGTATTTAGTTATTAAGTATGATTTAATAACAAATGGAGCCTTGCGAATTAAAAAAAATTTAGTTTTTTGTTAATAACACTTTTAATAATATACAATAAGGTCGGTTTTCATTTTGGAAGTAGTCAGTTCGTGGTTCGACGTTTTTCTTTCTTAAATAATACATTTTTTGGTTACTTATTGAGACTGCAATAACCAATATCAAAGGAAGTCATTTGCTAATTGAATATCTTGCAGCAGTATTTATAATAGTCAGATGAGACAATATGACTATATTATTCGATATATATTGGATGAATAAAAAATGCAAGAACTAAAAAGTTCATTAAATTAATAGAAGACATGTAAGCGATTCAACTACTTTGTGATTTCTGTAGGCTGAAAACGAAAGCGATGATAGGCCAAGTATAGATCCCACCCCACAGGCAAGAAAGTTAGATGAAGATAGAATTGAAGTATCCCCTTTGCCACCTGCCTTACCTCCCCGACCGCCCCCTAGACCTAGATACGATGGTACTGGTAGTTTGAATTCAAGATATCGTCCACGAATATGTGAGTACTTTTTTTACCAATTATTATTGATAATATTACGATTTGTGCTTCGATCTCGTTTAATGATGATCCCTGAAGATGCCTTGAATAATAATGTGTGAAACGCTGGAAACTGTTTTTAAACTTATACATTTTTAATAAAAGAAAGGAACTATTAATTTGCTGGATAGGAGTGAAAGCTTTTGTTTTTCAACCACCCAATTAAAGAGATGCAGATAAGTAAAAGAGTAAAAATTATTTATAACTAGTATGATTTTTAAAAAAGCTGTTCAAAATATTGTTAGGGTTTTTTAACATCTATTTAATGGTTTGATATAATTTAATTTACTCACACGGTAAATTACGTTTTTAACATGAATGAAATTCAACACGCATTTATCCTGTTGAAAAAAAAGATAACAGGAATATCATATATCTGTATTAAATTAATTATAAACGCCAAGTTTTATAACGTTTCGCAATATTTAATGGATTTGGGTCGAATATATTAACATTTAATATATTTACTTTTATATTTATATAAATCATATGTATAAATGCATTTATACTTAAACAAGTAAATTTTTAATCCTGCATATTTTTCTTATTTAACGGTGCCACAAACCTTTCAAGATATATATATACACCGGACCGCAAAATTAACCTGACAAACAAAAATATATTCAAATTCAATCTTACAAACAGTTGGAATGGATATATTGATATATAGGATAGAAGCAAAAAATTTTCCACAAATGTCTGAATATTCTGTGAGAAAATTAATTAACTGAATAATGATGTTTCTTTGTACTGTATTTTTATGCCCCGTCTTTTCTCAACAATTTGTTTTTTTATCCATTTGGTAGCTGTATACTTAAAAAAATTTTTTTTTTGAAGGCAACTATGAATAATTCTTCACGTCGACAACAACGGTATTCAAATTCTCGAATATTTTCTCCCCGAGTCTAAATAACAGTTGTTATCCTTTCTATCATGGAGGGAATTAAAACAGCAATCTCGTTTGGGGTATCTGCTCGCACACTTTTATCAGTGCCTAGTCGAATGTAAGTAAAGTATGAAACTTGCAATAGTTGTGTCTAACTCTGCTTCGTTTGTTATCCCACATATGCCCAATGGGGTCGAGTCAGGACCAAGAAACCAGTTTAATACTCGAATACCAATTTCGTTCAAATATAACCATTGCCGTATTCAGGATTTTGGTTTGGGAGGGGGGGGGGTCACCAAGGTAATCGGTTTTAAATATTGTAAGGTTAGTTAAATTAGCTTGGCGATGTCAAAAACACGCAGAATTTCAGAATTTACTTAATTCAACGGCTTCGCGAGTGTAATCGCGACGTTTTTCTCGCGACATCTTTGAGTATTTGTCACAAACGATTCACAAAGTTTCAAATTCAAGCGGTGTTGTCGTTGTTGTCGAATTATGTTTTGTTAATTTCAGAAAATAATAAATAACAAAAAATAATACGTAGAAAGTAATATAACAAATAGAGTTGTAAAACATACTTTAAACTAGCCCTTAGGGGGGCAGTTGTCATTCGGACTATGTGCGGCGGACCATTCATTTGCATTAGGAGGAAAATTTCGCCTATGAATGATATAATTAAAACATGTTCTTCCAAATACTGCCGAAGGTATCTATCAGCGTTAACTCTATCTTCCTGAAGCGATACAACCGTGGGCTTCCAAAGAAATGCTTGATAACCTTACCTGATAATAGATTTTGTTCCGTCAACCTTCGGCTTACGGTATGAGGTTGAAACTAATTTAACCATGAACATCTGCCAGTCTTCTAGCCAAAACCGGAGCAGAAGCCATCCCCCCCATCCCTGGAGCACTTAAAGTCGAATAAACCGATCTCCAACTGCATTTGTGTCACTTTGTCTTTCCTGCTCATATCTTCTTGAGTAAAAACTAGTTTCTTTAAATTGTTTTATTTCATCTTTAATGTATGTCCTTGTTACATTTTCATTTCCCCACAGGGTGTTTAAAAATTTGGGACAAGCTGCAATTTTGACAGAGGAATTACTGGCTTTACGGCCATCACAAGGGATCATTACTGGAAAAGATATTTTTGCCGCAGTGCAGAGTATTTTTGACCAATATGGTTTGCACTGGTGTAAATTAGTTGGAATCTGCACCAATGGTGCGCCTTCAATGGTCGGTTCATTAAAAGGTTTTATCGAAATTCTGAAAGAAAGAGCAACTGCTATAAATGTGCAAGAATGTGATTTAATAATTCTGCATTGCATTATTCACCAACAAAACTTGTGCTCTAAGTCCATTCGACTGGAGAACGTTATGGATGTGATAGTAAGTACCATCAATTTCATTAGATCCCGCGGTCTTAACCATCGTCAATTTAAAGCATTTTTGGATGAGCTCTTTTCAGAACACGATAATGTGACATACTATTGTGAAGTAAGGTGGGTAAGCAAAGGTAAAATGCTAAAAATATTTTATGACCTTAGAAAAGAAATAGCTGCGATATAATGGAAATGAGAGAAAGAATTTGTGATCCAACATGGCTTTGTGATTTGGCATTCTTGGTAAAGTGCGGGACACGAAAGAAAACCGGGCGGAGTCAATAGGTTTAGGAAGGTCGGCCAAGAAATCTCTTTAAACCAGTGGTGTCCCGTCGTTCTTTAAATAATATTGCACTCCTTTTTGACTATACGCACTTCAGATAATTAAAAAATGTAACTATGCTTAATGAACCTTTATCTATATTTGTCTGTTTTCTTTCGTGTACCGCACTTCTATATCTCTAAAACGGCGAACTTTCGAATTTTAAAATGATTTAATTTTGATTTTTCTTGATCGATTTACCTATAAATATATTTTTTCTTGAGTTCTGTCATTAACGGTTCCCGGGCTACTGCCTACGTCCACTATTATTAGACCACCCAGGATAGTGATACACGATTTACAAGTCCAGATTTTACAAGGACAGCCAACATCAGATCCAGTGACCGAGATTTATCAAAATTTTAATTTATGTAGTTCGACTTTGGGCTACTCGGGTATGCCAAAAGTGGCCGTCTGTCTCCGTTTGTTATATTACTTTATACAGGGGCCGTCATTGTGAAGTACTATACAGGGGTTTTCCTAATTGCGTGCTGATGTTATAGAGGGGGTTTTTATATCCTAAAAGTCTTAACTTTTGACATACAGGATGGTAAAGTTTAAAGAGAAAACATTTTTTTTTCATCCCAATTCTGATATTATTGTAGATAACTGCATGAAATTTGATACACGTCTTCTATTCATTAAGGAGCATACGGATTTACCCAGGTTAATTACATATGCACGCCACTGGTAGAACTTTTAAAAATTGATTGTTAATAAAAAATGCCCTTTTATGCATAAAAGACAGAATCAGAATCATCTCCAAAGTTAAGACTTTTAGGTTCATATTAAACTTTTTTCTTAAAAAGGTCCTAGAATCACCCCCCTTTAACATTAGGAAACGCCATGTATAGTACTTCACAATGACGCCCCCTGTACAAAGTAATATGACAGACGGAGACAAACGGTCACTTTTGGCATACCCGAATAGCCCAAAGTCGAACTGCATAAGTTAAAATTTTGATAAATCTTGTTCACTGGAATCAGTGCTGGCTCCCCTACTATAACTACATTGATGTGTTAATTTTGGAAAAATATGAGTTCTGTAGTTTTTCAAATATTAATTGCAATATTAGATATTTTTTGACACCCGGTATTGAACAAAAAATTAATTATTTTGAAGCAGTTTATTGACAGCTACTTTATGAACAATTTTACAAAATATATGAAAAAAAAACTAAGCCATTTTTGAGGTTGACGGGTGTGATTCTAATGCTTGGATTCCTTCTAAATCGTTGTCTTCCTTTGAAAATGATGAGGTTTCCTCGTCACTACTTGAAGATCCCAGTGTGATAACTAAATCATCAATAACCGTTTCAATTTTGCCATCTACTTCCCAGTATTTATCTTCAATAGAACGAACATGTTTAACATACGATTTCCAATTTTCAGCCGATATTGAGTCAATCGCTTCTAATGTTATTTTATTTAAATCTTTAATTGAAAGTTCACCGGTGTTGCACTCTCGAATATATTTTATTACTCCTGCCCATGCAAGTTCAATAGGGTTGAGGTTACACATGTATGAAGGCAGCCTTAAAGGTGTATGACCGAGGTTGCGTAAAAGACCGTTAATTTTATACTTTTTTTCTCTAGGCTTGCTGGCTGATATTACTTCATATAATTGATATTTTCTCCTTGTTGGATCACATAAAAGATTGTTCGATTTAAGCCACGATATCATATGAGCTTTTGTAGAGTATTTAGTTGGCACTTTATCTTCTACGTGAGAATGATAAGACGCGTTATCCATTACCACGACTGATTTGGGAGGAATGTTAGGTAGAAGGTTCTTGAGCAACCACTTTTCAAAATTTTCTCTATTCATCTGTCCATGATAGTCTCCAGTTGTTAGTCCCGAGCGAAAAACTAAAGCACCACGGAACAAATCCGGCTTCTGAACCAGCATGAACTATAATAAAGCGACTACTAGAGCGGATTCCCTGAACAACGCCTGTAACACTTTCACTTTGCCAGCATTTGTTCACTGTCATATCATTATCTACCCAGGTTTCGTCTAGGTACACAATATTGCGTCCTTCTTGCCTATGTTGCGTTACAGTTGATAGATATTTCACCCGCCAGTGGAAAATATTTGGTCTCTCAATGAGCAATTTTCGTTTATTTTGGCACACTTGCGCCAAACAAAACCATTTGAACGTAAAAGCCGGTTTAAGGTTTTATACCCTTATGCTATTTTGTTCTTTACAGCACGAAGTAGGGGTTTGCAGGTCGGAATCTTCTTCAAGTTTATGTAAAAATCCTCTATTGTTCGTCGAATTACTTGAAAATCAACATCGTCAATTTTATCTTTGTATGATAATCGGGGTCTTTTTTTACCAGGAGGTTTTAAAAGTGAAGTAGAACATGAGCGATTATTATGTTCTCTTTGAATTTTTTTTACACTACTTTCCGAAACACCGGTGTAAAATGCAGCGCGTTCTGTTCGATTTTGAATTGGAATAGTCAAACTATTATTTTCAGCTTCTGTAGTACAGGCCTCCATAACGCTCGCAATAACTTCACGTGCAGAGGCTCTAGGCACATCCCAATTACAAGTGGACCAGTGCGAAATTTACTAAATCCTCGATTCATTTTCCGTACCGCTTAGCTGGCGCACTTTATAGGTGAACAGGCAAACTTTTAGAACAAATAAAATAACATAAAATTTATTTGCGTACACAAATTTTACTTTTCCGCTTGCTTAAGACTATGAACCTTTATTTAGTTTTCTTTCGTGTCCCGCACTTTAGACACTTAAACGACCTGAACTTGAAGCTTCAAAAACAGGAGCAATTGGTAAATCAGTTGTCCAGTCATCATTTGTTTCTTGTACAATGCGATCATCTATCTTGATATCATTTTAAACGTTATTTTTTACCTTTTAACTTGTCGAAATGAACCAAAAATCAAATTGAAAGGTTACATACAAAGTTTTTTTTTTCTAGTTACTGTTAGAAAAACTAAATACTATCACTTTTAAGAGATATCACTACCACAAAGTTCCATTTTTTTAAATGGGACACCCTGTATATTATATGTTCAAAAAATGGGCCTCTTCTTGCTGATTATAAATATACGAGATTTGATACGCTTATCTTTAAAAACACTCCGAAAATTTGAAAAAAAAAACGCTTCCAAGAGGCAATGTATTCCTATCTACTCGACTATGTAACACAGCGTTTTTCGTCTCTCTCTAGCACACTGCCTCTTATGGCAGGGCTTTTTAAATTCTTTCGAACAAAAAATAATTTGTACATTCCATAGCACGTATAAATGTGAGCAGCTTTTTTCCAATCATTTTAAAAAGGGAAAGGAAGAAAATTAATAAAAATAAGCATCGTACTTGGCTTACAAATGTTAATTTAGAAAACACTTTGCGCCTATGTACTAGTGATATTGATCATCTTGTTTTTCAGCTTCAAACCCAAGTCTCTCATTAATTTTCATTTGTTTTTTCTAACTGTTTTAGCTAATTTGTTTTATATATGTTTGATTATGGTATTATAATTAATAAATAAAAAATGTGTGAATTTGTATCGCTTTTCTATTCACTACTACCTACTTATTTTTTACCTGCGGCCCGCGACCTGATTAAATACTGAAATTACGCCCTCAGCTAAGCAAAGGTTGCCCATACCTGTTTTAGAGTCAGGAATCCTTGATGAACATATATGGGAAATACTCTGTTTGTCAAAAGACATTATTTTACGTTGGGTTGAAGTTAAAACAATTCGCCATCTTTCTTCGAATCTAATTCAGTGTCTCACAGAACGCTAAAACAGCATTTAATAGCCGTTTCCAGTTTCGTCTTAATTACAGTTTGCAGTATCGTGTTTATAGTTAAGAATAAAATTTTCATTTCAAGTTAATCCTGCATTCTCGGGATTATTACATATTACATCACCCTCCATCCTGCGTTAATGGCTAGAATAGCAGGTTTTTAAAGCTTTTTAGTTTCCTCTAGATAAGTTGGTCATTATAGTTAATTTTTGCTTGGGAAAAGACGTGTTTTGAGCATATATTTATTCTAAAAAAAAAATAAATCTCCGAGTGCATCTGAGAGTAAAAGTAAAGGACTAATGATGTGGATGTTATAATTAATTGAATTAATTTGCATAATAATTGAAACGTTGAGTTTTTGCGTGCCTGGGACAGTAATTATTAGAACTTGTTTTTATTGTTTTGTATTATTTAATAAAAAATATTCAGGATCGATAGGGGTACATAATGTTAATTTGTTCAGAATGCCTAAATAGTTAATTTTTAAGAGTCAGCACTGAACCCATGTTTCTAGATTTAGTCAAACTAACTAAGCCATACACAGTGTATATTGTATGGGAGGGGAGGGGGTCGGAAAGATATCAGACCAAAAAACGGATTATGGAAGTTTATAAAAAATATGTGGGGGCTTATTGGATTCAGAATGATTTCTAGAAAAATGTGTAAAAGTTTCAAATGCTCACATAAACAATTTCGAAAGTTATTATCAAATTAAGATTTTAAAAAGGGAAGCTTAGTTTTCTCTAAATTTTTCGGAAACTATTAACATTTAAGAGATTGGAAAATATAGTGTTAAAGGGGGAGAAATTTACGTTAAAAAGGACCTCCGGAACTCTATCCCTATTAATTTTAATTTAATGTTAAAAATAAAGCTCTGCTCGTTAAGCCGTTACGATGCCCCAAAACCGGCCATAATAAGTAAAAAAAAATAATTACTATTAATATGAATCCAAAGAAGCGTGGTATTATCTAGATACTTGAAAGAATAATATCAGGCAGAAAAATAATTATATTTTCATTGATTTTTCAAAAAATGAGCCTATTGCTAATTAACAGTTTTTTTAGAGTTTTGGTCTATAATTCAATTTGGATAATTGTTACTAAAATTATTTTGCTTGGTGTAGATTTTATCACAATTATACTATATGAGATTATGACATTGCGATCTTTTTAATTGTTATAATCTGTTAGATATAAATGAATGAAGCTTAAAAAAAATATTTTTATAGTTTTTTGTTAGCTTCACTCCATCACGAAACTACTGTAGAAAATTCCTGTGTTACTCTGGATACCTAAACTCTCTAAACCCATTATAATAATTAATATAGGTGAGGATTAGCTACAGATATACTAGATATAGATTAACATTACAATAAGTAGTGTCACAAAAAATCTAGCCAATTTGGCTAAATTTTCTGTGGACGTATCTAAATATTTGTATTATTTAGGTTTTTATCATTTGTCTTAGTTAGAACCTTATATATGCATTAAAAAGATATATATTTAAAATCTTAGCCCTCACTACATTACCTAGATAATTAGCCCAGGTTATTTTATTGCAGTCATTCGGTCAGAACCATTTTTCATGAAATTTACTAACTATACAAGAGTTTTATTGACACTGGTAACCTTGATTCTAGGAATCCTGCTCACTGACTTTTTAGTACCTTTTTATTAGGCCTATCCACGCAAAAACAATTACCCAATGCAATTATTTTATTTGGTGTCAAGTGACTATAACATGCAAGCTTTGTGATTAAATTTTTAAGCCTTCTTTAAACTCATGCGGGCAAAACGATTTATTATAACAAAAAATTCTGCTGGCAATTTCTACTTAACAGAGGAAACATGCTACAGGTCAAAATTAACACAAAAGTAACACATATATTGCCTTTCCAAACATTTTTATTGGGGCCATTTTGTTACAATATATCGAATTCGTACCAACATTTTACCAGTTTCTATCGTACCAGTTTGTTACTATATCACATCTAAAGTTTGTAAAAAATTTGAAGTCAATTGAATATGAAAACTTCTTTATGTTGATTTTTTAAACATTTTATCTACTCGCCATTTTATTCTACTATTTTGAATTAGTACCACATCAGGCACCAGCTTATCTCTATGTCACAGTTATTACTTGCACAACATTTAAAATTAATGTAATAAGTAGTTTATTCATGTTCATGTTTTAAATATTGCTGCAGACTGACACACAGACGGACAGACCGACGGAATTGAGAGAACATTTTTTTTGGCATCTAGGGACTTTAAAACGTGAAGATCTGTAAAAACCTGAGACGGTGATTTTTTCACTATTTAGAATATTCCGTTTTACGAGGGAAGTAAGAAAGGAATACCTGTGAAACTAGTTGGGGGAGGAATGGTCAAACAGGAAATATTTAATATCTTTTACAAACCTTCTAACTGATAGTGCTGAAATAATTGACGTAGAGAAACTGAAGCTAACTAGCTAACTGTACGAAATTGTATGACATTTGTGATGCTAAGGACGATGAAAGTTAAGAGCCGAGAGTTCAAGGTTAAGTTCATTTATATTACATAGTTCTGAAATAAAAAAATAAATATTGCTAGATTTTATTTTTGTTCTAACAAGCCTTAGAACATGATCCCACTCAATCACTTTTTTTTCATTTTTTACGGTAATTTAGTCAGTAGAAAATGAGGTTCAAATTGGTTCCAAAATGCTTTGGAAATCTATTACCTATCCTTTTTCATAAAATTTATTTGCCGCATGCGGGATAAACAATAGACACGATCTTGTATTGGAATTTGACAAGTTCACAGACAAGACGAGGTATCGTACCAAGACAAAACGATTTATAAATGGCGTGTGAAATTTCCATTATCATCCTTAACGCCCAATTATAAATTGAAGAACAAAAAAGTTGGATATTGGGTACATCAAACCAAACCGTTCGCAACGTGTGAATGCGCCTCCAGTCGAAAAATCATAACGGACTCTCTTCGGCTAAACAAGCTCATTAGATTTATGAAGTTTTTGTTCTTCAAATTATTCCACACATTAAAAGATATTTTGTTACGCCGATAAAAGACTTGAGACCTATTAAAACGGTGATGATGCGATAATTTGTGAAATTTTGTTTTCAGCCTAACGGTACCCTGGTTTAAAACAACTACTTAATTCCAAATGAAACATGATGTATCAGAAAACCTACGCTTTTTGAAAACCAATTAACTATGAGTAAAACATATACATTTTATTAATTAATTCAGTTAAATTAAGCAACAAAAAGATATTCAGCGTGATAATAAATATAGCATATGTTTGATGATTATTTTGCAATTTTGTACTAAAATTAAATATATTTTAGGATGTCTATATATTTAAAACACTAAGGGCCAGTATTTTCATCCCGAAATAACTTTATTCTTCGAATATCTAACGTGGAAACGAATGTTGAAGCAATTGTAAACATGGAAATAATCTACCAAATAAAATTATATTGAGATGAAAGTACCAGCCTTAAGCCAGATTATTCAGCAAGTTCGTGAAAGAGTTGTACTGTACGGAAGCGTAGAAGGGCCACAATTTTTTTTATTTTTTAATTCTGAGTTTAAAGTCGGAATTTAACAAAATTCTGAGTTTAAAGTCAGAATTTAACAAAATTCTGAGTTTAAAGTCAGAATTTAATAAAATTCTGAGTTTAAAGTCAGAATTTAACAAAATTCTGAGTTCAAAGTCAGAATCTAACAAAATTCTGAGTTCAAAGTCGAAATTTAACTAAATTCTTAGTTCAAAGTCAGAAATTAACTAAATTCTGAGTTTAAAGTCATAATTTAACAAAATTCTGAGTTCAAAGTCGGAATTTAACTAAATTCTGAGTTTAAAGTCAGAAATTAACGAAATGCATTTTTGGCGTCTCCTGCCAAACGTGAAATTGGTGTCAGGAGATAGATATTTAAATATTAAGACAGATAAGTGAAATCCGTTTCGTTGCAAGTAAACTCGTTTGAGACTTATCGAGCTTCAAAGGTTCAAAATTGTCATTGTTCTAGCTCCATTTTCTCGAAAACAGTTAAATTTAGGCATGAGAAAGGTAACTCAATAAGTACTTGGATTTTTTAGAAAAATGTAAAAATTTAATAAAATATAGGGCATTTCATTTAAAAAACGGATGATGCCTCCGGTTTGAGGTAGAAGCGGCAACACCGCGCAATTTAAAATATTTTATAATGAGAGTATATTATGTTCATCTATGGCCAAATTCTCAAAACATTCTATTCGTTAATTCTCCAGATATTTCTAATAGGACACTCAACTTGAATCACTCTGAAACAGAGGGGGAGCTCTGTCAGTATGTTTCGCGAGACACCTTTAAATCGCTGAAACATATATGAACGATTTCTTAAGACTTATTTATCGTTTGGTATACCTTTTTTATTTTGGGAACCTTTTAATGTATATGTTTTCTTGTATACATTTTGGCTTTTTTTTCAGCAATAGAAATAAATAAAAAAACATAAAATGAACTAATTAAACATATGTTTAATTTGTCAGGGACTTATTTAACACTCAAAAATCAAAATAGGAAACTTTTATTTTGTACCCTCCCCCTTTTATCATTTTTTTAACTATCTGTAGTTTGGTGGAACAATGCATAGCACATTTGCCATTATTCAAACAAGAATATTGAACTTGTTTTTTTGGTTCCAGTCTGTTATACAATCGTAAGGACTAAATTCTGACTTTAAACTCGGAATTTAGCTAAATTCTGACTCTAAACTCAAAATTTAGTTAAATTCCGACTTTAAACTCAGAATTTTGTTAAATTCGGACTTTAAACTCAGAATTTTGTTAAATTCTGACTTTAAACTCATAATTTTGTTAAATTCTGACTTTAAACTCAGAATTTTGTTAAATTCTGACTTTAAACTCATAATTTTGTTAAATTCTGACTTTAAACTCAGTATTTTATTAAATTCTGACTTTAAACACAGAATTTTGTTAAATTCCGACTTTAAACTCAAAATTTTGTTAAATTCGGACTTTAAACTCAGAATTTTGTTAAATTCTGACTTTAAACTCATAATTTTGTTAAATTCTGACTTTAAACTCATTTTTTGAATTTTGTTATTGCATATTCTTTCTTTAAAACCAAATTTTGTTCAAAACATTTCTGGACTCAGCATTAAAAAATAAAAAAAATTGTGGCCCTTCTACGCTTCCGTAGTACTGCACCAATTTATATGATTTTTTTTTTGAAATGATCGTCTGGTTACCGAGACCTTTCATTTTTTGTATTGTTTTATTCCGTAGTTTTTCTATAAAACCAACATGTTTTTCTTCAATAACATTTCTGGACGATGTGGTAAATTCTTATAGTTTCACTGGAAACTCATCACACCATTTAACAGAAAAGGCAAAACAAGGTCTGTTGTGTGGAGCTAGTGATAGATAAAGCGAATTAAATTTATTTTTTGCGTTGAATAGATTATTGTATTAGTTACGCCTAAGTTTGAATGAATTTATATTAAAGCGTTCACCGCTTATTATATAAATATTGTGAAAAATTTTTTTCATCCCCAATTTTCTGATCTTTTCTTCTTTTGATTAATCATAATAAAGTAGTTTTACAACGCCTTATAATTTGTGGGTGCAGATGAAATAATAACCAGTTAAACATACAGTAACTTTATTTTGAACTAATAAAAATCGTTCTATCAAAATGAAAATTATGTTTTTTTGCGAAAATACACTGGTCATCATTTACATTGCATCGACAATAATTAATATTGTTAAATTCAAAACCCCACAATGAACCGATTTTTCTGTTCTGGAGTCCGTATATCAAATAGCACGTTATGTTTTATGGTACATGGAATAATTTAAACTTCATAACTGTGCTTATTCACTAGAATTTTATAGGGCCGTGGAACAAAATCAAGAGTCTGTAATCTTTTTACTTCCCTCCTAAGAAGGATCCCTAAAATAATAAGGGACATAAGTAATTTTTTAGAGAATAATTAAATAAAGTTATGAAAAATAGATAGACATAATAATAACATTAATAAAGAAATTAAAAACTAAAATAAATTACAGTTTATATGATTTGTGTCAAGTTATTACCAAATAATTATATGCATATATAGATGTGGTTGTGTGTAAAGGCGAATTTACCGATTTTTTTTAAGTGTTTGTGTGAGACACTCGGGTATTCTTAATACAGGGTGTATCTGAGATAAATTACCTGTGTTTTACTCACTAGGCTGGCCCCTCAGTTATTTAATACAGGGTATGCAAAACATGTATAAAATTAGTCGAAATTTGAAAAAAACTCGACGTTAAAGATTTTCTTTTTAAAGCGTTAGGGATGCATGTATGCCTGCCTTACTTACTATGCTGGATAATGTCTGCCATTATATGTATACAATGAAATATAGAAGTTGTGGTAGGGTCCAGCGGGGTCACTTTAACTTATATGCATATTATCTACTATATTATACTTCCTTAGTTTATACCACTTATACTTGCCAAATTGTTTCTAACATTAGAAAAATATAAAAAAGTGGCAGTTGTCATACACATAAACATAACCAGCATTTTTGAAATGTGGTAGTGAAGAAAAGCTGGGACATGCTCTATGTGTGCGATAAAAATTCTCTTTCTCTCTTCACTACATTTCTCTTATGGTATTCTTCTCCCTTTTTTCATTTAATTATAAAGTTAATGGTATCGAAACCAGTATATTCAGAAAAGGCATCAAATTTAAAAAAGGCAAGTTATATTGATATATTTGACAATTGACAGTTTTTTATCCTTTTTTAGTGTTATATAAACCTTAATCACTAGCCATGTAATATCTTTTTTGAATCATTGATTTCTTAAAAAATAAGTTATAGCAGATTAAAATGTGTACAAGTTAATATGACCATCCTATACTTATTGTGATTGGAAAACTGATGTATTTAGAACAACCGAAGGGAAAAAGAATTCTAGTCCTCGAGTTGTTTTAAGTTTTGCTGACTCATACAAGGCCTGCGAAAGCAGTTATACTTTGCTTTCTGTCTTATATACAGGGATCATGCTGCAAAAAAAAATAAATATATATATATATATATATATATATATATATATATATATATATATATATATATATATATATATATATATATATATATATATATATATATATATATATATATATATATATATACCGGGTGTCCGGGAAAATGTGGGAGATCTCTCGGACTCAGATAGAACATTAAAAAATAAGATGACAAGTTCCCATAAATTTTTTTCCTAGCGGCCCTCCCTAGGGAGATACGGCCCCCTAAAGAACCCCACTGGAAATCGGTTTTTCTAGAATAACTTTTAAACGACTCAATATAATTTAACGAAAATTTAATATGATAGACAGTAGTAAGGACCTCTCAAAATACTCCCTTAAAACATAATTAGCTTGTTTAGTTTACCAGGGACGGACTAGATTGTACATTTTAACGCTCAAATTTTTAACACCCTGTATGATAAGGAGTTCAAAAAAATAAATTTGGATACCTTGAACATTAAGCTAAAGAAAAGGTACTCTTGTTCATTGTCGATAAAATGAACCGTTTTCGAGAAAAAAAATAATAAAAGTATTAATGTTTTATTATTGTTTATTTATCAGTATTAAAGAATGCACTTTTTTACAAACGTTACTATGGTACGCAATAAATAATCTCGCATTGACGTGTGCATTTGAAATCTTGACACGTTGATCTTTTTGTACCTACTTCGATATTAATTTATTAAATTTTGAATACCTTGGTAAATTTAATTCGATAATGGGATACACATTTAGTGAGTATGCAGATATGCATCTTATGTACGGACTTGCATCTTGCAGTGCTTATGAAGCAAGAAGGTTGTATGGAGAAAGATATCCTAATCGCAATATTCCAAATGAGAAAACATTTCAGCGAATTGACCAACGTCTAAGAGAAACGGGTGGGCAATTCTCAATTAATAAGGTAACATTATTGACGTTCATTAATTATTTTTAGGAAGTTTTGGGAAAAGGAGTACTGATGCTGGTGTGAGGAGAACAGTACGTACGGTGCAATTGGAGGAAGATATTTTGGATACTGTAGCTGATACTCCCTCAATAAGCACTCGAATATTAGCCGCGCAGCTTCATGTGTCAAAAAGTACAGTTGCTGAAGTACTTAAAGAACAGTTGTTATACCCTTATCATCTGCAAAAAGTGCATCAACTACTTCCTGAAGATTTTCCTCGAAGAATCCAGTTCGCAAACTGGTTGTTAGATCAACAACGAACAAACCCAAACTTCATTAGCATTATTCTTTTTACCGATGAAGCAGGATTTACCAAAGATGGTATTGTAAATTTACATAACTCGCATGTATGGGCTGATGAAAACCCTCATGCCACTGTCGTTCATCATCATCAACATCAGTTTCAATCCATTAATGTTTGGGCAGGAATAATCGGCAATTTTTTCATTGGACCATGCGTATTACCGGCACGATTGAATGGTGAACTTTATTTAGAGTTCCTTCAGAACGCTTTTCTAGATTCAATAGAGCATTTGCCACTTGAAACCCGCCAAAGGATGCATTTTATGCATGATGGAGCCCCACCCCATTTTAGTGTTGCTGTACGGGACCACCTAAATAACGTCTATGGAAACCGTTGGATAGGCAGAGGAGGTCCCATTGCCTGGCCTCCACGGTCTCCCGACCTAACGCCAATGGATTTCTACCTGTGGGGTCATCTCAAAACCTTGGTGTATTCCTCTCCGGTTGCTACTAGGGAGGAACTTTTACAGAGAATCACGTTTCATTGCGATATGATAAGGAACAATGCTGGGTTGTTGTGGCGAGTACAGCAGTCCTCTATTCGTCGTGCCCGCGAGTGCATCACAAATCACGGAGCACATGTTGAACCCACTTATGAAGTTTTTAATTGACTTTTTTCTATTTAGCGTATTAGGTTGTTCAGGATCAAAACATATTTAATACTCCCAAAGTTGTATTCTTTTATTATTTTTTTTTCTCGAAAACGGTTCATTTTATCGACAATGAACAAGAGCACCTTTTCTTTAGCTTAATGTTGAAGGTATCCAAATTTATTTTTTTTTTAACTCCTTATCATACAGGGTGTTAAAAATTTGAGCGTTAAAATGTACAATCTAGTCCGTCCCTGGTAAACTAAACAAGCTAATTATGTTTTAAGGGAAGCATTTTGAGAGGTCCTTACTACTGTTTATCATATTAAATTTTCGTTAAATTATATTGAGTCGTTTAAAAGTTATTCTAGAAAAACCGATTTCCAGTGGGGTCCTTTAGGGGGCCGTATCTCCGTAGGGAGGGCCGCTAGGAAAAAAATTTATGGGAACTTGTCATCTTATTTTTTAATGTTCTATCTGAGTCCGAGAGATCTCCCACATTTTCCCGGACACCCTGTATATATATATATATATATATATATATATATATATATATATATATATATATATATATATATATATATATATATAGATATATATATATATATATACAGGGTGCCTCCGATTAAGTCGGCACCACTGCTAACTTCCTTATTATTGGAGATATGAGGTCGGTTAAATTAGCAAACTAGTAGCATTTTTTCTGCTGATTAAGATAGTGAAATCAGAAAAACAATTGAACATCGCGTCTTCGAGTTATTCCAAAAAATGTATATTTTTTCAATGGAACACCCTGTATATTTTTCGACATAACGTTAGCAAATCGTCCTAAGAATAAAAAAGTTCATATGCACTAATCGCCTAAACCTAATAACAACAAAGTTATAACGATATTTTTACTCACAGTCAAGTTGGCCATGAAATTCCAAATAAAAACAATATTACTTAATTGGTTAGATTTAACTGTCACAGTAAATGAGCAAACACATCACCATCTTGTTCTATGCATTTTCGGACACATTTTAGCACATGCCTCGTCGCCTTTAAAATTGTCCTTCCATCAATAGACGCCATTATTCTCCTTATTTCAATTTTCAGTTCTTCCAAATTTGCATATTTCTTCTTATAAAGTTCATTTTTCACGTAACCCCAAAAATAGAAATCAAGAGGAGTTATGTCTGGGGATCTAGGTGGCCAGCGAACTGGACCATTTGTGGCAATCCATTTGTCTCCAAATAATCTCTGCAACATCATTCTTACATCACCAAACTGATGAGGTGGGGCCCCATCTTGCTGGAAGTAAATTAGTTGTCGTGTAGCCAAATTGACGCCGTCCAAATATTCTTCTAACGTCCCAGAAATTATCAGGTCAACATATCTCCTTCCTGTCAAAGTACCCTCATAAAATACAGGTCCAAGTATTCCGCTTCCTCTCATACCACACCAAACATTGACACTAAATTGATGCTGAGGATTTCTGGGATCAGTGAGAAATAAATTTTCTTGCGACCAATAATGGACGTTTTTGCGATTGAACATACCTTTGTTGGAAAAATTGGATTCATCGCTCCAAATAATGTTCTTCAAAATGTCATTATTTCTTTCATAAACATGATGCAACCAATGGCAAAACGCAAGTCTTCTTTCATTATCACCAGGCAACAATGTTTGAATTGGCCGGTACTTATACGGAATAAACTTGTGCTTCTTTAAGATCCGCCATATTGTCACTAAACTAACACCGTAATCTCTTGCTAAATCCCTTGTTGAGTATTCTTTGTGTGCTTCAAAATAGGCTAATATGGTAATTTCAACGTCTTCGCTTATTATAAAAGGTTTTCTCTTCCTTGTCTTTTTAAAAACCTCCTCGTTACTTCTAAATTTTCTATAGAGAACTAAAAAATACCTCCTGTCCGGTAAATTAGTAGGGAATCTTCGGCGGTATTCTTGTATTGCCATAGTACTATTTTTCCTACACATAAGGTATGTTTCTAACATATCACATTTTTCAATATACGTGAACAACATTTTAAAACAAGCTTTAGCAACTAAAACTGTAAATATATTATTTTTCTGCTACAATAAAACGCCCCTCATCTACAAACTGTCATTTATATCGCCAAGCCACCTAATCAATTGTTTTTATTTTTAATTTCATGGCCAACTTGACTGTTAGTAAAATATCGTTATAACTTTGTTATTATTAGGTTTAGGCAGATAGTGCATATGAACTTTTTTATTCTTAGGACGATTTGCTAACGTTATGTCAAAAAATATACAGGGTGTTCCATTTAAAAAATATACATTTTTTGGAATAACTCGAAGACGCGATGTTCAATTGTTTTTCTGATTTCACTATCTTAATCAGCAGAAAAAATGCTACTAGTTTGCTAATTTAACCGACCTCATATCTCCAATAATAAGGAAGTTAGCAATGGTGCCGACTTAATATATATATATATATATATATATATATATATATATATATATATATATATGTATATATAACGTGTTTGTTTTATTAACATATATGTTTTATTTATAAAAATAATATATCTACTGGGTTCAGTACATTAAACTCAAACTTTTAACTTGGATATACATAATTTAAATTGAACAACTAGGTAACTAACAATGTCTATATTTCTATTTCTATAATTCACTATCTAAGGATCTAATTTTTCAAAGCTTCAAAAAGTATTCATTTGTCACAACTAAGCTTAAAGCAAACACACAGTTATAAAAAATGGTACTGTACAAAAAAAATGCACAAAATGTATATAAAAATCCTTAAAATGTGCTTCTAAATTTTCAAGGACTAATATGGAAGAAAACAATGTTTGTACTACGGCAGCAAATTTTTTGAACCGCTTAATAAAAGGCGGTTTTACCAAAATCTGGTAAAGTAGGGTTAAGCTCTACTGCTGTTGTACGAAACTATTTGTCGCCCACTGTAATCTACTTATTTTTGCCTTTATTAAATCTTGGTAGTAAAATGGAGAATGAAATAAATAATGAATTTTTGACCAATGTTTTTGGCTTCAAACTATTATATAGACAGATTAAAGTTTCATTCAATAATTATTATAATCAGAATTTTAATGAACCATAGATGGCAACAAAACACACATATAATTTCTCTCTGACGCTATGCATAAGCAAAAAACGTACAATAAACATGGAATTTACATTCCGCAAATATGGCAACTAATTAAATAAAAGCACCACGTTCAATGTTAATTAATTAAGAATGAAGACGGATAAAAGGCTATTTTAATTAAAATAAAATCGTTTGTTGCGTGTTATAAAAGCATTAAACCGAGTATCATTTTAGAGGAAGTATTACTCCAAGTGCAGGTAATTTAAACCTTAAATGAACGTACTTTAATGATAGCTTAATAGTCAACACTTATATTGTATCAGTTATTAATGAACTGAAGGAAACAATCATTTGCTGAAACAGAAATGAAGTTTACTAAAACAAATATTTGTTTTCTGTAAGTGAAACGAATATTTGGTTAAAAAATCCAAACAACTGTTTGTTTTAATTATACATTTTTTTTGTTCAATCAAATACATTACTAATTCTAAAACTTAAAAACGTTCTTTGTAATGGCCAGTGACGGCTCGTGGGGTTTGACTTTAGAGGGGCGCACTCATGCAAGATTATAAAAATTGGTACATTATTATAAATATAAGCTCACGAGTACTCACTAGCTCATCTACCTTAAAATCAGCTTAAATCTTGAAAAGGACAGGAACAAGAATAGTTTTATAATGTAAGTTAAAGTCACTTCATTAGGTACTGTCTATGAAGGTAAAAAAAGCCTACATAATATATACACAAAAATATCATACATTTTTAAAATTAAAATCTGCTTCAAAATGAGCTTCAAAACCTTCAAAGGACAGGAATATGAATATTTTTTATAGTCAATAAAATGTATTTCACTGGTAACTGTCTTACTGTCTAGGGAGACAAAAGCAATAAACCGAGTAGTAAATATATACACAAGTATAACGTCAATTTTTAAAATGCGGTCCTTCATGAAAATAAATGTTTCCATAACTTTCTCCTCAAAATTGTTAATTCCGTGCACTAAATTTTTGAGGGAGTCTTTAAAACTAGGGGATCAATTTCATTTTTAATACAAGTTTTTAACCCGGTTGCTATTTTATCTTTAACCCTTATAAATCCCCAAAAATTTTTACGGATTGATCCATTATAAAAATATCTTAGTTTTATAACCATTTGACAATAATTTGATCGGTGGTTTCATGGGCTTGAATTGATAAAAAATCTGCCGTTTCATTTTGGTTAGAAATTTTTTCCCTACACACTTGTAGCATGCTGTCTAGAATATCATAATAGCAAAAGCTGTGCAAGAATTAATATGGTCGCGAGATGACTCATGCTTCTTCATTTTTTTCAGGAAGGTGGTGTAAAAGGTCCATTCTAGAATCGACTTTATAAAACAGCAAACACGGGAAACAGTACAATACATTTTTTATTTCACAACCACATATCCAGTTATTTTTTTATAACTCTCTTTCGTCGTGTAAAAGACCTGCTTTCGGCCTTTCGTTCACAAACTTGTGTTAAATCAAAGGCTGCCAAGCTCTTTAATTTTTAACTTATCCTCTAATGAGCCGATTTTTTTTGTATAAGATTGTGTACAGCATTCATATTGACACACCAAATTTAAAAACATATTGTTTAGTTAGAATATATATAGACTCTGGCGTCAGAGAGAAATTATATGTGTGTTTGTTGCCATAAAATTTTGATTATAATAATTGTTGTTAAAGAAAAATGCATGCATCTTTAATCTGTCTATATAATAGTTTGAAGTAAAAAACATTTGTCAAAAATTCACTATTTTTTTTCTTCTTCCATTTTACTACCAAGATTTAATAAAGGCAAACATAAGTAGATTACAGTGGACGACAAATAATTTCATACAACAGTAGTAGAGCATAACCCATGGCTGCCATAGGACAAACATTGTTTTCTTCCATATGAGTCCTTGATAATTTAGAAGCAAATTTCAAGGATTTTTATATACATTTAGAGTATTTTTTTTGTATAGTACCATTTTTTTATAATTGTACTTTAAACTTAGTTATGACAAGTGAATACTTTTTAAAGCTTCGCAGTGAGAACGCCGAAACCGCCGAGGAGTGCAAACAAAATATTTTTCTGATTAAAAATTAGATCATTTTGCAGTGAATTATAGAAATAGAAATATAGACATTGTTAGTTACCTAGTAGTTCAATTTAAGTGATATATATCCAAGTTAAAAGTTTGTGTTTAATATACTGCACCCAGTAGATACGTTTTTATTTAAATAAATTTTCATGCATGTCAGAGCGAAAATATATGTAACATTTTCAGCGTAATGAAACCTTTATCCTTTATTAGACTTGAACTTACTTATGTCTAGAAAAACATTAATTATATACTTGCACTCTAGGACAGAATTATACCGTCGAGCCCCTTAAAACAATAGTTGCATTTTGTTCCCGCCTTATTTTTTTTGAGAAGTTATCGAGAAACTCAAATTTTGAAAAGAAAGTCCATGCCTTTATCGTACTTGTAATACTAATTTTCCACCCTTCATAATTTAAGAAATTTAAGAACTTCCATTCTGAACGCATAAAAGATCTTTCTTCGATCGGTCATAGGTTTTGCCGAAAGACACTTTTGGTAAATTTTAGTTTTAAGTAGGTCATAACCTGTAAATGTTTATAGCAGCTCCATTTATAATTTAAAAATATTCTGTAAAATCTGTGGACCACAGCTACCACACATGTGCTAGGATAATATCAATCTAAAAAGCATACATTATCCTAAAGTATGTAATAAAATTCTACATACGAAGAATTCGTAAGTTTAAGATTCAATGCAAAAAATATTTATTACTCGTATAACAAATTTAAGAACTATGAGCAGGATTACCTCGCTTTCTTAAACAAAAAAAAAATTACGGAGTTGCATAGAGGTAAACATTATTTAAGTCCCGTTAATATTGGTTAAACTTAAAAAATAATCCAGCATTAAAATAGGAAAAGGTACAAAATGTAATATAACTTTTTCAAACAACGATTAGAGATACCTTTAATCAGAGTCTTGATTGAGAATAATAATTGTTGATTAGCTAGATTAATTTTACTAAAAATCGATAAAAATGCGCTCTCACACATCTTTATCAAAAGTTCTTGGCCGGAAAAGATATATGTATAATAGCAGAAATATATAATTTCTGCAGGTGCAAAACGTAAAGGTGCTAAATGTTACATTTAACTTGTAGTACTGTTTCAGTATGATAGACGTTTCGTTTTCGATTTTGTCATATCGAGCAATCTGTTATTTCAGATCTCCCTGGGTACAAGCCTGCCTGATGAGGGTAGAGGCCCAGAAATCATGATCGCAGGAGGATAACGATACCCTGTGACATAATCGAAAGCAATTCTTCTTTTAGGCCGTTTTGCACCTGCAGAAATTATATATTTCTGCTATTATACATAGATTAATTTTAGTTTTTTAATAAATGATTGATGACTTAATTTAATTTAATTTAGTAGTTCAACGTCACATCAAAAAAGTGAGGTCCTACGAGAGAATCGTAATATCGTATAATACCGGCCCAAACCTTTCACATGAATCTTCGCTGATGTTTAATTTTTACAAAAGGTGGGTTTTCAATAGCCCACTGATGATGTAAATTCACTATTCCATTGCGTGTAAAACCAGCTTATTCGGTAAATAATATGATATTAATTAAAGTATTACCATTTTCATATTTATATGAAATAGTATTACAAATGTTTCGACGTAATACCTCTATCAGTATCATAAAGAGGTTGCACTTTTTGCAAATGGAAAGGATAAAGAAGTTTATCATGGATTACCATCCAAGCAGAAGATTTCGCCATTCCTTCTGCAACGGCAATTTGCTGAATACTGACACCCGGGATTTCTTCTATCGTTTGAATTATTCTTTCTTCTGCCACAACCGTTCTAACGAACTTGGCTCTTCCTGTATCATATTTGCGTTGCGTAAATTGGCCTTGTTCACCAAATCTTCTATGAACACTCACAAAGGTTTGAGCATGAGGAACATTCCGGTCAGGTTGTGCTTGTATGTAAAGCCGTCGTGCTTCTTCAGCATTTCCATTTGCTCTCCTATAGCAAAAATGCATGTCCCGATATTCTACATTAGAATATTGATAAGCCACTTTTTAAATAAGAAATAAATTACTTATGTTGAACATTTAGACATGTTTTTCAAAGTGAAAAGTAGACTAAATGTCAAATTTCATTTTTACTGGTATTAATAAAAGTACTATAGTCAAAAGCAGTGTTATCGTGCGGATCATACGATTTATCAACGACAAACTTTTTAAGTTTGTTTTTCTTTTATTACGTAAAAAAATTATATGAAAAAAGAGGATAACCATATAAATACCAGCAGTTGCAAAAATCTTTGAGCGATGTCACTTCAAAGTCAAATTGACAAGTCAGTGGCAAAATGAGTAATAGAAAACAATTTTCGGGTTTTTTGCATCTACAAGCGAAAAAAATGGTATTAAATCTAATAAAATATTACGAAAATGAAAATTCACCGGCCAATATCCAGGAGACAGTAGCAAAAGCTCTGGGAATCGGTATAAGAACTGTGCAGAAAATTGTGCATGAGAAAAAACATAATTTACTACTGAAGAAGATTAAGAAATGTACACGAAAAAAGCCAAAGACAGAAAACTTAAGTGACAATGTAAAAATGGATGTTCGTAATGCAATTTACGATGTATACACATCAAAAACTAATATAACCCTTCAAGTTTTAAAAAAAGCTTAAAAAAATCGAGGCATATTGGAAATTGGACTAAAATCGTTGTCAAAATTAATAAAAATGTTGGGTTTTTGATATAAAAAGGACTGTAATCGAAGATTTTTATGCGAGTTGCCACATATAGCAAGTCAGCTTATCCAGTTTTTGAAGAAATATACGGAAAATGTTAATTCAAAATTTAGAAAAGTGGTATTTTAGACGAGACTTGGATATTTTCTAATGGAAGTGGTTTGAAATCTTGGCAGGACAAGTCTGTAAAAAGTGTCAAGAGAAAAAACGGATGTGGGACGGGAAAACGGTTCATCATTTTGCATGCATGTTCTTCAACAGGATTTCTTCCAGGTGCAAGTTTACTGTTTTCTTCAACATTCAAAAGTATGGACTACTATGATAATATGAACTGTGAACTATTTAAAAAGTGGTTAAAAGAACAACTAATTCTAAATTTAGATGCTCCATCTTTAATCATTCTGGACAATGCATCTTATCATTCAATAATCTTAAATAAACAAACTACTTCATCCTGGAAGAAAAGCGATATTTATGACTGGCTAATAAAACAAAAACAAAATCATTTACCCAATATGCTGAAACTAGAACTTCTTTTAATGGGAAAATCTATTAAAAAAACAACAATAGATGCCGTAGATGAAATATTACGGGAAAATGGACTTGAGGTTTTACGACTGCCGCCATACCATTGCTAGTTTAACGCAATAGAATTATTATGGGCTGGGCAAAATCATATTACGAAAAACACGTGAACGATGGTCTTACATCAGATAAAGTGCAAATTGTTGAATGCAAGATTCATTAAATTATATTACGCCGGAGTACTGGAAGAAATCTGTGGAACATACGCAGAAATTAATATGGGATTGGTGGAATCGAGAACGAGTTCTAGATGTCGAAATAGCACCAATGATCATTGCGCCATTTGAGGACTACTCAGGAGATGAGGACTTTTTAAGTGATGATGATATTTTTTAGTCTATAATATTAAAACGTTTCTGAAGGAGTATATTAGTCTTTGACGTGTATAAATCATAAATTGCGTTATGAATATTCATTTTTGCATTGTAACTTAAATTTTTTGCCTTTGGATTTTTTCGTGTACAATTCTTAATCTTCTTCGGAAGTAAATTACGTTTTTTTCTGTATTTCTGTACATTCCTTATACCGATGCTCAGAGCTTTTGCCACTGGCCACACTGGATATTAGCCAGTGATTTTTAATTTAAGTTTTTTTAAATTAGATTTGACACCATTGTTTTGCTTACTTTTTTAGTACATTTGTAATTTTGTAGGCAATAAATAAATAATTATAGAATATTTGTTCCAATTTTAAAGCGTGTTTAAAATAAGTAAAGTTTTTATTAATTATAAGACAAAAATTGATATATAAAAATCGGTAAAAATCGCTTTACCAGAAACTCGGAGCTAACGAAAAGTACAGGCTATATATATATATATATATATATATATATATATATATATATATATAGCCTGTATTTTTCGCATGCATGGCCCTTAATTTTAGACTGAAATTTGAAGAAATCGGATAAGTAGTTTTTTAGCCACGCCGCGAACAGACAGACTGACAGACTGACATCCCAACAGACAGACGGAATTGAGAAAACATGTTTTCAGGCATCTAGAAAACGTAAAGATCTGAAAAAATCTCACGAGGGAAGTAATAACTAATTATCTTGTGTTTTTAACAAAAGTGTATAATATTTTTGCAAAATAATTTTTTTTGTTATCACAATACAAAAAAAAAAACAAATTTTCTTTGCACTATATAAGTGGTTAGATTTTTAGGTCAAGCGGGGCTCATAATTTTTGAAGATTGATAAAAAAATCTCACTTTCATTAAGTGGCTGTATAAAGAGAAATTATCCTGATTGTTCCGCTGATTCGAACCGCCTTCCGACTTTATTAAGGCGCCTGCCATTTTGTGTATTTTTGTTTTTGCCAACCAAAAAATGTTAACCAAATACATATTTAGCGAATTTTCTTATTTAGTCCCTCGGCATTTAATATATAAAATAATATTAAGTGGCTATCTTAATAATATTGCGTAATATAATAAAAAAAACTGTTTTCTTTCTCCCTGTATATTTGTAAATAGCCCATCGAGATTTAATAGGTCGATAAAAGAATAACAGAACATTTTGGTATTCACTGTGTTTTCTGATTTGATTCATAATGTTAGTTACCTTTGGACCCGCACGATAAGACCGCATTCGACTATACTACGAAATTTAAATCATAATAATTTAATTGAATAAAATTTTAATATCGATTTGCGGCTAAACGGTATGATTTATCGATTTGAGGTAAGAGTACATTATTTGAAGCACATTCCATCGGCTTAAGGATGGCAACTCAATTTTGACAATTCCTTCTAAAATAAAAAAAATTCACAGAAATAAGTCTTCAGTTGTAGGTAAAGTGCCCTCTGGTGGCAACTTAAATACATATTTTTACCTTTGGATAATAGCGTCCATTACCTTAAACTTATGTCTCAAATGACAAGTTGATCCGTAAAGAAGTAAATTAGATATTCCCGAAATTTAAAATTAAAAACGCAACTTTAATATGTCGTTACTAGGAAACCATTGAGATTTTGACATTTTCTTAAATGAGTTGCTACCATTATTTTGTTATGTAGAATCACGGTCTTAAAGTGACGTTGTTCCCGAGCACCCTATATATGTGAAGTCCTTCGCCCTCTGTCTAACTTTTGAATCTCCCGGTATATTGTGGCGAAATATGGAACGATAATGTATGTGCAAATACCCGATATTTTTTGAAAAAAAGGACAGTTTTAAATGTCAAAAAGACAGCTGGGCCCAGTTTCGAAACTTTTCTTATGGTAGGAGGGGGGGGGGGTCGAGTAACACATCCTTTTAAAGGTCTTTTTATTCTTAATTCAACCCTCGATTCTGAAAAATTTATTCAGCAGTTCTCATATGATGACCAATAACAATTTTAAATTTGATCACCTGATATGTGGTTCCTTATTCCAAGTGCAAAAATTAATTGTCGTTGCCTTGGTTTTCTAATATTTGACCCTTCGAAATGTGCTTTTCAAGTGTTCTAAAAGTTTCCGACAATTGCCAGAATCTAGCATAATTCTGTTTCTGTCCTGTCTACCTTTTTTTCTAAATTTTCTTACATTTTTAGATGTTTATATTTTAAAAGTACATGATATAACTTCATGGTCTGAAACTCCTGCATTCATCACCTCGCAAAGAACCATATTTTTTTCAACTATATTAAAGAATTTGACCATAGTAACAGACTAAGTTGAATCAAATTCAAAGTCTTAGTCTGAGTTATATTTTTTTTATTTACATGGTTACATGAAACTGTTGTTTGCAGTGCCTTTAGCAAGTCGTAACACCAGTTTAATCCCCTACCTCAGCTGGATTTAAGCTGTAAGGTACACGAGTAAATAAAATCCAATTGCTTATAACACTGTAAGTAATAAAGGGGGAGTTGAATGATCCAAATCCGAGGGGAAGCGTACGATATTACTTGTAGTCTGGCAGCGAATTCTAAAACCTGTCTGGATAGGAAATTTCTATAGTTCAGCCGTTTTGAGGCAACAAAATCACAGGTGCTGAAATCAGTGTAACCAATTTTGATATTAGAAATTGGTGAAAATAAAGCATATTACAATACGATTGCGAATTTTTGTGTTCTTTTGAAACATTTGTCTTCTAAAAAATATGCGCATAAACCTTTCAAAATTAATTTATTTTTCATAACAATTAAATTTACCGTAAATTTTTAGATTTCCTTTCAGTGGAGTAATTTTAAGCGCAGCGCTACACAAGCAGGTCGAAAAAACTACAAAAAAATAAAAAATAAATCTAATTTGTAATTTTTCAGCACCAGTTAATATTCTCACTAGTAATCTCCCTAGTGCTTGATTTATTTTCCCGAGTTGAAGACGAGGAAAAGGTTTTTGTTACCTAGAAAAAAAAATCCGTAAACTTTACTAACGAGAAATATAATTTATCAGATTCAGAACATTTTAAAGTTGAAATTTTGCCCTCTTTAATATCAACTCGCAACGTATACGTGAAGATTTTTTTAAAATGGATAATTTAAAGAGTTGTACTTTATGTAAGTTTTGTAAGAAGATTAACGATATTAAAATAAACCACAGAACATCTTCCCAAAAAAGTCTCTTTGCGGATGTCAAGAAAATAGTTTATCAAAAATCTCCCCTGCAGCACAAAATATTGGTCCTAGCCTAGTGCACTGTGCATATTTACAAGTGGGGCCAATATAGAAGTTTTTTAGCCTACGTAGGTGTTATATTGGCAACAAATATACGCTTCGATATATAATGCCACCTTTCCGCCCATATAGGCCCAATATTTATAAGTTGGGCAAATATAAAAGTTTTTTATCCTATGTAGGTATTATATAGGTAAAAAATATATGTTTCGATATATAATATCACTTTTGGGCCAATATAGGACCAATATAATATATAACCCCTTATAAATTTCTATCCGTTCGATGTTTTTTAATCAACGTAGTACCTTCGTTGGGCCAATATGGACATAACATATTTTTCCAGAATAATAAGGCTCAGACACACAAATCTGCATCCTTGTTATCAGGAATAGAAAGATGGGTGTACTAATATTTTACCAGTTTCATTCCCATCTCACAGCTAATTTTTCTGCAAAATTTTGGATGAATTGTTTAGGTCTAGTTTTTATTAAGAATTTCTAAGGACCCTGAAACGTAAAGATCTGAAAAAAACTCGGAGAGTATTTTTTTTAAGATTACAATACTTTCCCTTACAAGAAAAGTAAAAACAAATATTGATAAATGCAGCGAATCTTGGAATTAAAAAGTAGTATTTATTTCCCAAACTTCGTGTCATTTGCGACTTTTGGCAACGCCAAGTAACTGTGGCAACTCTGCTTCAAATACAAAATGCAAATGGCCGGTCAGTGTATGTATACAAGGAAGATGGCAATGACGCCATAAATTCACGTTTTTCGAAGAAAATTTATGTGAAATAAAGTGCTAATATTTGTTGCATTTTGGTAAGTTTTATTTAGTCTATATTTTGCATTTGCAGCTCTAGAACTAGGTACACACTAGATTGTTTTCAAAATATTCACGCCAAGCTGAATATTGATAGTAAAGAAAGGACGAGATCGGATTTGTTAATGACTTAAGTTTTTAAACTTTAAATTAATTAGTGTTTCCTTCAGTTATAAAAAACTTGTATAAAAACAGGACTTTTTCACTTTATTAAACTCACATTGGGTACAGGATTTATTTCTGCTATAAAATTGATTTTGATATTTATTATACCCTCTTTGGACCAATATAAAATTCAGGTTTACACTTTATTCCAACTTAAAGCATATGGCAGGTTTTAAATGTAATTTGACCCTTTGTCAAAATTTCTGAAAATTGATATCTATGTTTTAGTTCACGTCAAAAGAAGAATTTTTTATAATTGCGCCAAAGTTCTAACTCTGCCGGGTATATTAGAAATATGTTGAGGGGAAATGGGGGGTTATTTGGTAAAAAATAACAATTCTTTTTTAATAATTAATTCGTTAATTAATATTGTCTTTTAATGGGTTTTGGGTACGCAAAATTGGAAAATAAGGAGTAAGGGTAAAAAGGTGAGGGGACAAAAGCGAAAATGTATTTAAACAATCGAGTAATATGTAGTTTTATATGCTCTTGGACATTCAAATGCCAATTTGAAATTTTCATAGAAAAAACAGTTATGGAGGCAAATATTTCGAATTTTTTCTTCTAGATGCTTTTCTAATGTATAGAAAGTGTAGTTTAATAAACTAAAATTCAAAACATTTGACAGAGGGCCGAACGAAATTTGAAACATGCCATCTCCTTTGAGTTCAAATCCTACAGAGAGGCCTATTTACGATATTTCGTTCTTTTGGCAGGTGTAAAGAACCGTGATAGAGGGCGCAAAATTATCGCAATGTACCAAATACACCATTCAGTACCTAGCGAGAGGAAGAAGAATTAGTAGAACACGATCTGGCAGTTCAAGGGTCTAGTAACTGATGGAATCTCATTTTCATTTTCATGTTTTGTTGATTTTTGTTATTGATTATAAAACCGAAAAATTAAATGACGTATTTTACTTAAATCTCTCTCTTAGGAGTACGTGTGGTGTTAAAGTCAATTACACGGTGCTACTATAAAAAATCTGATTGAGTTTTTCAAGTTACCTAGTGCTAAGCTTTATTGTAATAGAGCTCGATTGTTAAATTAATATAATGTATAATAAGTGTGTTCGGTGGCCGAAAAACGGTTTTTACAATAAACTGTAAACACATTTTCAAACATGGTTCTAAATTATACTATAGTAAAACCTAAAACCATGTTTAAAAATTATTTTTTTACACTCTCTCAATTTATTTTATTGTTAAAAATCCGTTTTTTCGGATAACAGACATACTAACTACATTATGACAACTTAACAATCGAGCACTATTAGAAAAAAGAGCCTATATATATATATATATATATATATATATATATATATATATATATATATTATATATATATATACATGCCAATATAAACAGGATGCCAATTTTGGCTAACAATAATGGGATAATATTTAGATAATTTCAACTTTCATGGTCCCATATGAACTAGCCAATATTGGACCAATAAATATGTGCTGCAGGGGCTTCTTTATTGGGCCGATTATCCCGAAGTAGGCAGAACAAAATACGGACCAAATATTATATCTATTTCCTGAAACATAAACATTTATGGGAATCTGATGACTTATATACACTTGAAGCACCTCCTTACTCCCCATTAAGAAAGCAAGAAGTAGTGCAAGAATTTAAGAAATATTTTGATGCCTTAGCTGCCGGATTAGAATAATTCGTTGTTTATCTAAAGTAAATATGTAAAGTATCTAAACAATAATATAATAATGTAAATTTTCTGTCTTATCACATGACATATGTCAAGAAAATTTCCAGTGTAATCACATCCAGCTTGCACTGAAAGCAAAAAATTTCCGGAAAACCGACCCGTTGCTATGGTAACGTTGAAAAATAATATATATTTATATACAAGAAAATCGAGTTCATTTTCAACACCTGTTAAAAACATTTTGTTAAGTTTTTTTTGTTGATTAATCTTCCATTGAGTTTAATTTAAAATAAATCCCAAGAGTTTAATTTAAAATAATAATTAAAAGATAATTTTCTGTTTTTACAACTTTTGGTGTTATTCTCGTGGATATTAATTTTACCTTTTTAAGATTCGTTTCGTTGTTGACCCGTACGTCTTTAAAAACGCTTTATATTGTGTTCCGTATTGATAGTTTGGACCAATCCTAAGCTTGGATAAAATGTGAAGGAAAGTAATTATGAGCTTGAGTAAGAAATAAAAAATTTACATCCGAATATCTCAAATAACTTATTTTGTTTTAATACATGCAAAGCACCGCAGGTACTAGAATCAGTGGCGTATTTAAGGGAGAGGGGTTTGGGGGTTAAAACCACTTCTTCCAGAACCTCTATTATTTAAGCTTAAATGGTACAAATAGTATAAAATAGGGATCTTTTTTTTCGGGATTGAAAGAGAAAATCTTCCAAAATGTTATACGCAAAATTGTTATAAAGTTATAAATATTTGTTTTTTCGTTACTCCCGGTCTAGTAAGACACCAGCCGTGAAAACCCCGGGGATGTAAATCAGAAGGAAAGCTGCTTATAAAATGCGCTTCGGCTGCTCTGAGAATTCTGATACTGTGCTCTTTTAGATATAAGCAAGAAAAGGACACGTACAAATAGGAGCACGATGGAATAGAGCTGCAAGACCGGGTCAGAGAGGGAGGAAATATTGACTATTAGAGTGAAATGTTGCCTTGCGTCGCTATAGAGACAGGTTTCGAACAGGGATGTATTTAACGTAATGTGGATGGAAATTTCATCACATTTGGCGTGTTTAACCTTTCAAAAAAAGTTAAATCTTAATTTTGTTTTTAGGAGCTGGTTGACTTCTAAATATAATCAAATGTAAAAGAAATTTTTGATTTTATACGCAAAAAAAATAAACCGGAAGCGTTTTACTGTCAATTTTTGAAAAAGCTAAAGGGAGAAAAGAAATTTAAAATGCTTCACTATTTTCTGTTAACTAACCGCTTTAATACAAAAAATAATGTATCTTTTTGCGGGCTTTTTCATATCTCTAGCAAGAGAAACCATGTACAGGGACAACATTTATTTATATACAAAAAATAAATGAAATTTGACGGTAATACAGCGTGTCCCACGACGAACTGCGGCGATCGATTTCTCAGAAAGTAGGCTTTAGAAAAATTTGAAATTTTGGCAGCTAACTAAAGTCGATGGGGGCAATTCGCGCAAAATATTTTCAAGATGGCGGCACTTCCGGTTATACAGGAAGTAGAAGTTAACTTTCTTATTTTAAATAGAACACCATGTGTATAATCGAATTTTTGGATTCCTCGAAAAATTTTTGGATTCCTCGAAAAACTCTAGGTATATTTCATGTATAATATCCTATACCTAATTTCAAAGATATTTTGAATTTTATGCAAAAAATGACGTTTGCAGGTCTAGACATAACTATAAATATCTGCTTATCGAAGTCTCTATTATTTATTTGCGGTTAGCTTCCTTGTCCAAAAGGGTACACTATAGTGGCCTGTGCTGATATTTTTATAATAAATAAATATAGGGTGATCAAAAACTGACATTATAAATATACTTTAAAAAATCGTTGAAAGTTACTTTTTTCAAATGGAAACCTCCAATTTTTATAATTTTATCTTATTCAACACTTAAAATAATGGTGACTTTGTATAAAGTTGTCTATTCCAAAAATTTGTAGTTTTTAAGTTATTGATGATTTAACATTTTTTATTCTAATAATGCCAGACGGCTTCTAAGTTTTCTTGTTAGTTGGCCATGACAGGGAGGCCTGGCGGAAACAAAACCAATTGGTTACTATAGAAACGTAATATTTGTTGTCGTTTGACAATTACCTACTAAAATATTATTTATTTATTATAGTAATTATAATAATTATTAAACTAATAATCAATGCCGAGGCGATTAAATTACACACACGAGGATTATTTGAATTTGTTTATTATCTATGGGGAATCTAACAGAGTTTTAACAAGAACATGCCAGATATTTGCTGATAGATATCCAGATAAACAGAAACCGCCATCGGACAGCGTTAAACCAATGTTGGAAAACTATAAAAATGTTGAAACCGTGAAGACAAAAATTAATTAAAGAAAGCCTATTCCCATTATAGTCTAGTCTACACAAGAACACAACTTATTTTTTCAATAAATGTTGAAAATGTCCACCTTGTACTTCCAAACATTTTTCGCATCTCCGAATAAATCCCTCGTGGGTGACGGCTCTAATTGAAGCTGGAGATAAACCTTCGAACGCGTCCCTTACACTTGCCATACAGCCCTCTTTCGTTGTTAGTGGATTAAAATAAACGATTCCTTTTATCGTTCCCTATATAAAATAGTCTAAGACTGTCAGTTTGGGGGAACGAGGAGGCCACAGTAACGGTCCATTGTTGGCAATCCACTTGTCGTAAAACGTAACTTGTAAAAAGCTAGTAACTGCAACGGTTCTATATGGTGGGGCGCCATCGTGTTGGTAGAAAATTTGACTATGATCTGCCAAAGGTAAATTACTTAAATATTCGTTGTCCAACTCTTCAAGAATATTCAGATATCTTTCTCCTACAAAAGTTTATAGACATAATTTTATGGAAAGAAATGTTTTGATAATATTCATCGATTTCAAAATTCAATTAATTTAATCTGAAGAGTGCTCAATAAAAAAAAGAAGGTTTAGTATTTTAGGACTTTCTAAAGTACCCTGTATAAATAGCTTGTAAATATCTAACTAAAGATAACTTTCCTATAAAACTTGGGACGATATATTTTTTTAGATATGATGTGTTACGGTATGTGGACCAGTATTTGTATGAAGTAGTGTAGTGTGACCTGTATAAATAATTTAATTTAATTTGTTTATGTAATAATATTTACTAAATGATTTATCTAATTTTGGATTGATGCTAAATTGATAAAAAATTATTGTAATATTACCTAAATAGATTATTTTTCATTAAAAAAGTCCTTGTGTTTAGACAATGTATAACTTACCATTCAAATTTTCTTCGTGAAAATTCAGTTTTATTATTCCATCGTTCCTTACTGCACAAAACACATTAAATTGCCAGGATTCTTGAAAGTTCCGCGATCTTACTGCATAGGGATTCGAATCACTCCAAAAATGGGAACTGTGTCTATTGAAAAGGTCATTTTTAGTAAATTTTGCTTCATTGGTCCAAATTATATTGTCCAAAATTCTAGGGTTATCTTGTACCATTGATAAAATAAACTCGCTAAACTGTACTCTTTTTGGCAAATCAGTGTCTTTTAGATGTTGAACCAATGATATTAAATAAGGTTGGAAGTTATGTTTTAACAGAATCCTATGCACTGAGTTCCTCGAGATTCCTGATTGTCTCGGCCACGTTTCTTAGGGATGTCATTGGATATGCTGTAAAATATCCTAAAATTGCAATCTCGACATTTTCATTATCAACTTCCTCTTATTATTTTTTGCCTTGACGTTTCCAAAATTTTTAGTTTTTCAACATTTGTTTAACGCTGTTCGGTGAAGGTTTCTGTTTATCTGGATATCTATCAGCAAATATCTGGCATGTTCTTGTTAAAACTCTGTTAGATTCCCCATAGATAATAAACAAATTCAAATAATCCTCGTGTGTGTAATTTAATGGCCCCGGCATGATTTCTTTTTTAATAATTATTATAATTACGATAATAAATAAATAATATTTTAGTAGGTAATTGTCAAACGACAATAAATACTACGTTTCTATAGTAACCAATTGGTTTTGTTCTTGCCAGGCCTCCCTATCATGGCCAACTAACAAGAAAACTTAGAAGCCGTCTGGCATTATTTGAATAAAAAATCTTAAATCGTCAATAGTTCAAAAGCTACAAGTTTTTGGAATAGAGAACTTTATACAAAGTCACCCTTATTTTAATTGTTAAATAAGATAAAATTATAAAAATTGGGGGTTTCCATTTGAAAAAAGTAACTTTTAACGATTTTTTAAAGTATATTTATAATGGCAGTTTTTTATCACCCTATATTTATTTATTATAAAGATATCAGCACAGGCCACTAAAGTGGATCTTTTTGGACGAGGAAGCCACCTGCAAATAAATAATAGAGACTTCGATAAGCAGATATTTATAGTTATTTCTAGACCTGCAAACGTCATTTTTTACATAAAATTCAAAATATCTCAAAAAACCGTTCAACTTAGGTATAGGATATTATACATAAAATATATCTAGAATGTTTGGAGGAATCCAAAAATTCGATAATATACAAGTTGTTCTATTTAAAAAAAAAAGGAAGTTGACGTCTACTGCCGGTATAACCGGAAGTGCCGCCATCTTGAAAATTTTTGCGCGAATTGCCCCCATCGACTTTAGTTAGCTGCCAAAATTTCAAATTTTTCCAAAGCCTACTTTCTGAGAAATCGATCGCCGCAATTCGTCGCGGGACACCCTGTATTGTAAATAACATAATCCTATACAAAGTTAAATATGTGTGTCAGTGACTACCAATTTTTAGAACAAATTGTGAATATTCCACCGTTAAAAGTATCGCTTTAATAATATAACCCTTAATAAAGGAAAAATAGATTTATATGCAAAAAGATAAAATAAATTTGACGTGTTTGACCATATATATTAAGAAAAAATGTTCTTATAAACATCATGCACAAAAATTAAGTGTAACATAGGTAGAAACTGGTAAAATATTCATACGAATCCAATATGGTGGAGCAAAATGGCGCGCGTTAAAAACCGAGGGAAGTATAGTACAGAAAAGTGTTTCTTAATACAAAAAATTAGACCACCTTCATCGTTAAAAAAAGCTGAACGCATTTAAATTAAAATTAAAGCTTTAAAATTAATAAAATTTTTTAAAGGGCATGTTTCATTCTCCCAGAGCTACCATGCTTAAAGTACATCGAAACAAAACCCTAATATACACTGCGTTCCAGGATTGCTGTTGGAAAAAACTTCTTTTTTTTAAATCAGTTATCTGTTCGTTTTTTTAGCTCAATGATGAAGATTACGTTTAAAATTAAAAAAAAAAACAACATTTTTAAAACACTTGCCTATATTAAACTTTTCTATTCCAGTTCACTTTATATATATTTTTTTGGTTTGTTTTGTTTAATATTAGTATCTTGATGTATTTTCTGTATAACTATGTTTTGTTGTTAGAGTAATGTTTTTTGAATTATTAAAAGTGACAGGAATATTTTTTCTGAATTTGTATCTCGTCCGATATACTAACTAGAGAAAATACATTCTAGTTTTATTGTAAATATTTATGATAATTACTAATGGTGTTTTAAATGACTTTAAAATTGTTTTTAAATCAAAATGTTTAAAACAACAATCCTAGTTCCAGAGGCAAAAACATGAATGAACCCGGCATGAATGAAAAATTAAAAAGCGCTTAAATAACAAATCTTCTACAATTGCATTCAGGAAAATCCTGAGGACATTTACAATATGTATCATTGAGTTCATCATTTCGCAAAACATTATTTTTTTTTAATGAAAAAAAAATGATTAACTTTACAGTTGTACTACAGAATACAGTTGAATTAAACTTCAAAAATTCTATCTAGTAAACTACTTGGCCACTTTCTCATGTTGAAATATTTCTATTTATATGGGATTGTTTCATCCTCATAGAGCTGGAGTGGAAAAAATGTTTTTATATACCAAACTTGTAATTACAACGCATTTCACTGTGTTTTTAAACTTAATCCGTTTAAAATAAGTTTTTTTCGTTTTCAGAGGATTTTTTCATAGTTCTAAGGTTACCCTGTATAGTAGAGAAAAATGTTTTAAGATACAAAAAGATAAACAAAATTGGACGATCTTCACCGTTTTTTTTTAAGCTAAATGTAAAACAAATATACGATTTAAACTAATATATTATTTTCATCCCCCTAAAGCTATTCTACTTAAAGTATATCGTAACTAAATCTCAATATAGAGCCTGTTCCAGGATACTACATAAAATTTTGTTTGTTTTAAACATGTTTTACCTCAGAGGTGAAGATTATATTTAAAATAAAAAAACCACTTTAATAAAATACTCAAACTTTGCTATTCTAGTTCACCCTAATAATTTTTTTTGGCTTGTTTTATTTAATATTATACGTTGATTTATTTTCCGCATAACTATGTTTTGTTGTCAAAGTGAAGTTTTTTATAAGAATTGATAGGATCAGTTTGTCAGAATTTGTTGACTAACTAGAAAAAAAACAAATTTCAGTTTTAGATATTTTATACACATTTTTTTACAGTGGCTTTCAGGATATACATGAGGACATTTACAACATGCATCAATGGGTTGAATTAAAAACTAAGGTTTTCCGCAAAAAATATTTTTATTTATAAAAATAAATTGATTAACTCAACAAAGTACACAATACATCTTAATTAAAATTCAATAATTCTACTTAGTAAAATGTTTGGCCATTTTCTTCTTATGTTGCAATTATAGATCTACATTTTTAAAGAAACTAATTAAGTAGCCAAAGATGCCTAAACTATCACGAATCAAGTTTTTCTTATCAACAAGTATAAAATAACTGACTTTTCATTAACAATAGCGTCATCTAAAAGAAATTTTAAGCTTAGGCTACTTTCAAAAGTTAGTCCTTAAATATTTCTATTTATATTCAAGTACATTATATATTTTGTGTTTTTATTTTTTTTATTGGCGCATTCTTTCTACGTTGAAATGGTTTTCTTTATATATTATAATTTTTTCAGATCTTATGTTCATATTCTTTTTTTTTTTCTTTCTTCTTTTTTTTTTATTTTCTTTTCCTTATCGTTTCTTTATCTTTGTCTTTCTTTCAATCTTACATCTCCAGCAAGTTATGTATTGATTTAATTTAAATCTCTAGATAGAGATCTTATTCTAACTTCTCATGTTCATGTAATTACTTATTTACAGTTATACATTTAATTTGTACTGGCCTCATATCAGCTTTACCTTCCATTGTAACTATGAATGTAATTTGGAATAATAAAAATGTTTATTATTATTCTTATTATAATAATATTTGATTTTCAAAAATTAAGTTTTGTTTTCCAAAAAAAAAAGAACAACATTTTCAAATTAGAAACTTAACTCGACGTTTCCTTTCGCGTTTAATTTAATATTTTTTTCATCTCTTGTCCTTTAAGAGATTTTGATGGTGAGCATCGAGTATAAATCCTGTATTTAACTCTGCTCTTAAAACATCCAACAGCATACGCCCCTGTACGATTTCCCCTCGAGCAATCAAAACTCAGACATGAAACTTCCAGCATCAGGAAAAACCACTTTTCGCGTAGTTATTTTTCAGTACATCGAGCTGTCCCTCTTATACATTTCCACACTTACGGTTCTCGACTTTTGTTTCCATAAACACTAAAAATCCATATTTTCCATAACGGATTACGGAAAACCGTGACAAAGCAGCGGAAATTCAGTGACAGCGAGGTTGTGTTTTGTTCCGTGTGTGGTTTTGAAAGTGAATACGTTTTAGTGGTTGTTGTAGAGTATTCGCGGAACGTGATAGTGGTCAACAAACACAAAGGGATCAATGTGTTGCTAGCTAGTAATTAGTGGAAGTGGATGATTTTTCGGATGTCGTCACTGTTTGCTAAATAGATAATTTCTAGTAGCCTGTCAGCATTTATATATATATTTTTAATTGAGTAAACGAACTATATGAATGTAGGAAGATCGTTCATATTTTACATTTCCCTATATTTTTTATGAATAATTATATGAGGTTATACCGTGAATCCAAATTCTTTCTTTTGGTTGCTTTATTTTCCGATTTCGAATTCAAATTAGGATACTATTTAATCAGCCTATAGTAACTGGAAATCCATAACTAACATACATGGTACCTCGATCTATATTAAAGCTACACATCTGCGAGGCCAAATTCTTTATTTGTCCATTGTTAAGGTCATTTTGATGAGTTCTGACTACATTTAGGGGGTAGGGAAAACGAATTGGAACATAATGGAGTCCCGTAAACGTTTAAGGTAAAAATTAACCAAGAAAAATGAAACTTAAAAAGGATATACACATTTGTGGTACAAAAATGGATAATAATTTTGACGTTGAAACTAAATGTAACCGTTTATAACCTATATTTCAAAAGAAAAATATATTTAAGAAAACATTGAAAAACACAAAAAAAATTGACGCAATTGAAAGTTAACGATTCACGTAATTGGCATTATGTCCAAGCTTTGGAGGCTAAAAGTGCTACCATGCAGCCGTGTGTTAGTTGGTATATGGAATTTATACAGGGTGCCGTCAAAAAAGAAATTGACTAAACTAATTTCAATGTATTATATTTCAAAGCGGTTATTTGAAAGATTCTGTTGGCGCAAAACGTATTAAATAAACATGCAATATTTTTAGGTGAAAATTGTTAAATATTATACAAGGAATCAGCAAAGAGGTCATAGGAATATTTGAGGAAAAAACCTTTACTGAAGAACCACAGAATAATGAATAATATTTCCAAACTTAAACAGAAACGATTTTTTGCCAAACATTTAGTGTTTTTAAGGAACAGTTTTTTTAAGCCTGTTGAAATAATTGTGAAAAATTTAAAATTAAAAGTTATATTTATACAGGGCGCATCAACAAGGTGTTTAATAGCGCCTAAACTTCAAGACGTATAAAACAGTTTCATATGAGAGCTGCAGGATTTAAAGAGGTGCATAACGTAAAAATGTGTTTTACTATACAGTATCTCAAAAAAGTAATAAACCAAAAAATGTATTTTTTCATTATTTATAATTAATTATATTATTATTATGGTTTTGAATAGATAATAACACCGTTTATTTACCCCTGCCTAGTACTTCATTACTCATGGCCCTCATGGGTGCAGTGGGTTCGTAGGGTAAAATTTGAAAAAGAATATTTTTTACATTTTAATGTGTCACGTTCTAGTAGAGTGTATACAAAATTTCAGCTCTTTTAAGTAAATATTATAGAAATTATCTCCCTTCAAAGAAATTTGATGTGACGTCAGAATTTCAGAATTCAGAATAAAAAGATTGCTTTACGAGCCTGTTACTCAAATGACCCATGCCTGGGAACATTATTATAAAAGCTCATAAGTCGCGGAAAAAGTATGTTATTCTACTCGTAGGTAATAGCTATTACTCACGAGGATAAAGTTTGCGAAACGAGCCGAAGGCGAGTGTCGTAAATCACCTGTGATGATTATACATGATCGTTGATTAATACATTATTTTGTCATAAAAAGTCATATTGAATTAAGAAATTATTTATCATAATATCGTTTATAAAAAACATTTTTTTGAAATCTGTTTCACTGTATTGTTTTTTTTTAATAAATCCACATATCCACTTCAAAAAATGCGCATTGTAGTTGTTATTACAATGAAGAAAAAAATGACAGCTATCAAACTGAAAACTTTCAGAAAAACTGCAGGAAAAAGCCTACAAGACCTGATGTATAATAATTAAATTAAAAAAATTTTAAATAAAAAATTCACAGTAAAATGCTAAAAACACAAAAACAAAATCACAACATTTGCAAGACGCGGAGTGATTGTCAAAACCTGCGAAATTAATGACAGCTCATTCAAAAACAAATGAATGATCAGCAAAAATAAATACGGAAGACGGTAACCAGCCTACTAAACTTTACTTCTAAACTATTTAAAGGAGTCAATTAAATATTTGGTGATTTGGCCAACAAATTATATACATAACTTACACTGTGCGTCGGTTTCTTATAAGTTATGTATTGGAACAATAAAGTTAAATGCACAAGACAGAAAAAACGTATTTTTAGCCATACTTTCATTTTCATGGACGGCAAAAGGTAGTTAGAACTCAGCAATACCATGCGAAATTCCTCCTCCCTCTTATTATTTTTAATACTCGTTAATAAAGATATGTTTTTTTTTAACGTCTTTAAAGGGGGAGGGCTGGCTATAGAACAAAATAACTTTCAAAAGAATATATTTATATCGCTAAAAGTGATTTTAGTAAAAACCTTTATTGAAGCTAGTTCATCACCAACCTCCTTATTTCTAAGCATCTCAAGCTTCTACTATATTTATCTGATCATACAAACATAAACAAAAACATTAAGAACTTCCACAACCCCAGACCAAACATCCCAGTGAAGCAGTTTAGGAGAAAATGTTTGTTTGCAATTATTTTACCTTGGTCTTCTATCTAAAAAGGTGCCCACATATTCCGAAACAGAATATGCAAGAAAAAGCTTTGTTTTTGGATAAAATTGGAACAAATGATTGTTTTTCACTCTTTCTATAGTACCCATTGTGAAACTATTGTTCCAAGATTATTTTAATAGCTTTTGTCAAGTGCACTGATTTACTTTCTCTTGATTGCCCAAATAAATAAATAGTTGATATTTTAATTGTCTAAATCTTAGTTCTTTTATTCACGGGGATTTTCATACGATAAATAAAAATATAGGCAAAGGCGATCACAAAATAGGGATTGTTTGTCTTTGTTGCTATTTGGTTTTGGTACCTCATAAGTTTGTCATTTTCTCGAAAGCGAATGAGATTCCAAATTTCAAAAAATGTATTTACAGATTCGAGATCAGGTAATCTAAACACACCGTGAAAAGAGAAGAATATAAAAATATGTGAATATAGACATAAAAACAAAGAAGAATTGTGTGTGTATGAGGTGAACGATAAAAACGGCAATTATCTACCCGTAGTAGCTAAAAATAGTGTAGTTAAAAATGCACGGGTACCCAGTAATGCAGGTGGTGCAGTACCACATACCACCTGCCATGATGCCGCCTCATTGCGCGTCACATTTGCCACATACAGGTAATTTGAGGTATTCATGCATGCACGCAAAAACCGTTTCATTTCGATTATGATAGCAATTTGCGTGGTAAAGTTAATTTAATGACAGGCTTGTGCTATTTTACTTTAAATATCAAAATTAAAATTAAAATAGCTTAAACTGAAGTAAAAGAAATAATTTTAGAAGTTTAAAATCAAAAATTTTAAACCATATTACTATTAGTTAGTTAGATTGAGTTAAATCTACTTACAATATTAACTCTTTTTATTAACCGATTTTCATAAGTTTGGTTATTCTGGGGACATATTCTAGACATAATAAATTACAAAATTAGAGTTACAAAGATGTTTTAGGAACCCGTATTTATTGGCAAGCTTCTGGTGTATGATGTAACAAACCTGGTTATGTCGATGGAGGTGGTCCGTGTTTGCTAGGTAAGTGCAGCTAGATGTTATATGCTGTATAGTCTCTGATCTCTGGCTATGTTTTCGACACTAATCGGATTCAACGGACTGGTCCTTGATGATGAATTTCGTATAATACCTTTAATATAGTTGTCCATCCTTCAGTCACCTGTTGGATGCTTCTTTATCTACGTGTGGTTGATTCAAGCCGTTGTGATGTCGGCCGTGCAGTGCCATTTGAGCCCACTGTTCTTGTTTGTCGGGGTTTGAAAGTGATTTTAGGATGATGTTGTCACTTGCGATATTAAGTGGAGAGTATGAGTTGTCACTTAGGGTCACTATGCGGTGGAAGCTTGATGTTTGTGCCTTGTTGATGAAGAATCTCTCAAGTTTTGCAGTTATCGGGAGTACGAATTGGTTAAGTCAACAAGGAATCTTCCATCTTCTCTTCTTGGTAAGGTCATTCAGAGAGTTGATGACCTTGGGTGGTGTGACTTGTACTTGGTCATCATTAAGCGAGTTATTTGTTGTCGTCCTTCTAGCTCCGTGTTAGTGCAGTTCAAGATTCCTGTAGGTCAGCACGGGCACAATATAGGTGTTAATTACTGTAATGAGATTTCCGGCGTTCAGTTCTGTCTTCAGAAGAGCTCCCACTCTTTGAACATACTGATCATTCAGCTTGCTCTTTCCTTGCTTATCGTGGAGCAGTCTAGCTTGTTGGAATCAGGTATTTGTAGGTCTCTCCTTGGTTCATCGCAATAACTATTTCTCCATTGAGTAGGGCTACATCACCAATGACTTTGCCTTTTACGGTGTTTAAGGATTTACATTTTCCATTCCAAATTCCATATCGATGTCTTTCGAGAAGGTGTAGGTCGCGTCAATAAGCTTTTTCAGTATGAAACCATAGAGCTTAATATCATCCGTATACAGAAGGTGGGATATGGTGCGGGAGTTGTCTCTATTGGCTTTGGTGTTGAAGCCATGCCCTGTATTATTGAGCAACGTGGCGAGGGGGTTCATCTCTAAGTAGAACAAAAGTGAACTTAACGAGTAACCTTTATAAATTCCCCTATTGATGTGTATCTCATCGGTGGTAAGAGATTGATCGTCATTATATATCCTTAGGTTCGTTCTCCACTGTGTTTGATAGTTACCAGGAAATTGATGATCATAGGGTGAATTTTGTATATTCGTAGACTCCTATGAGCCAGGATTGTGGTTCACTGTCAAACGCATTTTTAGCATGTGTAATTTTTCGTTGTTTTTTCGGTGCCTGCTTAAATACCACAGAGTCGATGATAAGTTGTTCTTTGTAACCTTGATGGTCTCGAATGCATCTCTTCTATTCCTCGGCTAATAGGTTATGTCTATCAATATGGTGATAGATACAATTTTGTGACTTTTTATTTGACAATGAATTACTAGTGGACTATTTTCGGACCCAGTTTTTAGTAAGAAATGCTGTAGTTCTAAATTTTAATGAATTTTTTATGGTTCATTTTTTGGCAAATTAATCATTATGGTGGCTATCAATATGGTGATAGATACGATTTGCATCCTGTCAGGATCTTGTACATGGTGGACAAACAGGTGATGAGCTATACTGGGATGGGTGTTCTGTCCTAGTGCTTTTGGGTAGCATAGTTGTAGTGCCCAGCATGAGAAATGCGGGGTTTATCTCCCGATGATGCATTATTTTGGTAAAATGACGGGCCATAGCTTCATGGAGGACCTCAAATTTCTTATACCAAAAATTGTGAATAAGGTCAATTCCTGGCGACTTCCAGTTGCTCGTTCCCTTAATAAAGCTGCTAACTTCCTCCTTGGTGATGGTTAAATTCCATTTGTGGTGTTTGAATTTGATCACGTTGAGATTGTATCCATTTAGCATGTTCGGTTATGTTCTTTTGGTTTTTCCCAGATGTTTGACCAATACTCGGTCAAATGCTCTTTGCTTGGCAGCAACTTCTTAGATCATCCTTATATGACTTTTAATTTTTGGTCCAAATTTGAAGTCATTTGGGTTAGTTTTTAGGCTATGCCGCGAACTGGCAGACAGACCGACAGACGGCCGACAAAATTGAAAAAACATATTTTTTGCCATTTAGGGACGCTTACTCGAAAAGATATGTAAAACCTTAGCCATCTTCAATTAGTATCACAATTTTACTAGTCGACCCCTATACCACAGTTAGCTATGGCATACAATTTGAAATCAATCCATTAAGTAGTTTTAAGGCTTAATTTTAAAATATTTCATTAAGCCGCCATTTTGTTCCACCATCATGAATTCGTACCAAAATTTTAAAAGTTGATTCCAATATAATACTTTGATGTGCAAAATTTGAGACCAATTTTACAAACATTTAATTAGACCTACCCCCGGTTGCGGTTAATTGCTGTTTAGAATATTTAACCGAGCTTTCGGATTTGACAAGCTGCTTACAGAAATCTAGGAACTCGCTGTCAAATTCGATATTCCGTTAAACATTCTATACTTTAATTGAGCTTTGTTCAACCGACCATAAATTAGTAATTTTGTTACGCCATGTTGGATTTGTATCAATACTTTTACCAGTTTATTTCTATATAACACTTGATTATTGCGCAAAATTTGAAAACAAGCGATAAAGTAGCTTAATATTTGATTAGACCGCCATTTTGTTCACTCATCTTGGATCTGTACCAAAATTTTATTAGTTTATCCCTATACCACAACTTTTAGGAACCCTGGAACGTGATGATCTGAAAGAATGTCGATGGGAGATTTTTTCACGATTAGGTAGTCGTTTTAACATACACGAATTCTCTTAATGGACTTTTTTTTATCATAGAAAATAAAATAAGAACAATTTGAATACTACATATAAAGTTATTACCGAATAATTATAATGCATGCATAATTTGTGTGCTAAAATTTGTTAGGAGGGCAGTTCCAGATAAAAGCAAATTTAGCAATTTTTTGCATATACAATAAAATAAATTAATTTATGTTTCACTTTCCTTCAATTATTTAATAGAGTGATGAGATCTATTGAATTTCTGTAAAAAATGCGATGTTGTCATTAAAAAAAGAATTGTTTCACTACAATCTTCAAATTGTAGTACAAAAGTTGTTGACTTTTTATTGGACTATCAATGAATTACCAGTAGACTATTTTCGGACCCAGTTTTTAGTAAGAAATGCTGTAGTTCTAAATTTTTGATAACTTTTGTATAGTTCAATTTTTGGCAAATTAAGGGTTTTCGAACTATGCAGTCAAAAAAATACCAGTCCTAAGATATTCGAAAATCATTAAAATCGATTAATAAATAAAAAATGTATTAATGGTGAAAATAGTATACAGTTTAATTTGCAAAGTAGAAGGCTGATGGAAAAACATCGATCTTGGGTTTAGACTTTGCCATAGTACAATTACGTTTCGACTTTGATTGCAGATGACATCTTCAGGAGTAGTTATTTTAAAAAAATCTTAGTGTAAAGATGTTTATTTAAGCTGGAATAGTTGTGACTTTTCTCTTTTATCATAATATATATTATAATGTGCTTTAACTACATATGTTTGCTTTCAGCAGCTCCACCAGCAGGAGGCGTTCGAAAATACGTCTTTTGGTGTTGTGCCTGCGGTGGTTTAGCAACTATCTTGGGAGCTTTATTTCTAGCTGTATATTTTCTTCTCAGGACGTACACCTCGACTTTAGGATATTTTGAAACAATCCCCACTTTCGTTCCTGCTACTATGGTGAGTACGATAGCCCTTAGACTAGTATAACAACTTTGGAACTACTACTTAAAACTTTAACTTTATACTATACTTTTTCTTTGACTCCAAAAATCAAATCTAGTGATTGCTAATAGATGTCGCTAGTAGTATATATTTCAACACTTATTCTGGTATGATTTATATCGAATATAAAGGTGATTCCATAATAGAAGTAAAATTTGGTTCCTTAATTGTATTGTTATTTTCACCTTTTCTACTTTTTTTTTCTCTCTATTTATCAAGGCCATGTCTTGTTTTTCATATGATTTTGTTTGTATTTCAGCTAATTCTGACTGGTTTGTGCGTAATAAGTTTGGCTAGAAGAAAGAATAGATATAGTTATTTGGTAAGTATAAAATAATGTGTTTAAAAATAATGTTTCTATATATCCAAAATTTTAGTAGCTTAAAATTATTTAACTTAAGGGAACAGTTTATACGGTGGTGCTAAAGACTGAAATAACTAAGTTCTATAGCAAGAAAGATAAAACACTTGCTTGCCAACAGCCTCTTGTAGTCGTTCCTGTGGTAGCAACAGAGCATGTTGCTGGAATATTATTTTTATTTAGTGTAGGCAAAATATTTGGGAAAGTGGTTTTGTCAAAAGTATATAAACACATCTAAACTGAATCCTTTTTGTTATTAATGCGCCAATGGATATACTTGAAATGTATGCCTGCCTATTGGCTAAGATGTAGCGGGTTCAAGTCAGAGGTTACGCTGATTGGTAGATAGACTTTAAGAGTGGGGCAAAATAATATTTCTGTATTCAGTATGAATATAATTTTAATCTATTTTCAAGCCTTCAACACCTAGTGGCTCTCTCTTTATTTTACGACCTTGATATTAGAAGGTTAGCATTGTCATTCTAGAGGAAATTACAATCTTTTTTAGCTAGCCTTTGACTGGTTTTTCCTCAATGTTGTCAATAAGAGCACTATTGAAATATAAAAAACTATAGATCCCCTAAAAGTTTTATCTGGGAAGTAGATTGTAATCCCGCACAGATCAAACGCATGTCTTACCCGATTTAGGCGTACTTAGTTTTTTTCTATCTGCGAATTTCATTTAAATTTCTTATTTACGGCTATATCTAGTAATTTGATCTTAGTGAATCGCACTTTGTTAATTAATTCTTTTATTTTGAACTTAGTACTTTCTATGTTATTACTTCCAATTGGGTCCTTTTATATTTATTTTAATTCATAAGACAATATAGTTTGTTTTTTATATTTTTTGTTACTTATTATGTTTTTTTTTATTCTTGCATTTTTATTAATTTTCTTTCTTTTTTATTAACTTTGTTTTTTGTTTTTTTTCATGACTATTAATTAAAAAATCACCTAAGAACGTTTTACAGATCAAAGTTTGCGGCCTGTGTTGTCTGGTGTGTGCCTTAACTTGTGTCCTGGTTACCATTACCACGACAGTTATACATATGAATCGGCTGCAAACATTGCGAGAGTGTGTCTATACTCAGAAAACACGAACGTGCACCTGCTACTCAGTCCTGCTGGAAGCTCAATCCACTGCTGACGATGGTAAGATATTTTATTGGTATAATTATAGGTTTTGTCTTGATTTTAAAAGCACAGGTCTCCTGGACAAAGAAAAATGATGTGAACATGCCCAAAACACTTTATTTGAGTTATAATCGGATAGAAAAATGGGGAGCGCGCATATAATGACTGATCTAAATGCAAGCTATGGGAATATGGATGGTCCATCGAAATCGTACCAGGAAAAGATCTTGTAAAAAAACCTGAAACATGTCAAGCTTGATTGTCAGGTAGACAACTTTTGACATAAATATCAGAATCCAAACCTCATCTTCCTAGGCGGGGGTGTTATCCCCAAAAATTTTTGAAATAGAAAAGGGGGTCAAGTGATATGTCATTGGAAAGGGTTTATTTGAAAATCGATTAGTTCATATAGAATCTACATCGCCTTAAAACGGCATTAATATATTTGTCAAAAAGCTAAACTTACCATATCAACGAAGTAAATGTTGAAACAAACGTTCATACAGTCATATAAATTATCTTCAAAGCGCTGTCCGTCCCCATAAGTCTTCCAGTGTATTTGAGGGAGTGCAATAAACTTTGATTTTTATGTCCCCACAGAAAGAAATCCAAAGGATTTAAGTCGGGTGAACGCGGAGGCCACTCAATTACTCCCCTTTAACCTATCCACCGACCAGGAAGATTTCCGTTTAAATCCGCGAATCGCAAGGCAGGCAAAAATACCAGTCAATATGTTTGATTTTTGGGTATTTTGTGAGTGTGCCTCATGAAATACCTTGGGTTTGAAATCGGTCTAGTAATGACAGTTGTGACGATTAACTGCGATATTAAAAAAAATACACTCATCTGAAATGCACACATTAAATAAGAAATTGGCATTATTCATTGCAAGATCATTCATAATTTCTCAGAACTGTAAACGAACTTGTCCAAATAATCACTGCGGTTGTGTTCTCACATTTGTTGTTTTTAAAATAAAGTTCAATCACTTCCACTGTTTCTGGAATAGTATACACTATGACGTATAAAACAACATGCAGCATGGATAAGCGAGGTGCAAAAAAAAACCTTTTCCGTAAAGATTAAAAGACAGCTTATAGTATTCTGTAAACTTTGCCCAAATAATCTGCAGGAATGTGTGATTGTAGAAATTGGCGATAAGAAAAATTTAAAGTTTTACTTTACTTTAAATGAATTCGATTTAATTTTTGCTTTTTTCTACAAATGTATCAATGCACTTTTAAAGCCTCGTAGCTTCTAAATGAATTGACCGAATTTCAAAAATAAAGCGCCAGTAGATGGGGAATCAAAAACCCTTTCCCATGACGTATCACTTGACCCTCCTTTCTATTTGAAAAATTTTAGGGGATGACAGCCGCGCTTAGGAGGGGGCAGTTTTGGCTGTAATTTTTGCGTCAAAAGTCCCAATTTTCTCGGCAGTTATGCCGTCTGGTACGTTTTCGATGGATCAACCTGTATATGATTTCTGCGAATCATATCGACTTGAGTTAAAATTTTTTTGAAGCCGTTGCCGTTATTAGGCACACATACTACAAATTACTACTACAAATTCTCTTTCAAGATAATAATTTTTTGTGAGCTTGTGCATAAACAATATTTATAGATCTTCATACAAACAAATCACACATAATTTACTAGTGGTTAAGTTGCATGCGTAGTTTACATTATTCTTCTTATATTATTAACTTCGAAGCAAATGTACAAAATACTTTCTATGAATTATTTTTGGTTGCTTTCTATTTATCCAACAATAGTCTGCAGAATATTATTAGAAGGTATATAATTATCACCGTTATTTGTTCTGACTGTTTAGATTTTCATTTTAATAATTAGATCGGAATCCAAGTTGAGACGTTCAAGTTTAAAACTACGTACTACAGGGGCGTGCAGTCCATGAAAGCAAGGGAAGCAGTGCTTCCCAAAAAAAAATTACCAAACATCTTCTAAAATTTAATTTTTGAAATAGGAAACCATTAATTTAGTTTATATTAAAAATACTAAAATATTATCTTAATTATCAAGCCCATAATAAATGCGGCCTTGACTCCGACCAAGCAATAGAATCGAATAGAACCTAAGCGGGCCGCTAGCTTCTCTGTAGCCAAGTTCTGTATGCTTGATTTCCTGTGAATCGAGCCAGAGGTTATTGAACTTTCCACCGGCTGTTTGCAATTTTTGCATTTCAGTCGCTTGCTTTAAGTGGGGGCGGAAGCTATCGTTGGAGTAGGTTCTTTGTTTGAACGGCTAACCGTGTGTTGTGTGATATGTACGTCGCGTCGAGCATGGTGCGATATGGAAGACAATAATACCTTCAACTTCGGCTGTCGGTAATAACGTTGAAAATGTTAGAGAATTTAGTAAGAAGAATGTGTGGTGTATGTCTTAATAATAAAGAGATTTTCAACATTAAATTTCGCTGATGAGCTTCAAATAATTTCCAAAGAAAAAATCACAAAAATGAAAAATTGTATTAGACATTTTTATCCGGAAAAACAATACGAACAATTTAAATGGCTAACAGGGTGTGAAAATATAAGTACATTATTTTGTTGGGTATGTTTACTTTTTGAAAATGAAAAAGGTCTCTGGAATAAAACTGGTTTTTCCAATTTAAACAATTTCCATAAAGCTGTAAAAAGACACATTATGTCCAAAGCGCATTTGTAGGCCGTCATAAAAGAAAAAGTCTTCGGCAAAACCAGGGTTTTTGGACTGTTTGAAACGAGATTTTAATTTTAATTATTTGTTGAACATATTTTCAGAAATATTTCCATTCTCGGACAATGTTTTACAAATCAAAACAAATGATATTGCTTTTTGCCTAAAAAAAGTGGATGATTTTAAGTCCATGTTAAGCCAAAAAACAACAAGGTGAAGAGACAGAACAAGGTGGGAGATATTCAAACATCACACAGACGCCTCTTTTGTGAAATAATCGATCAAATTCAGCAACAAATAAACTATAGATTTAACGGTTTAAATGATTTTTTAAAGGAAAAACTTTTCCAAAAGATTCGTTTAAATCTCTTCTAATTCATTATGGCCAGTTCTTCGATCGAGTGTTACTGCCATCTGAACTAAAAATGATTTACGAAACTGATGACATTAGCGCAAGAAATAACGCTAAGGAACTAACGCAATTTTTAAAAGACAAGGAGCTGGAAGATTCCTACACCGAAGTGTCGAAATTGTGTGAATTAGTATTGACAATACCTGCCACAAGTTCGTCAGTAGAACGCATTTTTTCATCATTTAAACGTATAAAAAATTTCGTGAGAAATTCAACGGGGCAGGAGAGACTTTCGCATACATCGCTGTTGTCCATTAAAAATAAACTTCTCCAAAATATGTCGGAGCATCGACGTTTTTATGATGACGTCATTGAGAAATTTGTAAAAAATGATCGAAGAGTCGAAATACATTACAAATAGGTAAGTTTCTAAAAATTGCTTCCCTTTCTTAAAATTTCACCGCACGCCCCTGACGTACTACTTGTCTGGCTAAGAGTGGGGAAGCAAGAGCCCAGAGAAACTATTTTTTTTGGCTTGACTTTTTAGTCGTAAACAAACTGCTGCCAATTATTCAGTTCTCCAGAGCCATAAATAAGAATTTTATTTTTAGATGTATGACCTTTAAAATGTGGTCTACACTTTGAACTTTAAAGGGATTTGAACTTCTGTTAGTTTTAAAGGGCAAATTTTTTCCATCAATGTGGACCCAAGTCTATAATAATATCATAAATATTATTAAACCCCAATGTCTATTTATACTTCTATATGTAGAATATTTTTTAAATTTATTTTTAATATTAGTTTCATCAAAACTATGTTAGCCCTATTATCTTAATGTTTTTTTTTTGAATACTTGAAAACTTTTAATGTCTAGCTTATAAATATAATTTAATGCCTAGCTTATAAATATTATAACTATAAAAATTAAAAACACAATTATAGTACAAACTATACAGGGTGTTTCTTAACTACGGTACGTATCTCCAGGAGATGATTTCTTACTTCATTTAAAAAAAAGTTCCTATGAACATGTGTCCGGGTTGTCTCGATTTTGATACAGTTAAAAAAAATCGGTTTTTTATCAATATCATAAATATTCTTAAGCCGATTTAATTGAAATTTGGCAGTGTTATTTGTAGTACTAAGGCCCTAATTTAGCCCTAACTACATTGAAGTTATTGGATCCAGTCGTGTCTCAAGGGGCACCGTAACCATCAATATTTGAAAAAAAAAGTACGCCACTGACCCTTTTTGCAGTTTTTATAGTTTTTTCAGTTTAAGCAACTAAAAATACAACTTTTTGGTTTCTTGTGTTTTGTTCGTATCTAGCTTCATTTTCGACAAAAAAAATCACTTTAAACCACTCTAAATGTTTTTACACCTACCGGGGGGAGTTTACGTTACTGATCAGCATACAGTGATAGAACTGTCACTATCATATCCGTAAATTTTAAAGTTGTCAATTAGCAGTGCTTCCATTATGAATAATTTTAGTAATTCTGGAATGACTGACATGAACTTTATTTATGGATTAGCAAATGAAAATTCGGAAGAGGCACGGAGAATTTACCAAGACAGACAAACGATACATGCAAGATTAAGTGAAACTGGCAGTTTTAATAAAAATACAGGTGGTGGAAGAGCAGAAACTGTAACAACGCCTGAACTAGATGAAGCTATACTTAATGCGGTCGAAGAAGATGCTTTAAATAGTACCAGGAAGATTACACTGCATGCTATCATTAATTATTATAACAACCATTTTTGGGCCGATGAAAATCCCCACGTTATTAGAAAAAGTCATTTTCAGCAACAATTTTCGATGGACGTATGGGTAGGAATTATTGATGACTACTTAATTGGCCCCTGTTTTTTGCCAGCAAGATTAACAGGTGAATCCTATACAGACTTTTTACGAGAACGTCTACCCAATTTGTTAGAAGATGTATCCCTACATGTAAGAGCGAATATGTGGTTTATGCACGACGGGGCCCCAGCTCATTTTAGTGTCCTCTAGATTTCTATTTATGGGGTCATTTGAAAGCTCTGGTTTATAAAACTCCTGTAGTAGATGTAAGGAATACTCCAGGGATTAAACGTGTCAGACAATCAATGACGAAGCGATTGCAATCGTGTATTTTATCAGATGATAGTCATTTTGTTCATCTACTTCAAGGTCGAAATTGTTTATTTTTTATTTCTCTGTAATTCATGTATAGTAACTAATAGAAAGTTTTTATTTTTTTAATGTTGTCCATGAATATTTTTTAAAGTAGTTTAAAGTTATTTTTATTTTTTTTTCTCGAAAACGAGGCTAGATACGAATAAAACACAAGAGACAAAAAAGTTGTATTTTTACTTGCTTCAATTAAAAAATGCTGCAAAGAGTTAGTGGCGTACTTCATTTTCTCAATAATAATGGTTGCGGTGCTTCTTGAGACGCCACTGGACTTAATAACTTCAATCTTGTTAGGACTAAATTAACGCCTTAGTACTAAAAATGACACTGCCAAATTTTAACCAAATCGGCTTAAGGATACTTATGATGTTTATAAAAAACCGATTTTTTTTTTAAAAATTTTAACACCCCGTATCTTAGAATCGAGACAACTCCGGACACATGTCCATACGAACTTTTTTTCTTAAAATGACCTAAGGAATCATCTCCTGGAGTTACGTACGGTAGTTAGGAAACACCCTGTATAAAATGAAATTAATATATTGTTGGAATACATTTTAAGACGTTGTATAAATTAGGTAAACTGGTTGCACCAGGAACTTCATTCTTGATAAATACTTCTTTTTATCAAGGAAAGTAAAGAAAATTTCAGTTTAGTTGAGCACGTAGCTCTTTTCTAGTGCTGAATTTGGTTGAATTAGGTTCAAACAATTTCAAAACTCTACATTCATGCGTTGAACTACTGACGTCACATCAAAATTGGTTTAAAATGTTTCGGAACAATTTCTTCACTGCCAAATTTAAAACTAAAGAAGGATTAGCCCGTAAGGTTTATTTGGTTTTTATGGCTTTGCATTCATTAGAAATATTACAAATATATTGAAATTGTATGTAATCATAGCCACTGGCCAAAACAACAAACATGTGGCACACATTGAAAAATACTGAAACTTTCTAATGGTGGAATGGTATGTTTATCGTTGGCAAAAGTTTTCTTAAGAATTTTTGGAAAAGCTCTCCATACCATACGAAATAATTAAAAAAAAATCGTAACCAGTATACTGTGGCGACCATTCTTCACAGTAGATTTGTTGTCGCAGGTGTTCTATAGAATAAGACTGAGACGAATAGTATACAATTTACGGAATATGGAAGATTCTAGAATTACAAAATACTATTATTTTTCGATTATGCTTGCCCACCTATTAAGATAACTGCTGCTTTCTGGAGATAAAGGTTTATTTTTCCAATGTCAAGACATTGTCTGATTTAGTGCTTGGCTCATTTTTATTTTGTGCTAATACATAAAAAATGGTCGAGTTTTACTTCAAGAATAATAGCAACGACACAAGAATACGAGAACAGTTTAGGGATAATATTCAGACCGGTCACACAGTACCATTCGCACTACCTATAATTCATACGAAGAAGTTATTGCGAGAAACAGTCTCTAAGAAATAAGAAAAGGACGATACAAAGAAATAAAGAAAGATATATTAATATATTACTTTATTATTAAAAAAATTGAAGAAAATCTATGAGACTGTGTCAGAGATATAGGATATCTGGATAAGTTCAAAACGGATACAATGATTTTAATATTAAGCAAGTCTAACAATTAAATGAAGCACAAAAAAGAAGGAGACAGGAATTTGCTCAAAATATAAGAGCAAGTCTTAATCAAGATCCAGATTATTTCAATACAATTTTATGGACCAAATGAGGCGATATTTACCATTGCCGGTATTTATAATCGTATATAAATACTGCCTTATTTGGCCCTATATTGCTTTTCAAGTACGATCCTCAATACAAGCTTGGTGCGGAATTTTGAGGCATAAGGTGTTAGGGCCTCTTTTTATTCGTGGCAAATAGGTTAAGATATCTGGAACTTTTGGAAAATCGAATTGAGCAGTTTATTAATAAACTACCGCCTTAAACTTGCCAAAATATAATTTGGCAACAAGACGAGGCTCCACCCCATAACACTGTGGCAATAAGAGACTTTCTTCAAAATAATTATTAAGTGTGGATGGGGAGATATGGAACAATCAACTCTCCAGCAGGTTTAATGTCCATTTATACCTTCCTTTGGGGCTATTTGAACACAGTTTATAGAGAAAGAAATAATAATAATGAAGAAATTCAGAGAAAAATTGTCGATGAAATAAGAAATTTAAATTTGGATGAGTACCAGTTACGATAAATGTGACGGGATGATGGGAGACAGCAAAAATTATAGGTTTTAATTATTTTCTTGTTTATGGTTGTTTATAAGTTTGAATTAGTACCATGTTATTTTCAAATTTAGTAAACAGAATTTAAAAACAATTTAAGATGTTTTATCTCATTTCGTAAATATTTTGTAGGATATTAGCGCAAAACAAAAATGAGTCAGGGAGGTTTCCTTATAAGTTGATTATTTTAATTGGGAGACATTATATTAGCCCGTCTTTTTCTTTTGCCATATTCGATTCGTACAAAGATTTGGGAGTTTCTTCCTACCAGACATTGATCATAGTATCCTTATGATGACATTGGTGTAACGTGAAGTAAAAATATATTAATACTATTGCTCCTAACGAAAGTCAAAAGACAACAGTGTAATTCAATTCCAATTGCCCGTAGGCTCGCTACCGTAGTATCCTTGTTATGATGTTGGTCTAACATGAAATACAAATATGTTATATGTCAAATTAAAAAAAATATATATTTTAAGATGCCATTTTGTTCTGCCATGTTGAATTGTACCAAAATTTTACCAATTTGTTCCTATATCACATAATTCTTGCGCAAAATTTTAAGTCATATGAATATAAAGACCTTTTTATGCTGATTTTTCGCACATTTTATTTACCAACCATTTTGTTCCGCCATAGTGGATGCGTACAAAATCAGTTCATCGTTATATCAATTGAAAAAGAAGTTTTTTCGGACCGATTTTTAAAACATTTTATTGGGCTCCCATTTCTTTATATCACCCTCAATGTGTACCAAAATGTTTCCCAATTTATACCAAAATTTTACCAGGTCATCTCTATATCACATTTCATTTTTGCGTAAAATTTGAAAAAGTAGCTTTTTCAGACTGATTTTTATTATTCCTATCTTGAATTTGAACTGAAATTTTAGCAGCTAATTCCTATATCTCTTTTGTTTTTTTGCATTGATTTTTTAAACACTTTATTAGGTCGATATTTTTTTTCGCCATGTTAGTTTTTTAACAAAACGTTAAGTTCTATCTATGACCCTTACCAACTTTGAAGATATTCGGGTGATTTTTTAGCTATGCCGATTGGAAATGTCAAAACATGCTTTTCGACAACTAGAGACCGTAAAATATGAAGATCTGTAAAAACCTGGCAGACCTATTGTTTCACGACTACCTTTTTACCTCTTATAAAGAAGGTAATACAACTTTTAGTGTTTTTAATGATGATTATTTTATTTTAGGGATGAGATTTGTCTTCGATTCCACGCCTGACTGCGAGGTCATACACGGAGCCTTGTATTCCTGTCTTAGAGCGATGTTTGGACTGTCCGTTAGCGGAATACTGGTGTGCATTTTTTCGTGTATGCTAGTTTATCAACTATTAAGGTAAGCCTACAACTTTGTGGTAAAAACTTATTAATATCGTGTTTTTGTATATGTACAGGATATCCCGAAAAATGTGCCCAGGTTTGTAGAGATCAATAGGACAACTAAAAATATTGCTAGTTTATCATATATAAATTGCACCTAAAATGCTCACGAACTGAGATATTTCCGTCTTAAATTTAGAATATTAAAACATTTTTCCAAAATAATGTTGCTTAATGTAACTTAATTATATTTGGATAGTTGTTGTTGTAACTTAGGGTAATTACAATCGCATAAAAAGTCAGTTGATGGCAGATCAGGTAGTGATTGAAAATATTTCAATGAATAAGGCTCCTTCTGGTCTCCTAGACGTTTTTAAAAATAATACATAGGGTCAAGGGAGGTATCAGCACGCCCTCTTTATTTTGAAGAATTGCTCAAAGGGCTCAAATTACATAAGGCTTATCACGTTCCGGTATCTGAAAGTTATTGTCAACCTGGAATGTTGTCACGGCGGTTCTTCTCCCTCTGGAAATTTTGTGTAAAAGCACCTATGAAAGTAATTATAAGAAAATGGCCTTATAAAACTCTGCAGTTATACAATACAATAAATGGATCAAACTGGTTTATTTTTTTAAGGATTTTGTTAGGTCGCCATTTTATCCCGTGGTGATTTTTTACGATTATAATACGTCCTTGCGAGAAAAGTAAACATTGCTATTCATATCCTAGGTTTAAAAGCGAATATTTCAGTTTAAGAGAAAGTTTTAAACAAAAAGTTAACATTATTTTTACTTGGTCTATTTACATATAGTTAACCGAATTATCACCATATATCTTCTTACCGTTTTTTTTTACCTTTAAAACTTTCTATTTGGAATCTGATGTAATGATAATATTATCTGTTCTGATAAAACTTAAAAGTTCTATTTTTTTAAATTTCTCTTCAATACCTATTACTTTCATTTTAATTTTACTGACAAATTCAAAAATGCCCCGAATCTACAGGGGTGAATATAAGAAACCACAGAATAATGCCTTTCAATTTTTAAACACAAACATTACTCTTTTTATTGAATAATTTGTTATATTATATTTATTATTTAAAAAAATTAACAGAACTAGCTGTTCCTTGATGGAAATCCATTTTAACCAAGTTAACGAGAACACTTGTTTAAAATTTTTACTCAATATATTTTACAAAAAATAAGAACAGAAGACAATTGTTTCGCCAAGACTGTGGCGTCATCAGTTGTTAGATCCTAAATAGACTTGTTTTATCTTGCGAAATGCTTTCTTTTTGGTATCCAAACAAGAAATAAATTTATAAAAAAAACAACCATACTGTAATAAATTTAGAAACATTTGGGAAAAAATTGTTCGTATATATTTAGATCTAAGATATGTTACTAAATTTTAGCCATGAAAAGAAGAAAATGTATTGGGAACAATTAGAACTACGATGCAGATCGTTTTACCAACAGCAATCGGTTCCACCGTCTAGTACTCCGGGTTCCATGAGAGGTCCTCCAGTTCCATCTACCACTTACTGCAGTTGTTGCGAGGAATGTCGATACTCTTCTGCATCTGCAGGACCTCAAGTTTTCCCTTGGGATACGCACCATCCAACCGATAGGTAAATACACAGTGATCATGTTGTATCAATGTAAAATCAAAATTCACGTGAACAATTTTCTGAATCTCACTATTTTTTTTTAAACATAGGTTTAGTTCAATTTAATAATTAAATTTTATATGATTGACGCCTTTTTTCTTATAGATTTTGGACACCTGGAAGGGTAGGAAATTTTTATTCGCCCAATCCTGAAGATGCACCACCAGTAAATCCAGACACCAATAGAGGAAGACCCGGGTGGAGTTGGAGAAGATTGCCGTGGTCCAGGGGCACTGCAGAACAGTCGGATCCTCCAAGGTAATTTTTGTTTTGTGGCAAGTTGTATTCAGCAGCCACACTGGCGTTTAAGAAAACTAACACAGTTTGATGAAGTTGACGCTGCCAGTTTTGTGGCTCTATACAAAAATAAGTTATTTGATTATGTGTCAACGAAAAATATATCGGTTTTGTACAAATTAAAATTATTAAATTTGAAAATGTATTTTATCCAAATTTTCCACGAGCAAAATATTAAGAGCTTTTATTCCTTTTAAAAATGATTTATTAATGAAAATAAGTTTTTTCCACTTACAGAACCTTATTATCTCAGTTAGCAGCAAAAAGCTGACTTTTCCGGAGGACTACTTCAGAACTGTCACTTTGTCGCTTTAAAACTAAAAATAATAAAAATTGTCTTCTGACCACATCAAGTTTTTCTTATCTTGACAAAGCCATGCCATGATTGTGATTTCTTTACAGCAACACGTGAAAACTTTCGTTTCAAACCAAAATGAATTAAGAAAAGAAATACTATTCATATCATCGTTAAAATAGTCGGGGAGGGGGGGAGGTAAAAGATTATATAATCTTAGATACGACTTACAAGAGTAAAAACAAATTCTTTATATTCTATTTTCTAATTTCGAAGTACCATGGTTAATTTTCTCTTTATTTATTCATTTTAATAATTAAACAAAACAACTTGCAGATTTGTATTACCATATATGCTGATTCTGTATGGCTAATTTGCTTATTTTGTAGAACTACTTAAATATTTATATTATCAATAAAACCGAGCGTTACCAAACTAAAGATATATCGTATCAGATAAAATTGATACATGAAAACGAATAAAATTCTTAGAAATTAAAATATTGTCTCATTAGTTCACCCAATCTCTAATTAATTTTAACAATTATTCTCTTGAATAATCAATAACACATTATTTTAGTAACTTGAAATGATATGAAAAAAATCACTCGGGTCACATGAAATAGGACTAAAAAAGATCTTACTCTGTATCTGCCCTACCATTGACGTCCTTTTCTTGCACTGGACTTTATTAAAGCACTGTAATTTATGTACTGTTGAACAAGTAAAAAATTATATGTATGATTAGTAGAACAAATCTAAAATGGATTAAAACATGAGCAGTGTTATTTCGATTTACTTATCTCCAATAAAAAACACACTTGCGGTTTTTACTAAAAATTGTATTTTACTGTATACAACAGAAATATTAATAAAATCCTTTCATAGGAAATGTGAAGGAATAGTTATTAGCTTCAGAGTCACATAGCTTGGTATAAATAATAAACAAATATGCTTACTACACAAATAATTTCAATAAGAAACAGATATTTAAGGCGTTTCTGGTGTCAAAGATATCGATCACATACAGCGAGGGTTAACTGGGCATGTAATTCATTTTTTAGCAATCCCATCACGGGAAGCGAGCGATGACTAGACCAACCGAGCGAGGACTTCAACGACTCAAACTATACTATTAACTGGTAATATATTACATTAATACCTAAGGATTTTCCTATCTACAAAATATGCAGAGGTTCAGCCGGCCAAGCGACGAGTTTAATGTCTGAAACTCAACTGTTGGCTGTGAATTGTTAAATTTACGAATTTATAACGTTTAGAGAGATAAGCGTCTTTTTCCCATCTCTTGTTTCTATTGGTGTGGCTAACTGGATGCTAAGGCGACGAAGAATGTGACATGCCATGATGCCATGGGTATACACGGGTTTGTTACAAAAAAGAGAGCTGAAATATAAAGTTCAATTTTTGCTTGAATTGTGTGGCCCAATAAACACACACATGGAAAAAAGTTAGGGATAATGAAAAAAGGTCGTTTTTGCAAACAAAATATATTCGAATAATAAAAAAATTGCCTTCATCCCCTAAATTTATATTATTTCAAAAATGATTTTATGATAATAATACAAAATAAGATTGAGTACTGATTCTTTAAAAACATTTTGTTTTTTGGATGAACAACGTATCTTTGTTTTTAAACAAAATACAGTACGTAAAATAAGACATCTAGAATGCTTTGAAATTTGAAGTATCCCGGCTTGAAATGTCACCACAGTCATTAGTATTGATACTGAGAGAAGTGTTTTTATATTGTGCGAAATGGTACGAAGGCACTTAACGATTGACAACGCTAATAGAGCCATTGGTGTGCTACAAGCTGGCATGAGTCAAGCAGATGTTGCAAATGCAGTTCATGTTTCACAGAGTGCGATCAGTAGATTAAATAAACGATTTCAAAGAACAGGTTCTGTGTCTGAAAGGCCTCGCCCTGGAAGATCGCGATCTACCACCAGAATGCAGGACCGTTTCGTTACTTTAACAGCACGAAGAAATATGATTAGACCAGCTTCGAGAATATCCTGAGATTTAAGAAGAGCCAGCGGTTCAGGTCAGTTATAGAACTATCATAAACCGCTTACTTGCGGTCAATTTAAGGGCAAGAAGACCTTGGCGCTTTGTCCCTTTTACTATGGAACACAGTCGGAATCGCTTAGCCTGGTGTCGAAATAGAATCGTTGGAATGAAGAATGGAACAATGTCATGTTCAAGGATGAAATCAGAGTGTGCTCAGAGAGACAGTGGTGGACGCGTTCGACCTGGTCTAGTATAAGAGGTTCATCCTTACGGAGGTGGAGGAATAGTGGTTTGGGCTGGGATTTTTTACGGTGGTCGTACTCAATTGTACTTATGTGACCGTACCGTGAATGGTGAGACTTATCGAAACGACATCGTAAATGATATGGTTGAAGAACACCGGTACAATTTTGAACGTAATTTATATTTCTGGATGACAACGCTCGCCCGCATAGAGCTAGGATTGTACTTGATCAAATCCAGGAGAACCAGATTGATCATTTAAGATTGCCAGCAAGATCACCAGATCCTAATACTATAGAAAATGTCTGGGATTTCATATAGAATATTAGTTTTTTATGTTTTTCATTTTTCCATTAAGTTGATCCAATTTTTTTAGTTTTGTTGAATAAATTTATAAATTTTCTTTATTACTACCTACCATGAATAAATTTGTAAAAGAGATGTTTTTCTAACTTAACTTCAACATCAACAACTTCTTTTCATATGAACAATAATCTGTGCTAAATGATGTTTTTACCATCTTGAAAAAAGTCAGTAACCCTATTTCCAATGGAATTTATAATATTCACATTTTTATGGGTGGGTAAGAGAAATACGGGTAAAACATCACCATACTAATATTGCTGTATTTTCTTTAAAAAGAAAGATACGTTGATCATCTAAAAATCAAAATGGTTTTAAAGAATCGGGCTTCAAAGTTACTACAGTTTAAAAATTGCAGGCAGTTTATGCTACAGGGTGTTTCAAAAGTTCGCTAAAAAGCATAAGCCTTGACTTCACCCTGTATCTTATTCAGCAGTCAATTTTATTTTATATTATTATCACGAAATCATTTTTGAAATAATATAATTTTAGGCTATAAAGGCAAATTTTTAATTATTCCAACTATAAATGATACATTTTGTTTGCAAAAACGACCTTTTTTTCATTTTCCTAACTTTTTTCCATGTGTGTATTTTAAAAGAAGGTATGTTTGATTATATTGTAGCAGAAAATTCTTGAAAAATGCAAAGAGACGTTGATGTCGGACTATTACATAGGTTTTATTGGGCGAAATTTCTTGGAAATAAAATCTAGCAGCTAGAGGATTAATTTAGCGTTAGAACTTGTATAACACGGAACTAGTTTGCCCCCCCCCCCCCCCCCCGAAACTCTAAAATTATTTTTTATTTTGTCAGAGGAATACTTCTTTCCAATTTTTCTGAGGTTTGTTCGTTTGGACCTCCTCCCCCCTCGAACCGAATTTCTGGTTTGGACCCCCTCTCCGAACTGAGTTTCTGGCTACGTGCTTGACAGTAGAAATAAGGTTTGATATTTTCTGAAGAGGGCGTGGCAAAGCTATTTTTTTATTCAGCTCTGGCAAAGCTCTTTTAAGGCAAAATGTAGAGTGATAAAAATCAAATAAAACATCAACATAAAACAGAAACTGTTTCCATTGGTTAGTTCTGGCATTGATTTTATATACGAGAAAAGCCAATAGTTCTGGTTTAATCCAAATAATGTAATAATTTGTGAACTCAAATTTCTCGGCGCCCTTTTGTACTTGCGTTCTTTAGTACCTGCATTCTTTTGTCCCTTGTCACATTTTATCCTGGATCCGAATGTCCGTGTCCTTTGGTCGTATATCCAATTCATGGATACAAAACTTAGTTCCTACAAACTAAGTACTCGATAAACATTAACACTATTAAAATGTTGTATTTACAAAAAAATATTACAAAAGTCCTAAATACTAATACTACTTTCGCCTTACATAATGTTTTTACTCTATAAATTAAAGACAAAATATAATATATTTAAATCTAATAGATTATTGACCAAAAATTTAAACTAATATTCACATCGCAGGCCTTTACTATGTAAGTGATTACTCATTGTTATTATATTCTTCTTGAATTCAGTTTACATGATGAAAACTGAATTGATGATTTTCAAATATCTTTCATTCTGAATTTTAAATTTTCTCTTACGGATTTGTGCTTAAATTCCAGTCCATGATCTCTTCATTATGTCAAAGATTCAGTAAACGTCTATATTGTTAACCTAGAATCAAAACCACAGAGAAACGAATAGAAAAAAAATTTAATTCTTTGTTTAGATTATTTCAATAATGTCATTTATGTTTATCCATTTTTTTTTCAGTGGAATCATTATTTTTATAGGGGTTTTATGGCAAATAAATACATATATGGTGATATTATTGCAAAGTTTATATTGTTCAAAGTAACAGATAGTTTTGATACTGAATAGTTTCCTAATAATTAAAAACTAACGTGTGTTTTAGGGACAATTCTTTGACATATCAAGGAGCCGCCAGTAGTGCAGATAGTCAATATGGCTTTAGCAACCGATCTGGGGACAATGTAATGCAGACTGACCAAATCTCCGGTTCTACTGGATCTTATAGTATGTTAGATAACAGACCACCCATTGGAGGAGTGTACGTCTGGGGCCCTCCTCCTCCTTACTCGGACCCTAATTCTCCAGCCAGAAGATACTTGCATCAGTCACCATCACGGTAATGCATATTTTTATGAGCAATCTGGTTTTATGTTCAATGCATTACTTGCATGATCATAGCATTTAGAGTAATATATCCTACCTATTTCAATTATTTTTCTTTTTAGATATCACCATATCCATCACCACCCTCACGGCCACGAATCGCACTGCCAGATGAATGAAAACAACCAATTTAGAAGCTCAAGGAGAGCAAGACCTCACGTCAGCAACAAAGACAACTACGAGAACACCACGGAACCAGAAGTGCATCAGACAAATGAAAACAGCGAGAGTACTGACACATCTAGTTGTGTGGAACGGGTGTCCCATACTCTACCTGTTCGAAAGGTCAAGAAGAGATCTGCAAACGATATGGCTTCAGTGAAATCCACCAATCAACCTTCCAGCCACAGAACCAACGTCCAAAATGTATTCGCTCAAAATAGTCAAGAGGAAACTCACCAGGAGCAGGTTGAAAATGATTACCATGAGCCAACTGTAACTGAGCCTCCCAAAGCCAACAATCCAGAAGGTCAACAGTGCAGATTTTTACCTCGATTACAAGGGGTAGAGAACGCTGCTTTCCAAAAACAGGAAAATAGTCCACAAAAGCCCGAAACGACCGAATCTGAAGTTTATTTTGCAGATGTTAGTAGTTGCTGTAACATTTCGGTGCGAAATGACGGCCAGGATTCGTCTTTATACGATGAAGCTCTGGAAACTAGCCAAAAAACGGGAAGGTTAATATCGCTTCAAAAACCGGTCGATAGTAAAGACGAAATGACTAATCAGCAAGCTGCCGCCCAAGACATGGCTCAGCCCAATATTCCCGAAGAGGAAGATTACCTAGCTCAAAGAATGGCTAATCGGCAGATGTCCACTAGAAGTAGAATGCCTTTTCCGTTACCCAGTTCTGATGATTTGTCCGAATTCAACACTGACCCTTGCCTGCAACTCTTGCCCAAAGACATTTCCCAAAACAGTCTATGTAGCAGCGTCCAAACCCCTATGACTGAAACGACGGACGACACCATATCGCCTGATGAATGCTGCAGTAAAAACTATTTCCAGGACAAAACAAAGGACCAAATACCCATGCATAGGGGGTTTGTTAGCGCCAATGTGGACCAATTCCTAGCTCCAGATGCTCAGTACGAAATTATTCCAGAAAATGATAACTTTAGGAACAGTAGCAACTTGACCAACACGATCTCTGGAGTTAACTACGACCAAAATTACTACAACCAAGGCAAAGGAAGCTACAATTTCAGCGCCTCAAGTCCGAAAAATATCCCTCCAAAAACGTTAAATCTTAACCAAGCAAACAGAAGAAATATCGGCTCTAACATCTCAGCTCTGATCCAGAATTTGGGAGGAAATCCTGCTGGGTTACTCTACGGAGACGCGAACGGCGAAGAGGAGATTCAAGGCCAAGGATGCCACAGCGACGGGACCATGGACTCTGGATGGCAGAGCGGTTCGGAGAAACCCGATAATAGGAATGTGCAAGATGGTAGCTGTGATAGTTCAAGACCTGTAAATGTGTAAATATATTTTAATTCTAGAGATATATACTGATTGTCAGAAATATGGATCGATTGAAGGCGTCACAAAAAATGATTCTTGATGAAAATTATAAAACTAGTTTATTTTTATGGTTTCAACTCTATCAATATTCACCGCTTTTGAGTTTAAATCCAATTAGATTTAAATTTCCCGTTGAAAAACAATTCTCATTTTTTAAGTAATTTTTTATTAATTTTATAAAGCTTGGTCTTAAACTTATGTGCTCAAACATACGTGCTAAAATTTTAAATCTCTTAGTATAGTTAGTATACCGCGGAATCTTTGTTTTTTAAATTATAATGCCTAGACAACCTAAACCTTTATTAGTGAATTTTTGAAAGTGTATATTTATGTAACTAAAGATATTAAAATGTTTCATTGTGTAGTGCTTTCAGTATGCATGGAAAAAAAAAGTCCAGACATAAATTTAAGATTGGTTGGGTACATATCATGACACCATACATTTGCTTAAATATGGTTTATTGCAAGTTTTTAGTAATATGGAATAATTTGTTTTTAAATTTTTCGCAAGGGTTATTGGGTGTATTCTAGGGGTTCTAGGGGGCAAATAATAAGACAGCATGCCATAAAAATTGCATGTTGGACATTTTGGACAAATTTTTTTTAAGCGAAAATATTAACTTTCTCTCTATTTTTTTTTTGCCTGAACACCGGGTATCCAAAAATTTTGTGTGTACAGGGTAACCAAGTACAAAATTAACTTTTTTAAATTATAATAGATATTAATTAACACATTGGGTATTTTAGAGACTTTTAAAAATGTGCGAAAAACTTCGTTAATGCTGTTAAGATACAGAGTGGATGAAAAAATTGTATTTTTTTATATGAATATCCTAAATTTTGGTTTATTTTCTAATTTGAAGCTGAATTATAAAATTTAAAATCAAGTATAAGATAATTTATATCTTAGACTATGAAAACAAAAAATACCCAACTATTTACATTTAACACGGGATCATAGATTGCATTTCTTCCCTCTCCTCTACATGGTGTCTGTTGTTGCCACGTCAAATATTCTAAGCCAAGCTTTTTCATAACACAGTTATATGTATATCAAAAAACTACACACAATAATTAACCTTAGACTGTAAAACATTGTTTTATTTCTAAGTAATTAACTAAAGTCTTTAAAAAATTACAAAAATGTAATAACAAAAATATTACCATATAGAACTGGTAACGACGCTACACCGAATTTACGTCCCTTACGAGTAGTTCTACAGCTATTCATTCATAGCAATCATCATAGCACTCTTGTTTATAGTCTAATTACAAAACAGACGCTGCATTGTTGTCAGTTTTGTAACCGTGTTCGATGGTTGTTTATATATATTTTTTAAGTGTTTTAGTTTTTAGTTTGGGCTAATAAACAAATAAATATATTTCCAACTGTTTTTAAAACTTTAATTTCATCTTCTTTAAAAGTGTTTCGTTACATCCTTCAGTCGATAGTATCAATGGTATATACTCGTAGTTTATGTACCTGTTGAGTTCCTAGTAAAACTATTATTATTCTGTCACTTAAATGAACAACTGCTTGCAATATTTGTCACTCAACTAATTGAAAATTCATTATAGAATTAAAAACCTTTTAACATTTTGCAGTAATATTTTAGTTATTTTGTAATAAATTAACACATTATATAAATGTCAATATGTGTCAAATTTTTTTATTACGAGGAAGATTCTGTTAAAAGGACTTATTTTTGAACCCAAGTCTTACTTTATAAGAAATTACAAATACAATTGTTTTGGAATTTGTTATCAGGGATGTTCTGTACAAAGAACCATGCTCTGATTTTTTTAAAATTTATTTTTCTAACATACATACATACATACATACTTACGAACATATAAATATACATGCTATTTTTAATTTTTTGATTTATTTATCGGTATTATTTTATATTTACTTATCTATAAAAAAAATCAATTATGATATTTATTATTTTCCTCCATAAAAAAAAATTTCTTGTAGGAAATGGAATTTTACTGACTTTTATAACATTAAATTATGCCGCCATTTTGTTTCGCTATATAGGATATACCAAATTTTACAGGTTGATCCCATGTTCCCACTTGATTTTTGTGTAAGATTTTTCAACTTAATTGGATACATAGTTTTTTGATACTGATATTTTAAACAATTAGTTAGGTCGCTATTTTGTTTAACCATAAAGGCTCCACACCAAATTTTACCAGTTGATTCTTAGGTGCCACTCGATTTTTAGGCAAAATTTAAGGTAAACTGGATTAGTAGTTCTTTGTTAATATTTTTTTTAACATTTTATTAGGCCGCCATTTTGTTCCATCATATTGGATGTTGACAAAAATATTACCATATATTTTAATTTTTTACCAAAATTTGAAGTCAGCCGGATAAGTAGTTTTTTAGCTATGTCGTAAGTAGACAGACAGACCGACGGATTTGAGAATTTCAACATCCCTGAAACGTGAAGATCTGCGAGAATCTTGAAGGGTGATTTCTATGCGATTAGAATACTTTCCTCTTACAAGGAAAGTCAAACGGACCGTAAAATAGTTATATCACCTCCTTTCTGATTTTGAATTTCTGACTACGCGTTTAACATATACTTAAAATTGACAAAAGCACATTAAACTGCTTGCTATAAACATATATTAAATTAAAAATAAACGAGCCGCCGCTGGTTCAGTCTATAGTGAAGGCCAACAGGGTTGCCATTTTTGGGACCGGCGACTCAGAGGAAGATATTTGTTTTCTCTCGCACCCATAGCACGTGAAACACAATAATAGATCCAACTTTCGAAAATATTTCTGAATGAATGAATGAAATGTTGAGTCTATCCTTTGTTTTATAGTCTAAGATTTATATCAATATCAAATTAATCAATATATATTAACGTATGTATCAAAAAGTTTCATAAAATGAAAATTTTGAAATATAAGTAATAAGAATTAAAAAGAATAACTATTTGAGAACAGCTAATGCTTTTACATAAAACAAATATTACGTTCCAACTTGTTAGTACTAAAACATACTATGTGAAGCAAAAAAATATACAGGGTGATTCATCAAGAATGGCCTCCGGCCATAAGTCGATAACTGTTAATCATACAATTACGGGGAAAAGTATTTATGAGTACCTAAATCGGCTAAAGGAAATAACTAGAAATTATTTTCAAATTCGAAAAGTGGCCGCCAGGGGGCGTAACAGCAACTCAAAAATGGAAATGCCAATTTTTTCTTGAATTTTCCTCATTAAGGTTTATCGAAAATATAAGCATTGTATTCTTCAGGCAATTATGCAACTTTTTGCTGTTTATCATTTTTTTTCTATTTTCAATAATAAAGTGGTGGGGAAAGTTAAAACTTTTTTTCTTTCAAACGTCTATATCTCCGTTTTGAATAATCGATTACACTGAACTTGGTGTCAGAAAAAAGAGCTTTTTTTTACTCTTTACTTAGAGGTATTCGTATTAACTGTGCCGTAGTTATTCTTTAGTAATCACTAGGTGGCGTTTTGTCGTAATTCTTCAAACAATATGGATTTTCCGAAAAAAAATTAAACGGTATGATATGTTTTTTTTTGTCACAATTTAATTTTTAAGTTATAAAAGGTATCGAATAGTGAAATAAAAAACCCAGATCCATATTTAAATTAAAAAAGTTGTTGGTAGTCGTTCGAATCCGAAACGTCAGATTGAAAAACTAACCTCACCAATTTGTAGAGGAGAGAAAGTGACTATGATAAAGTAAAAATTATTTTCATCTGCCATTTCAACTAAGCCTTCAATTATAATAAAAAATATAAACATAAAACTAAAAAAACTAAAAAAAATAACTTTTATGGTTTTATTATAATTGAAGGCTTGGTTGAAATGACAGATGAAAATAATTTTCACTGTGAAAATACCTCTTAATATCACTTCACTTTACGAAAACTTTCATTAGTCATTGTCTCTTTTATTTTTGTAGCAGTTTATGTACAGGGTGTCCGGATTTGGTTGCAAAAGCAGGGTATCTCGCTTATTTTTAAAGATAGAACCTTGCGGTTTTCACAAACCTGAGCTAATTTTTTGTGAAACTCATGAAGCCGTAAACAAAATTTTCATAGCCTTCTTCGTTTATGAGATACAGGACGAAATAGAAAATTTTGCATTTTGGGACCCCCCTCGTATCTCGGTTATCCTTTAACTTAACGCAAAGGGAAAAATTGCTGCTTATGCAGTTTTTTACGCTGTATCCAGTGGCGTAGTCATATTTTCATTTGAGTTGTTATTTTTTAGATATGACTCAAAGTTGTGTTTTTTTAAATGGGACATCCTGTATATTTGTCCAGAAATTGATTTGTCCTTTTAAAAGCTTCTCAAAAATATATAATAGTATGGGTCTATTTTAATAAACAACAACAAAAATCCTAATTTTTATAATTATCCCAAATTTTGCAGTAGGCCATGCAAAACAATGCTGCCTTTTATTTAAAGTCATTAACAATATCTACATCCTAACAATAAATCAAAATAAATATGTAATTAAATCTATTTATCAAAATATGTATTGATAATTTCGCACCAAAAACGTACCACCTACCTAGATTTATGTAACACAAGAACAAAACAGTAATAAAGTATTATGTAACAAGCCTTTCAGCAAAAATCAACTGCCGTATAAGAACTACAGTAACCAAGGAAATCAAAAGAACTGTTCAAACTGATTTCCATTTTGTTCTATGCATGCTTCGCACAATTTTTGTATTCGTTTTAGGGAATTAAGCAAAATAACGGGATGATTTTGTAAATAGCGAAAATTTTCTCTTATTGCATTTCCTAAATCTTGGACATTATCATAGTGGTCTTTGTAAATTCTATTTTCCAGATAACCCCATAGAAAGAAATCTAAAATCGACAAATCTGGGGACCTAGGGGGCCATCTTATAGGTCCATTTGTTCCGATCCATTGATTGGTAAAATGAATGTCCAGAAATAATCTCGTCATTCCAGAATTGTGTGCAGGAGCACCGTCCTGTTGGAAATAAATTTCATTAATTTGCGCTAGAGGAACATCGTCAAGTAATTCAGGTATAGCTGCCTCTAAAATTTCTATATAGCGATTGGCTGATTAAATTTCCCTCAAATATATAAAATTTTATATGTGTTCCTAATATGAAGCAGGACACATTTAGACCAAACCTGCCCCGCTGTCTTCTGGGAAATATTTGGTGTTGATTTTCCTGGGACCAGAATCTACTAGTGTGCCTATTGAGTATACCAGAATTACTGAAATGTGCTTCATCTGACCATATAACCTTGCTTTCAAAATCTCTAACCATATCGCATCTTTCTCGAAACCAATTGCATTTGTATGAGTGGTATTTGTGCTTTTTTAGAATTTCTTGAACTCTAGTTTTTGGAATCCCTATGCTCTTTTCACTGGCCCTACAAGAGTTTGTAGGGTAAGCTTCTGCATTAGCCAAAACCGTAATTTTCGTAATGTTTTCGTACGAGGTTTGATAAATGATCCGTGATTAAGTAAATTCTTTTTTATCCGATAAAAAGTGGATATATTAGGTTGCCTCCTTTCTGGATATCTAAATAAAAATTAAGCAATAGTATTTAGATAGTAGTATAGTATATATAGTATATAGTAGTATTTTTTAGGTATAATTAATCCTAAAAATTAACTATTTACCTGTTAAAATACATCTCAGAAGCCGCTTCAACATTTTCATTACTTAATATATAACAAGCTAACATATCGTACTTTTCATAATGTTCGAAAGTTTGGTTTTCTTCTATAATAATACAAATATATTTTTACACAATAAATAAATACAAAAAACTAGCGCTATATTTTATATACGCCTACAAAATTGGGAAATGTCATTCGCTTCCAAGAAAACAAAAGAAAACGGAATCGTTTTGCATGGCCTACTGCAAAATTTGGGATGATAATTATAAAAATTAGGATTTTTGTTGTTGTTTATTAAAATAGACCCATACTATTATATATTTAAAAACACAACTTTGGGTCATATCTAAAAAAATAACAACTCAAATGAAAAATATGACTACGCCACTGGATCCAGCGTAAAAAACTGCATAAGTAGCAATTTTTCCCTTTGCGTTAAGTTGAAGGATAACCCAAAATGCAAAATTTTCTATTTCGCCCTGTATCTCATAAACGAAGAAGGCTATGAAAATTTTGTTTACGGCTTCATGAGTTTCACAAAAAATTAGCTCAGGTTAGTGAAAACCGCAAGGTTCTATCTTTAAAAATAAGCGAGATACCCTGCTTTTGCAATCAAATCCGGACACCCTGTACATTCCAAACAGCCAAGGATAGGATACCAATTACTGCTTGTTAAAATACTGTAATGGTGGTTGTGCTATACAGAATACATAATTTAAATCAAGTACCTATGTAATTTTTGAAAGAGCAAGAAATTCATGGAACTTGGTTAGAAGAGCACTCAAAGAAAAAAAGTTAAAACCGTAAGACCCCTCACTTATCTATCTATCTTATTATAAAATAAATTTATAGAACCCCTTACGTATACGCATTCTTTAAAAAATACTTAAGTTTAACATCAAGCTCACAAAACTGCAGATATTGGGCAAAAAGCCAATGTTACTTTACAATAAGTGTGTGGCTAAAATTGTTTCTAAATCTATTTCATATGGCAATGTTAAAAACAATGTTAAAAACAAGAAGAAACAAAAGACAGCAAGCACTGGAGTTTTTTATTTTTGTATTTTAATATCAACCATACTGTTTTGGGTTTGAATTTTTTTTGTAAAAGTTTTAAATAAAAAAATAAGTCTATTGTTTAAAATGTTTCCTTAGTTTTTAAATGAAATCATTTTTAAAGTATCTAGTTCTTATTCGAATGGAAGCTAGCCAGACTGTATATATGTAGAGGATTTACTATCATATTTTATAGATGTAAAAAGTTATATATAAATGTTTCTTCAAATTTTCCTTTTTTTGTGTAGTTTGCAGATATACGCTGTGTTTTGTTTTCTGGAAGAGACATCAACTATTGTATGTTAAATGTAATAGCCTGTATATTATTGCCTATATATAGCTTTTATCCTGATTCCAAAGATATAAGTTTTAATGCTATTTCCTTCCGTCGTTTTTGAAATATTTCAATATTTCAAAAACTATCGAAGCAAATATAATTAAACACTTTAAATAATATTTACTTTGATAGTTCTTGAAATATGAAATATTTAAATTTTAATTATCTTCATTTAATATAAACAATTCTTATAATAGTAATAATATGACCCAGCGGTCAAATTGTTTAAAATTTTGAATGGGAATGTTTAAAAAATTTCTGAAGGAAATATCAGCAAATCCCATATCGTTGGAATTGTGATAAATCTTTCATTCTAGCCGATATTACGCAGTGTTATACATTAAAAAAAGTTGATATTGATTCCGGAAAAAAGATATACCATGTCTATCTCCAAACTCTACAAAAAATAATTTTAGAAGACTAAAAAGACCCTACATGTAATACATAAATTGTGTTTCGAGTACTGAAGACCTTTTGTCAAGGCTAACTTTTTACAAAATACTTTATGAAAGATGTGACAAAATATGTAAAGGGAGCTTCTTAAAGCAAGTTGAACCTGAGATACCTGGCATAAAATAGAACACATTTTGTTTATAATGAAGTAAGAAAAGGCTGATAAATATTAAGAACGGAATTTTATGAATGTGTCATAAATATGCTCTAACTGAGAGTTTAATAACAAATTGAAGTAATCGAGTTTGATTAGGGCAGAAATAACAACATATTTATTAAAAGTAGAAATATATTACATTAAACTATTGGTTTATTGATGAAATGATTTGTCAAATTTGTGATTGAATAACAGCAGAAGACCGGCTAAAAGTTTTTCAACGCCAAAACATAAATTATATGTTTTTGTCTGCTAAACCTGTGTAATAGAAAATGATTCTCTAATTAGAGACACTATATTGTAGTGAATAATTCATATCTGTTTTATGTATTTTGCTGTTAATTTTACCTGCAAAGTTTTGAGGTAGAAAGTTGTTTTTCAAGTTATTGTTTGAGATATTTAAAAAATGTATGCCCCTAACAGAATAACCTCTTAAAATAACTATTCAGTATTAAAAAAATACAAAAGGTTTTTTGGTTTCATGTAAAAAAAAAGAATGGCGATATTCGTTGACGGACAAAAGCTTTTCACAATATAAAAATATTCTAGCATCTTTAAATAACTGGTCAATAAAGTAAGACACATAAAACAAGAATAAAAATGTTTATAAAAGAATAGAATTTGTATATTGAGTATCGTATATATATATATATATATATATATATATATATATATATATATATATATATATATATATAATGTGTTTTCATTTCGGGTGTACATCCGTTTACTACTGTCGTTCTGAGAAGAACAGTTTTGCTGACGTTTCGCCAAAATCACATTTGGCATTTTCGAAGCTTTCTTTCTCGCGTCCGAATAGAGACTCAGTCTCTTGATTGATTACCCAAACATAATGCAAATCTCCATTACAACAGGTCGATGACGTCATCTCTCCTTAGTTGTCAGACAAGCTTTTATTTTAGAAACCCTACATGCGTTGTTCAGAATAAATATCGGAAACCAAATAATTTTAAAAACTTGCTGTTACAATCCCACCTTAAAGGTTTTGCTACTGAAATTAACAATAATGGAAACTCGAAATCCTTACACCGCACGAAAAAAAGACAAGGGATCAAATTTGCTCCAAACTGAGTGGGGATTTTAGGAATGATTTTTGTTTTCAGAAAAAGCAGTAGAGTACCATTTTTTCTTCAAGAATATTCAATAAAAAATCCCGTACGGACGCCACTGATGAAAAATTAAAAAATATTTCAAATCAAAAAATGCCTTTTGGTACTCCAAGGCTGTTTACCAAATTTAATAACAATATCTCAAGTAATAAAAAAGTTATGACTAAAAAACAATTTTTTTTTTAAAACTTTAACACCCTGTATTTCGAAAACGAAGCATTTACCGATATATATTTATATAGAAAATTAGGGCTTATTTTGAACGCAGAATGCGCTGTTAAAGTTTGGACACTGCAATTCGGGACACCCTGTATTGGCGCCATTCCGCCGTTTTTTAATTATGCTTGCTTTGTATCTCTGGCAATATCGTTAATATTCCATTAAAATTTAATTCAAATAGACCAAACCATCAAATAGTAATCGACGTACAGGGTGTCCCATTTTGGATACTACTACGGGATATCTTCGTTATTTTCATAGAGAGAAAGTTGACGTTTTTGCGACAGTGTGCTATTTTTTCGTAAAACTAAAAATGCCCTTAACAAAATTTTCATAGCCCTTTTAGTTTCTAAGAACAGGGCGAAATGGAAAATGTTGCATTTTCAGACACCCCTCGTATCTCAACTATCAGATAACTTATCGAAAATGTGAAAACTATTTCTTATATAACTTTTCACATAGAACTCAATTCCGCCTTTGGAATTAGTATACACTGTCAGGTCAAAAAGTTATCGGCCCCTACTTTATTTTTTTAAATGGAACACCCTCTATATTTATAGACTATAAAATTTATCTTTTTTTTAAACTTTTTCAAAAATATATACTTTTTTCTCAGAAACACCCAAATAAATGACAGTTTTCTGAAATTAAATGCATAATTTAATAGTAGGCCATGACTATTGTTTATGACAACAAAGAAAACCAAATGTCAAATATTTATCTCATCGGTTTTTGGAACAACTTTTGGTTTATAAAGCCTGGGTTATAGATTGAAAACGTTTGCGTCTTTTGTCGCCGTTTGCGCTGTCCTTGAAGTTTACTTAACGCAAAGCAATGAGTACGGTTAATTTTTGCCGCCATTCGTTTGAGTTTCCGCTAGCCGTCGGAAAGGTGACGATTTTTAACTTGACGAAAGCGTTAAGCTGCAACCAATGAAATTGCTGGATTTTAGAGAGCCTTTTAAAACGTTCGTCCTTCGTAATAAATTTGACATTAAGATGTACATACAAAATCCTCGTCCATTAAAAAAAAACTGCTTGGGGTCATTGTCTTTATTAAAGAAAATACTGGTAGGAGTTATGGAGTATTTCCACCCCAATTAACCGGCCGATTTCGCGATCTTCTTTGCCGCCTTCTCTTCAACAACGTACTGTTGCGGCAAACATTAATATATCCACAATGTCTAGTCTTTACAGACATCATTACTATGATTTCGATTATCCATGCTCGGCAAATTAAAAAAACGCACATAAACTGAAAAATAAGCAAGACAAAATTGCATTACACATAAAGGCGATAAATATAAACATTAAAGTAAGGTTAGTTCCACAGGCGACGCAAAGCGCAAACGTTTTCAATCTATAACTCGGGCTAAGAAGCAGCGTAAACACTTAGCCCAAACGGACGACGTAAGACGCAAACTTTTTCAATCTATAACCCAGGCTTAAAGCAGTTTATAAACGTTCTTTGGGTATTTTTTATTTAATTGATATTTTTCAATTTCTTCGAATAATGGCAGCGTATGAAAATCTGTATTATCATTATATGTTTTTGCTTGTTAGATATCCAGAAAGAAGGAAAACGTTTTTTGAGATATTTGCTTGTTTAAAAGCAAATTTATATGAGCACGGATCATTTTTTCACCGGCCGGCGTCCTAAAAAATACAACAAAGAGAATAGGGAAAGAAAAGAGATAGATGTTTTGGGGTATATAGAAGCAACACCTTCGTCCTCATGTAGAAAAATTGAGAAGGAAATTGGTGTGCCAAAAACTGACGGTTAGAGGATCTTGAAGAAATATAGGGGAAGGTTGCCTATATTGGACCAGTTTTTAGGTTTTTATGGTCTAACTTCAAAAAACAAATCACAACATTTTCAAGTTTATACACAAAATACTTTGTTATGTATTTTTTTCAGAATTTTTTATCCAACAGTTTTTGGTAGAAAAATATAATCCGAAACCCTTGCAACTGGTCCATTATAGGAAACTGGTTTCCTAAATTGAACCAGTGGCTTCCTATATTGGACCATCTATTTCAGTTACGTTAAATGAAATACAATTTTAGTTGAACAAGAAAAAATAAGCTTTATTTGAAAACCAAATTTCAAAAAAACGAAAATATATTGAAATAATATAAAAAAGACAAATCCTGCCATAAACAAATAAAAATAACGCAATAAAAGAATAAAATGAAGAACACAAGTAAAGAACACCAGCAAAGAACAACTAAACGTAAAATCTTTAAAAAAAAAACTGGTATTTTTAGATGCTAGTGACAGTGGTTATATTATTTGGTACCTTAACCAATGCTAGTAAGCAGGAACTATAACACAACTGACATAGTAAAACTAAAATAGAAATAATTTTTCCTTAGAACTAAGAACAAATATCGCAGAGAAATTTCTCTCTTGACAATCTCTTTGCACATGATTCGTGTACCCAATCTCTGCATTTTAGGCACTGAATCATATCTTCAACAATGCTTTCAGTGCAGAATTTGCAGTACCATTCTTTGTCTTTAATATTTTTTTTTCTTAGAAGTAGAAGTACCTGATTCAAACTTAACTTTGAGCTTGACAGATTTGTTTTTTGACATATTTGACGGTGTTTGTTTAACCTCAAGGTCACCTTTATAGGGTGTGGATGTGATGATTTGGGCTTTTTGAATACTTCCAGATGGTTTCACCTTCTTGTGATCAACAAGGGGACTTCTTAATATTTGTTCGATAGAATCTACTTCATTAGCTGTGGATGATATTGTGGATGAATTAACTTCAGCTGATGTAGTTACTATTAGTTCCTTAGCTGATGTTGAGGTTGATGTTGAAGCTCCTTGATCAAGGAGGTTAATTTTTTTGTCGTAGCTGGTCCTTTACTGTAACGAATCAAGGGCACATGTTCATCACTGGAGTCAGAACTACTTCCACTGTTATCATGTTTAGCTATGTCTACACTTGTTTTCGGGATAAGTACATCGGAAGGTGCGAAATCAATATCGCTGAAAACATTACGGTCTACCGGCCAAATGCCTGTTTTCTTGAATCCATTCATAGCATTTGCCAATACAGCAGCCCTTGCATAAGCTTCTCCAAGAAGTTGAGCAACTTGGTATTGAGAAACTGTCAATCCCGGATTAGTTTTTAGCCATTTCTCATTTGCTGCGGTGTAGTAGAGCTCCAATGGCTTAAATACCGCCACGTCAAGGGGTTGAAGCCGGTGGTTGGTATGCCCCGGAAGCTGTAATATTATTACTCCATTATTTCTTGCCAACTCTATTGCCTCAAGATTTTTAGAGTGCGTACTGTGGCCATCTAAAACAATCAATACTTTATTGGTCATTGTTGGTTTCACGGCATCAATGAAAGATTGGAGCCAGGTAACAAACAATTCTTTATTGATGTATCCGGTGTCAGATATCTTTACCAGGCAGTCAGGAGGTGCTCCAACTTTAAGATCTGGATTAGCCCTTTTTCGCTTGAATATTATCATCGGTGCAACAAATTGACCGGCTGTACTGGCACATACAACCATCTTGGTATTCACCCCACGTTCGCGCTAGCAACTGAACCTACTTGGCGCTTGCCCTTCAGGGCTAAAATTTTCTGACACTTCTTGGTGACAGTTGAAAAGCCAGACTCGTCTACATTTTCTCTATTAAATCCCTTTCACCGAGCTATAGAAGTAGATTCCGGTTGCCTCATTGAAATATTGGGATGCCTTCGCATCAATGCGTAAAACCACTTTTTACCAGCCTGCTTTTTTTCTCTATTAAAATTGTGTTTGATATTGTTTTGCTCTGCCAGTTTATAAGCTGCAAGGATATGTTCCGCCAACCTCTCCTCAAAATCCGGTGTAAAAACGGTGGTTCTTCCAAAGATTTTACGCCCTTGGTTAGCCATTTTATTTTTTGAGTCCAAATGCCGTTTGAACGCCGCTCTTGGGACACTGTACATGCGGCATATTTCATTTAGGCCATACTTTTTGCCTTTGTAAGCCTTTAAGGCTTTAGCCATATCCTCTTCACTCCATTTACCATATTTTATGCCTTTTTCATTATTATTGCAAGGCATTCTGTAACAAAGGTTGCCTGTATTGGATCACTCATTAGTAACTAACTGTATAATGTTAAAAATGTATTTTTCATTATGAGAAATTGAAACACTACATATTGACACGAATTCCCACACTTAAATATATAAACTGAAGAGATAATTCGAGTTTCCTACATTGGACCAGTACAATTTAGGCAACACTGTGGTGGTTCAATTTAGGAAATTCTTTCAGTTCTTTTTTAAAATCACATGTTTAACATTCCGATGTATTCGGATTTGATGTTTGCAATAGCGATATAAATAAGGTAAAACTTACTTGTTTTAATAAAAATAACAGCACTGGCTAGATTCCTAAAGTTTACCACACACACCCTTACGAACTATTCAGAAAAACTACATCGAAATTGGAAGAATCGCAAAACACGTGGTACGGAAGCAAAACGTGCATCAATGGCGGCGAATTATCTTGTAATGATGAGTTTGTAAAGAGAGTCAAAGACGGTTCCGTAAATGTCGCTACCAGCGCGCGTGTCCAATTAAATATGGCGATGGTCCAATTTAGGAGGCGGTTCAATATAGGCAACCGTCCCCTAAGTATCATCCATACAAATTTAATATAGTCCGACATTTGCATCCTGACGATGCCGAGCGCCGGACATTGTTTTGCCAGTAACAAATCGATGCTAACGATTTTTTTGGCAGACTTGCTAGCTGGTCAGACGAATGTTTTTTTTCAAGTGCGGGAATTTTTAATCGTCACAATACCAGGAACTGGCATAGTGAAAATCAGCATTTAATGTTTGAAAGGGCATAACAAGGACGCTTTGGAGTTGGAGTGCCATGTTTTATTTTGGGCAGACATATATTTTATAGGATTTTTGAAAGAGGTCTTACAGTACGTAGATACCTAGAAATCCTTGAGGAAGTTATTCCAGAACTACTCAAAAATATTCAATTAGTCCAATATAATGCTGTTACCTACAGCAAGATGGTGCCCCAAGTCACAACTCTAGGCTCTTAAAGGAATTTCTTAATAATAACTTTCCCCAAAGATGGATAGATAACAACGGACTTATTAGATGGCCTCCACGATCTCCAGATCTCTCAATTTTAGATTTTTTTATGGGGTATATAAGCATTTATATAAGTATATAAAACGATATGTCGGCATAGCAGAACTTCGAGAGGCAATTCATTTAGCCTTTTGAAATCTGCGAATTAGACCAATGGTTCTTTTTAACGCTTTTCCAAGAATTACAAAAATGTGCTAATTTTGCTTTAGAGAAAATGGTCGTCAATTTAAACATCACTTTTAAAAATATTGTTTTTTTCTTTTTTTTAATAATGTTATTTTTTTGTGTTTGTTATATTGTTACTTTATGCTATAAAACTGTTGTTACAAACTTACTGTTATTAAAAAACTCTATAGGTATTTTTATATAAGAAGATACCTATATGCAAGGTATCCAAGTCTTCGTAAGCAATATGTAACTTTCAATTGTTTATTATTTTTATTCATGGCCTACTATTAAATTACGCATTTAATTTCAGAAAATTGTCATTTGTTTGCGTGTTTCTGAGAAAAAGTGCATACTATTATATATGTTTGAAAAGCCAAAAAAAAAGACAAGTTATATAGTCTATAAATATACAGGGTATTCCATTTAATAAATAAAGTAGGATCCGATAACTTTTTGATCTGACCCTGCATACTAATTCCAAAGACGGAATTGAGCTCTACTGGAAAAATTATACAAGAAACAGTTTTCACATTTTCGATAATTTATCTGATTGTTGAGTTGATATACAAGGGGTGCCTGAAAATGCAACATTTTCAAGGTAGCCCTGTATCTTAAAAACTAAAAGGGCTATGATAATTTTGTTAACGGCATCTTTAGTATTTCGAAAAAGTAGCACACTGTCGCGAAGACCGTAACTTTCTATCTATAAAAATAACGGAGATACCCCGCAAAAATACCCAAAATGGGCTACCCGTACATACCTAAAAAAATACATAGGGTCAAATTCAACTCAAGTTTAATTTCTAGAAAAAACTTCTTTTTAGAAACGTTTTAATAGCAAGATACTTAAACATGATGATGAAAAGGTATTGTAGGTACAGGGTTGTCATTTATAAATAAATGCTCGATATTTTGACATCCTTAAGTATAACAGTTGTGGGATTTTTCTTGTATGGTATACATATCAAAAATTTTAAAAAAACTCATTAAAAAGTGTAAACATAAACACAGTCTATATTTTTTAATTCAACACCCTAATTTTTCGGTCCCTTTTTGCAACTGATACATATATTTACTAGGTTTAATCGCTTTTATCTTTAAAGGCAATCGACAAAAACCTTCCTATAAGAGGTGATGAGTTAAAGATAGAGACAATTTTTTAAAACGTAAATTTGGAGTTGACAAAAATATATTGCTTTTTACGACGGGATCTCTGACAATTTTTTCAGATTTTAAAATTTTTTTAAAAAATTTTTCAAACTTGGTATGTTATAATTAGCAAAAAGAAGTCCAATTAATAAAATAATAATATTGAGGCTAGTCTTGTTAAATATATATAAGCTGCGTCTACGTTTCTATTTCTTGATGATTGTTTAAAATTTTTGGCATTCTTATAACAAGAAAAATCCGTATTGTGTATTTTGTATACAAAAAATAAATTAAAGTCCTTTACATGATGTCTGGTTATTCTTTTAAATGGAGCCTACAAGCTTACCTTTTTCTAGATATCAAAAAATACTGTATAAAAAGTTTTTAGATTTTATCTGAATTCGCAGGATTTGCCAAGATAGAATCAAATGGAAACTTGAAAGTAAAAATATGAGCATCAACTTTGTTATTTACATGGAACACCCTGTATAACATTATTTCATTAAATGGGCATCTTTTTATTTATTATAAAAATACCAGGTTTGATACCATTACTTTATGTTCTCTCTCCTTCTATCATTACCCCTTATGGAAAGGCTTTTGTCAAATATCTCTGTTGTTGTTAAAGTTAAGGGCACCAAACCAGATATATTCTTATAATCAGCAAGAAGAGTCTCATTTATTGAAATCATATTACACAGGGTATTCCATTTAAAATAACAAAGGTGATGCTCATTTTTTTATTTCTAATTGTTATTTGTTTTTTTTAGCAAATTTTGACGGTTCAGAGAAAACCATAAAACTATTGTATATAATATTTTTTTTTAAATATAAGTTTATTTATATTTAAAAAAGTTAAAATATTTTTAGACACCCTGTACATGGTCTTTCCTTATAATTTGCCACCCTACTATTGGTTTAATTTTATGAGATGAGAAAAAATATCAAATATACAGATTATGGTGTTTATTAGGTATTTTATAAATAATGATATAATAAATGTGTGACAGATCCAATATATGTGCCTTTAAATTTCAGTATATCGTATGTGTATAAAATGGGCATCTTCTTGCTAATTATACAACGTTTATCAACTTTGGCTTTAAAGGCACCCGAGAAATTTGACAAAAACCCTGCCTTAAAAAGTTGTGTGCTAGAGGGACGGAAAACGATATACTACGTGAGAATGCAGAGCGGGGTTTCTGTCAAATTTCCAGAGTGTCTTTAAAGATAAAGGTATCAAACCTAGTAATTTTATAATCAACAATGAGAGACCCCTTCAATCAACATATAATACACAAGGTGTTCCATTAAAAAAAAGTATGCTGGGTTTAATATTAATTTTTGAGACTTCCTGTAGATATAAATAATAATATTCTATAATATAATTCTATCCATAATTTTATAATATAAAATTAAGTTAATATTTGGGTTGGCGAATTCTCCTTGCATTTTGAATAAGTGCATTTTAGTGTTATGTTATAACATTCCAAAGTGCTTATAGTCTGTATAAATTGACAATTGACAATAGAGACAATAGGTTGGTTTCGTACAGGAAAAGTTGTGATAGCTTTTGATTCTATAAAAATGATGTAAATAATATATTTTAAGTATCGACTTATTTATTAATAGATGTGATTATTTTTTACTTAAAAATGTAGTGTATATATAGACCAATTAGAGAGTATAAACATAGACGAAATTTAAGTTTATTTATATAAATGTTCAATTTTTATGAATGTTTTAGGTAAAAAAATATTTATTAAGGATAGCAATAATTTATATTCGTTAATGTATTATTGTATTGTAATATTCGTTTAAGTAACTAACTAATAAAATCGGATATTTTAATTAATGTACACTGTTGAACATATTTTCAATAAAAATCATCATACTTCAGTTTTATTTTTATTCCTACGGATGTACGAAAGCATCAATACTTTAAGAATGCACGAAACAGACACGCGCGGTGAAATTTTAAGAAAGGGAAGCAATTTTTAGAAACTTACCTATTTGTAATGTAATTTGATTCATCGATCATTTTTTGCAAATTCGTCAATGACGTCATCATAAAAACGTCCATGCTCCGACATATTTTGGAGAAGTTTATTTTTAATGGACAACAGCGATATATGCGAAAGTCTCTCCTGCCCCGTTGAATTTCTCACGAAATTTTTTATACGTTTAAGTGTTAAAAAATTGCGTTCTACTGATGACTTGTGGCAGGTATTGTCAATACTAATTCACACAATTTTGATACTTCGGTGTAGGCATTTTCCATCTCCTTGTATTTTAAAAATTGCGTTAGTTCCTTATCGTTATATTTGCGCTAATGTCATCAGTTTGGTAAATCACTTTTAGTTCAGATCGTAGTAACACTCGGTCGAAGAACTGCCCATAATGAAGAAGAAGAGATTTAAACGCATCTTCTGGAAAAGTTTTTCCTTTAAATTCATCAAAATTGTAGAGCTCGAGGAATTTAAAAACGATTAAACCGTTAAATCTATTGTTTATTTATTGCTGAATTTGATCGATTATTTCATAAAAGAGGCGCCTGTATGATGTTTGAACATCTCCCACCTTGTCTGTTCGAAGACGCATGGCTTGTGGCTCTACATTTAACGTCATCGTTTTCTCCCAAAATAGGTCAAAGTCAGCTCTTTTTTGGCTTAACATGGACTTAAAATATCCACTTTTTTTAAGCAAAAAGCAATATCATTTGTTTTAGTTTGTAATACATTAAAAACATTGTCCGAGAATGGAAATATTTCTGAAAATATGTTCAACAAAGAATTAAAATTAAAATCTCGTTTCAAATAGTCCAAAACACAAGTCTTCCATTATAGTTCCACCTAATAGGAGCTACTTTGGGCAATCGTTTGTGGACAATGGAGTCCAAAGCTTGTGTACGTTTGGTTGACTTGGAAAAAAAAGCAGCCATGCGACTTAAAGTAACGAAAAATACTTTATACTTTTTAATGTGATTGATGGACTGGGATAAAACTAAATTTAATTTATGAGCAAAACAATGGACAAACACAGCACTTGGAAAAGTTTCTCGACTTTTAGCTTGCAGACCCCCTCATTGTCCTGCGTCAGGAACTCTAAATCCCAATTCGTGCTGTCCGAGACATCGATAAGTCTTCTTAATATTTGCCTATTTTTATCGACTAGTTCATTGTGTTGGCGGTGACTAATTTCCACCTGTTTATTAAGGGCGTGTTCAATTCCGGTTTTACCGAAGACTTTTTCTTTTATGACAGCCTGCAAATGCGCTTTGGACATAATGTGTCTTTTTACAGCTTTATGGAAATTGTTTAAATCGGAAAAACCAGTTTTATTACAGAGACCTTTTTCATTTTCAAAAAGCATGGCCAACAAAATAATTTATTTATATTTTCACACCCTTTTAGCCATTTAAATTGTTCGTATTGTTTTTCCGGATAAAAATGTCTAATACAATTTTTCATATTTATGGTTAAATTTTTCATAGGCGGTTTTGCCCTCCCTTTGGAAATTATTTGAAGCTTATCAGCGAAGTTTAATGTTGAAAATCCCTTTATTATTAAGACACACACGACACATTCACACACACTCTTCTTACTAAATTCTTCAACATTTTAAACGTTATTACCGACAGCCGAAGTTGATGGTATTGGCATATCCACGTCCGTATTATTGTCTTCCATACCGCACCATGCACGACGCGACGTACGTTTTAGCCGTTCAAACAAAGAACCTACTCCAACTATAGCTTCCACCCCCACTTAAAGCACGCGACTGAAATGCAAAAATTGCAAACAGCCGGTGGAAAGTTCAATAACCTCTGGCTCGATTCACAGGAAATCAAGCATACAGGACTTGGCTACAGAGACGCTAGCGGCCCGCATAGGCGCATAAGTTCTATTCGATATTCTATTGTGGCTGGGTCGGAGTCAAGGCCGCATTTATTATGGGCTTTATAATTAAGATAATATTTTAGCATTTTTAATATAAACTAAATTAATGGTTAAAATTACATTTTAGAAGATGTTTTTTTGTTTTTTTTTGGGGAAGCACTGCTTCCATGGACTGCAGGACCCTGGTACGAAATCATTTGGAAAAACCTTTTCTCTTGAACAGGATCGTATAATTTTTTTTAGAAAACAATGTACATAAATTCAGTTTGAAAAAGAAGACATACCTATGGTTATGACTAATTTATTAATGTATACACTAATCACGGTTTATCGTGTAGCAGAATTGAATCAAATATCCCTGTACGAGAGACATCAAAACAACTAAAAATATTTAAAATTTAACGTTTTGTATAAAAAAAGCGTTTCCGGAAGGTTCGCGATGTTATTCCTCAAAGTACTACCGATTCGCTCAAATTAGTTTTTAGTTAGTGCTTTCTTATTTTTCTAAATATTCGCTTATATTGATTTAAGGTCAGTCCCAAAGTTATTATGATTTGCCTAAACTAGGCATCGCTCGTTGGTGCTTCGTTAATGCTTTTTGGTGCTCTGATTAATTTCGTATTATTTGTAAATATTACATAGAACGGCAGCTTTCACGGCTTTGGTCAATTAAGAAGTCATGGTACTTCGAATTAGACCGTGTCAAATTGGAATTACTATCCGACGTTTCGCCTTCGATTGCACGAGGCATCTTCAGGGATCTTTACTCCACGAGATCTGAACACTGAATGAGCTCGAAGAGATTCAGGCGGGCTTTTATACCCGACTTGCGCTCGCCGAACCGTAACCCTGTGTTAAGATCGGTTTCCACGTGTGATGTAGACCGTAACCCGTGTCCCTATTGAAATTTTTTGTATGTTTAAATATTTCAGTAGATTCTCTAACTTTTCGTTTATAAAAACCTGGAACCGATGCTAGAACCTTGGTTTCCTTTACATTTATGAAATGGCCAGTGTTATGCTGGTGTTCAGCTACAGCAGATTGAACAATTTGTTTCTTTTTAATAAATACATCGTTCATGTTCCTTAAGTCTAGTTGATATTGAGCGTCCCGTTTCTCCCACATACACTTCTCCACAGGAGCAATGAATTTTATATACTCCTTCTGTTTGGAAAGATCTTTCTGGGATGGCAAGCATTGTCCAATCTTCTTATGTGTATTAATAATAATAATAATAATAATAATAAAGCATTTATTTCCAACAGGTTACAAGACCCACTTATATGAAAATCTAAATACATGGTTTGCAAAACACTAAGTCTAAGTTTAACATAAAACTAAATATGATATATCATAAACAATCACAGAAAGAAAAATAAATAATTAGAAAAAAAGAAAATTATATAAAAATTAAATAATTATAGTTTCCATAATGCTTACAATGCTTTTGAGAGGGGTGGCAATAATATCGCAGACCCTGCTTACTCGGTTAAATTCACTGCACATGAAGTGCAGAGGACATTGCTTTATGAGATTGGAATTGCCGGAAGGGAGATAAAACACTGTGGTATGACTGGCTTCCAGTCGAGGTACCCAAAAATTTATGCTCTCAAGGAGTGATGGACAATCAATATGACCATGCAGAAGTTCGTAGAGGAATTTAACCGACTGAATCCGTCTTCTCATTAAAAGTGATGGAACATTAAATTGGGTAAGAAGAGTAGTGTGGTCGCAGCCTCTTGGGGGATAGACATCGCTAACTTTAAATGAGACGTATTTCAAGAAGCGCCTCTGTATGGACTCAAGGCCAGTGACGTGACAATTATATATTGGGTTCCACACAATGGAAGCATAATCGACCTTGGATCTTACAAAACTGTAGTATAAAAGTTTAAAGGTTGATAAATTGGTAAAATGTTTGCTATTTCTGATGATAAAACCTAATGACCTAGAGGCAGATGTGATTAACTGTTCCATGTGTGGAATGAATGATAGTCTTCCATCAAAAACCACTCCAAGATCGACAATGGAATGAACCCTATTTAAAGTAATACCATCCAATGCATAATTAAAAGCAATTGGGCTGTTCTTTCTATTGAAACTGATTACGTTGCACTTAGCCGCATTGAGTTTAAGCCGGTTTCTGTTGCACCAGTCACTCAGTATTGTGAGATCATTCTGAAGATCCTCACAGTCTTCAATACGGTCAATCGTGCGAAATACTTTCATATCGTCAGCATATACCAGCTTAGGATCCTGTATTGTGTTGATAAGGTCATCGATAAAGATTAGAAACAACAAAGGCCCAAGGTTAGACCCTTGAGGTACTCCAGAGGTTGGACTGTATGAACGTGATTTGACTCCCTCATATTGTAAATACTGCACACGACCAATCAAATAAGACCTGAACAAAGACAGGAGTCGATCCGACATCCCCAGGTGGTCAAGCTTTGACAGTAGAATGAAGTGGTCAATCTGATCGAAGGCCTTCTGAAAATCAGTATATATGACATCAAGCTGACCGCGAGCGTCAACGACCTGACAAGCCAGCTGAGAAAGAGAGGCTAGATTAGTTATGCACGATCTGGAGTTCACCACCCCATGTTGGGAAGTTGAGAGCATATTTTTGACGCTAGGGGAAATCACAACATCAACCAGAATCTCAAATATCTTGGAGAAATTACAAAGGAGCGATATAGACCTATAATTTTGCAGAACGCTGGAGTCTGCCTTTTTTAGTATTGTGGTCACTCTAGCTACTTTCCACAGATCTGGAAAGGAGCCAGTTGAAAGCATCATGTTAAATATATGAGTTAAAGGGTCAGCTAAGACACCAATGGAGTCTCTAACCAGAAAGCTTGGTATGCCATCAGAACCGGATGTTAGTTTGTCCTTAAGTTTCTTTGCTGTTCTTACGATGTCATCAGAAGTAATATAGGGGACGTCAATAATCTCAGCATTTGATAAACTATTTTGGATTCCATCAAACCGGGTTGATATCTTGTAGACACTATGGAAATAATTTGCGAACGCGTCAACAATCCCCTGGGAAGTGGTATATTCTGCTTCAGTGCTCCTCACCACACCCGGGATTCTGGAGTGTTTTCTCCTATTTCGCACGAAAGACCAAAAGTTGGTCGGATCCCTGGTGATATTTGTCTCAGCAGTGGAGATATATTGTCGGTATGCGAGATTGATTTGTAGTTTAATTTGTTTTCTTAAGTTGTTAAAACGTTGATAATAAAAGGCACTTTTATATAGTCGGTAGTCCCTATAGGCTTTTTCCTTTTTGAAGATACTTCTGATGATGTCCTTCGAAAACCAAGGTGGAAAACGCCTTCGCCGACTAACTTTGGTAGGAACGCATTCTAAGAAAATGCTATTCAGTACACTGTACAAGGCATCACATGCTTCATTCACATTGTCAGTATTATAGACTAGTGTCCAATCAGCGTCAAACAAAAAACGATAATAAGTGGAAAATTAGCTTTCCTGAAATTAAATTATCGTAGATTATCATTAACAGAGAAATGCTCGACATAAGGGCATGATTTTGTAAATTCAATTAAAAGGGCAGGGTGGTACGGGTCCTCATCAACAAATGACGCATCAGTATAGTGTTCAACAGAACAAGTCAAATTTGAGAATACAAGGTCAAGAAGTCGGTCACTGGAATTCAAGACACTGTTATATTGAACGACATCGAGCAGATTTGCTAGCTCTTTGACCAGGACATGCTTGGGATCATGCGAATCACGGTTAACGTAAGAGGGTATATTAAAGTCACCCAACAGTATAAACTTGCTATCATATAAAAAATTTAGATTCAGCAAACGTTCCAAAAATATCTCTAGCTCATTAGTATTAACAGATGGTGGAATATACATAAGAATAATATAAAACGTAAAATAGTTAACTCTACACTTACATCCTACAATGTCAATCGATGAAACGACGCTATTGACGTCAGACATATTTAACTCCACAGATGCGAGTTCATCTTTAACACCCAATAATACTCCTCCGCCCCTTGTTGCATCCACAATGTTATACTTCCTATCAGAGCGATATACCATGTAACCAGGTGGGAACAATTCGGTGCTAAGAACTTCGGGTTTCAGCCAGGTCTCCGAGATGGCTATGACGTCCATATCGCCGCTCGCTGCAACAGCGTTATAGAAGGTGCAGGTTTTTGTATTCAAACATCGCGTATTTTGGTAATAACACTGCAAGCTATTCGTTGAAACAGGTGGGTCATGGTCCGTTAGTTTTTTGTCACGATACTGGGACGGCCATTAGAGTATCTGATAACTAGATCAGCTTCTCCGTTTGCTTTCCTTTCCATCAACTCTTTTTTAATTTTATTAAGCTCCTCCAGTTGTAGTGGGGTCAGGTCTGCTTCGATGAAAATCCGACGTTCACGTAGAATTTGTTTGTTTTTGGTTTTCAAAATCTTAATGCTATCTTGGGCATCATTAAGAGAAAATTCTAGTAATATTTGCTACAGTTATTGGTTGATTACATACATCACTTAATAAAGCAGCAATATGTGTAGCATCATGCTCTCCTTCAGGAATACTGTAATTAAAAAACATTATGTTCATCATCCGCTTCTGTCTTTCCATTACCTCAGAAACCAGATTATCGCTAGCCTTATTTGAATTACCACTAGCCTTATTTAAATTGTTCAGTTCTGCTAGCTCTGAGGAGGAGTCAGACTGTCTATTGGCAACGGTAGCTGAGTTATCAGCCACTTTGAGCTCTAGTGACTCTAGTGGTTGTTCTACTGCGCTTCTGAAGAATAGGTATTAGGCTAGACGGCAGGCTTCACAAAAGTATTTTAAGCTTCGTTTTGTTTTAAGCTCAATTACTCTCAGCTCGGAGGTTGTCAAGTCAGTGCAGCCGTAATGATGTCTCTGTCTGCATCCGTCACATGGTACCGATTTTTCGCAATCATCTATATCCTTATTACATTTGAAGCATAATTGAAACATACTGGTTGATGATTTTTAGTGCTGAAAAAAGTCCAGTCGACAAAGTAAAGTATGATCCTTGCGCAACTGTGCCAAGAAACGTCCAAAGAAGAAGATTTGATAAAGTAACCTCACTTTCGGATGACGTACTAGAACTGATGACAGGTGGTCGGTTTTTGGCGGTAAAAAAAGGCGAATGTATTGAAGATTGTACGTATGTTGGACCGCCGAAGTAATCGCTCTATTTTGTCTGTAGTGTATGGTATGTAGGGAAGAACAACACCACCTAATGGTGGCTCTCTATCATTCTCCTTTGACGGAGTTGGTTTACTATATTTTTTAACTGAACGCGTAATATCTTCAGTGCAATAGCCATTCCCTCTGAGAGCTTCGGTCAGTTTCGATGTTTCCGATGTTAAAGAATCTTGATCAGAAGTCGAAATAGCTCTGAATACTAGTGAGTTAATAACCGATTTCTTTTGTGCTGGATGGTAATGAGAATTTGCATTTAAGTATCTATTGGTATGCGTCGGTTTTCTATGCACAGAATCTCCTAATGTACCATTTTCCTTCCTTTGAACACATACATCTAATAAGGGAATTGTTCCATTAGATTCAATTTCCATCGTGAACTTGATATTATGATGTTGCTGATTAAGGTGGTCCAGAAATATGAAGAGATTATTCTGTCCATGAGGCCAAACAACAAAAGTATCATCTACATATCTAAACCGGTGCTTCGGTTTTAGTGGAGCGGATGTTAGAGCAATATTCTCAAAGGCTTCCATAAAGATATTCGCTATCACAGATGATAGAGGAGATCCCATAGCTGCCACTGAAGTTTGTTCATAAAAAGTTCCTCGAAAAATGAAATAAGTAGATGTAAGAAAAGCTTCCACTAGGTCTATTAAGTTCTTATCAAGATTTGAGTCGTTGACAGGAACATTTGTGTTCTACATCGAAACTTAAATCTTAAGTTTTTCCACGAAAGGTGCAGAGTTTTTAATAAAAGAATCTGTTTTTCCAGTAAATGGATTAAGAAAATTTGAAAGATATTTACCTAGTTTGTATGTGGACGAGTCTATTGCACTGACGATCGGTCGAAGTTGTACGTTGTCCTTGTGTATCTTCAAAAGACCTGGGAATCTTGGAGCTGCTTGGTTTTAATGATTTTTTCTCCGCTGGTGGTAGACTGGATGTGTTGATCAAATTGGTAATGCGTCTTTCTATTCTACTTGTAGGGTCTGCCTGCATAACCTTATAGGTGTTGTTGTCCAAAAGTTGAGTGACCTTTTCCACATATTCTGTTCTGTCCATGACGACTGTGGCGTTGCCTTTATCTGCTGGAAGTACCAGAATATTTGCGTCTTCGTTTGAGGTCTTCATTGCTGTTTTTTCGGCTGCGGAGAGATTTGACCTCGATGGTTTTGAGTTTTTAATGATCTTCGCTGTCTCATATCTGACTTCATCGGCTTGTTCCACTGGTAATCTTCTGATTGCTGCTTCAACAAAAGATACTATGTCTTCTACGGGAATGCTATTCGGTGTTATTGCGAAGTTTTGGCCCTTGGAAAGGACGGAAAGTTCTGCTTCGGATAACGGCTTCGATGACAGGTTGATAACTGTGTTCTGTGGAAGTTTCACTGGATTTTTTCTGTTCAGGAGGGCTTCAAACTTCTTTTGTTGCTTAAGTGTAACTTCTTGATGGATTTTTTCTGCCTGTGCGTTGGTAATGTTGTCCAAAGTTGTAAATGTAGTTCTTTCTAGTCTAGAAGCTAATTTCAGATGAATTTTTAATAGTTTCCGGTCATTTGTATCTAAATCACGACGTCTTGCCTTAATCCTTTCTCTAACTAATGTATTGCTAGCACGCTTATAAATATTCTTAGCAGTTCTAGAAGTAATGTGATGTCTCAGCTGTAGCGATTTCGGTACGACATCTTCATCTCGGCATCTAAGGAGAAAGGCCAACTGGCAGAGTAACTTCTTCTTGCTGTTCCGAAGATCGCCAAAAGTTTTGGCATCCTTCTTGGTTTCTTCTCCATAGAGATTAGCTAACATAGAACGAAATATGTAAATATTAGATTATATTTGTTTTGGTCGGCCCCAATTTTTTTTGCCGGTCGAAATTAGACATCGTTTGTTAGTGTTTTATTAATGCTTGTTAGTGCTTCGTTTAGTTCTGTTGGTGCTTTCTTTTCAGACAACTAATTCGCATATCTTGTTCTAAGGTCAGCCACCAAAGTGTTTTTGATCAGCACAAACAAAAATACGAAAAACGAAGCGAATCCGTTCTTACAAAATAAGGAAAGCATCAGCAAAACTAATCAAAGCACTGGTGAAACAATAACAAACGAAGTCTAACTTGGGCAGATAAGAAAAAAAAATGTTAAGCGAATATTTACAAAAATAAGAATACACAATGCACAAACTAATCGATACACCATAAAGGACTAATGAAGGACACATAGTTTGGGTTGATCAGAAAAAATTTGGACAAGCAATAATAAAACTTTTTAAAACACTAAAAAGCACTAACAAGGCACTAACGAACGGCACTTAGTTTGAACCTACCAGAAAAACTTTAAAATCTGACCTTAAAATAAAGAAAAGTGAATATTTGTTAAAATTATAAATCATTAAAGAAACTAATTGCAGAAAAACTTTGGGGTCTGCCCTTTAAAATAAAAATTATTGCGAAACTAAGAAAGCGCACTAACGAAACCGAATGATACCAAATTTGAGAGAATCGGTTGGGAACTAATTTCACGCACCTATTTCTGGACCTATGTCCATAGGAATTTTTTTAAATATTTTCATGTGAATGTGTTACCATGTTAAAATTCGAACGAAATTTCGGCTACTTTGTCTAATGGAATTCATATTTTTTCTACTTTATTTGTATTACATCACATAAACACTTAAATACCTTAAGGAACCACTTATTTAGTGTGTGTAATTTATCGCATTTTTTGGTCCTAACAAAATTTAGTTTGACATACCGGTTAATATCGTGTCACGAATGTTAACGATAAGGATGCCAGCAAACACTTCAAAAATATATGAGAAAAAAACACGACATAAATGCTTAATATTTAAATAAAATTCGTATATTTCCTAAAAAACTTAATTTTTTTTAATACTGTGACAAAAATACTAAACGAATTCAATTTTTAAAAACATAGATTTTAAAAACAAAAGTTATTAAATTACAAAAAACACTTATGGGCCAAAATATTATTAATAATAGGGACAAAACCCTAAAAAAATATTTGACTTCAGTAATCTGTTGCCGAAAAATCTGATTACAGAGAGGAACGCACTAGCATCCACTAGTGTGCCAAAAATCGTCTAAATCGGCCATGAAAAGCTTAAGCGAATAGTTACACAAAATATTATTTAGTCATTTTTTAAAAACTTTCAATCAACTTAATAATTTACATTTTGTTAAATATGTTTATTTGTTAACAAGAACCCTTAAATAATTATGTATTAGGCGAAATAATATCAAGAAAAGTTTTGACTTGCCTCTTAACGTTAAAAAATAGAGTATAATTTTTAGTATCTCAGTTTCTTTCACAGCGATGTCATACCAGGGAATTCTATTGCTTCCTGATTCTAATTTTTGAAATCTTTATGGTAAGACTGGACTTACCGACATCCAGCCGTAGTATTGGTTTCCGTTAAGCATCATTTTGGCTTTTTTTAGTTTCAAAAAGAAAGATGAATGAATAACCAGCCCTAGCCTAGATATAGGTACAACAATGACATCAAATTCTCGCATGAGGTAAACTTTAACATCATGCATCAACTGGTGCTGCTACAATAGTCCACTGCTGTCGCTTCTTGGTACTAATGGTATATAACACGTAGACTCTGTCTCGGATAAGGACGCATATATTCGTTTCCTTTTTTTACGTCACGGCTACTTGGTGAGATAAAACTCAAGTTTTTTGATAAAACAAAAAAAAAACTTCAAAACGCAGTCTGATAATTAAAACAGTTACATACAATATATTTTGATTAAATTTTCTCCTCTAGAAACATCCACAACATTTAAAGGATATTGTTTACACCTTCTTAAAGTTTGTACTATACTGGTCGACGACGATCTTTTTATTTTGGGATGTACATTTACGTAAAGCGAATTATCCTGCTAATTTTGTAGACAAAAAAATATTTAGTATTTTTGAAGGTGGTAGACACTGTGGAATGTTCACTAAATTCGTTCTGCCGGAGTTGCATTGTCTTTATTACATTGGTTTTACAACGTTTCGAATGGCAATTATCTCCAATCGTTTTCAAGTATAAACTAAATGCTAACTCTAAAGCTACGGGCTTATCTGCAGTGATGAGTGAAGTCTCCGCCACTCGTTACCTGAACCGCGAAGTTTTAGGAGGAAATTTTGAACTAGAAGCGGCTTCCATATATCTAGAATATCGACGCTAGGCTTGCTGAAAATGCCTTGATTCTTTTTTATGAAAGCTGCTTCTATAAACTTCTATTTTCGCCAGTGTTTCTCTCTATGCAAAATTTTAGCCTCCGCACACTGCAGCCGGTATTGGTTTGAACAGACGTGTTCTGCAATGCCTAATCTTGACGTCTCTCCTTTTTGAGTATAATGAAAATGTTTCTCTTACACTAAGAGGGCGTTGTGCCTCTCTACGATTCTCCATACTCATACGGGACTTGGTAAATGCATTCTTTTTTCTTGTCGATGTCCTTTGGCTTTGTTTTTGTCAGAAGGCTTCTTAACATATTTCCAGATTTGAAAGCTGTTTTGATGTTGAAATCCTTGGCTATTCTTCGAAACTTTTCAAATGTTGCCTTAATATAGAGTATTGTGAGAAAGGGTGATGTTTCTTGTGGATTGGAATGTATCGTAATATGATGATCATTTTGTAATTTTGATACTGTATTAGTTATTAACATCTCAGAGTAACTATTCTGTAGTAGATCTTTTTTTATGTTTTGGGTTTCTGCGTATTAAAGCTGTTACAGCTCTGTTGTAAAGCGTTTTTATGATGTCCTATTTTGTTGCTGCAGAATGATTGGAACCCTGGTTGAGATATTGTCCAGCGTGTGTGGGTGTGGTGGCACAATACATGGTGAAAAATATTTCCAACTCTACTGATATGACTCGTGCCGTGATTCTAGTAGTTTTTTTCGAACATTTTAAATTACACTTTTGGCTAGTGACTATAAACCTCTAATAGGTCATAAATTAGTAAAAATACTATAGCAAACATATACACATACATATCCTAAATATTAAAATCAAATACGTATATTTACTGTAAAATTCAGTCTTTATTTTTGAAAACTACGACAAAAATACTAAACGAATGAAATTTTTAAAAACATAGATTTTTTAAAAAATATTCCAATGCCGCCAGGCTATAAAAACAAAAATTATAAAATTACAAAAAACACTTAATCGACTACAAGAAAATTAGTAATACGGATAAAACTTATAAAAATATTTGAATTCAGTAATTTGATAGACTAGTTTGCAACACTCTAAATAAAAGTGCCTAAGATTTTTTTTCTATACTTTTCAAATTTCGTGTCCTAAAGTTAATTTAAAGTATATTGTTGGACGTTGTTAAAGGCACTAGATTTTCTTTTCAACTTAAATTATTATAAATCCAAACTCTGAATCAAGCATAAGCCAGTGAAGAGATTATTAAATTTGACAAAAATTTTATCCAAAGGGATATAAAAAATTTGGTAGAAAGTTCTAATTGTGGCTTTAGAATTAATGTCATAACTAACATTACTGCTATTACAATTCCTTTCTCACTCTTTGGATGAAATTATAACCTGTTCTATTTTAGATAGGTATATAATATATTAATTTACATTTTTCCACACTTACGCTTGTTTGATGGCCAAAAATGTCTCATTTACAGATAAATATATAAAAAATTGAGAAGGATTTCCTAAACATTATACGTATAAACTTTCTGCGAGTAGCTTTGGCGAAAATTAGTAGTGGCAGTAGAAGAAATAATGCCAGGAAAATAATCTGACTTGCCACTAAGCATTAAAAAATAGAGTTAAAATTTTAGTGTCCTCTTAGAAATTTCGTATCCAGCTATGTCATGCCAGGGAATTTTATTGTATGTTACAGACATACAGCAGTAATGTTGGTTTGGCTATAGGCTGGTCTTCTAAGCGCCAGTTTCCCTATCAAAAAGAAAGAGGAGACTGTTCCTTGTTCGACCAGCACTAGCCTAGATATACAACAATTGCACCAAGTTTTAGAATGAGGTAAAATTTAACATAAAACTAACGTAAAATAAATTAATTTCCATACACATAATTTCAATTTCTATTGGCAGTTGAAGTCATCAGCAGCTGGTTCTTCTTCGGCTTCGTAGTCATCATCCGCTGTCGCTTCCTGGTACTGCTGGTACTCGGATACCAGATCGTTCATGTTAGATTCCGCTTCAGTGAATTCCATCTCGTCCATACCCTCCCCGGTGTACCAGTGCAGGAAAGCCTTTCTCCTGAACATGGCGGCGAATTGTTCTGAAATCCTTTTGAAGAGTTCTTGAATGGCTGTCGTGTTTCCTGAAAACAAAAAACAATATCAATAAACGCTTGTTGAATATATTAGAGTTTCTACAGGGTGTTTAAAAAAAACATATGCCATCGCTCATCTAAAAATAAAACTAAAAGTCAATATCAACATAGGAACAATCTCGTTTCGTTTCTGAGATATAGAGTGTTAAAAGATTTTTTTTTGGTTTATTCCAAATTTCTTCAAAACGACTGTAGCAATCCGAATGAAATTTTGTGGGGAAAAATTATTTAAACTAGCTCATACGTCAAATACAAATTCAAAATTGCTTTATTGTCTTTAAAGAACAAATTCTCGTTGACAAAGCAGTATCTTAATTAACAAAAGTTAGAAAATATAAATAAAAAATTGAAAATATAAACAAAATAACTTAAAATAAAGCTTATATCTAGTCAATCTACTAACATCAAGCAAAATAAAAATTTTATAAGTCGAGAAGAGAATAAATGTTAAGTATATAACTTAACAAACAACAAAAGAATAAAAAAAACAACAACAAATATTAAAATAATAAAACTAATTAAAATCATCGTCAAAAAATTCGTCAATGAACTTATACAATAATTTTTTTATTTGTTTCATATATCTCTCAAACTTGAAGTGAACTTTACACATATATCTTAGTCTTCTGTTTTGCAAACGAAAGATAATATTAAACAAACCACCAGAGCATGTTCCCCAAAACCACATACTATAACGCAGATGAGATTATATTAAGCCGAAATAGGTTCTTCGAACAATACTTACATTTAATTCAGTTGAGACAACTCTCATTGCGTAGCAATTCGAAGCTAATCTCCCACTAAGTTTTAAAATGTGATTACTAAAATTTAATTTATTATCAACGTATAACCCCAAAAACTTATCTACCTCTAGATGTTTAATCGATTGGTTTTCCAGTAAAATATCTTCCAAATCACACTTAAAATTCAAATAATTTTTTTGGAAGTATTTAATTACAGGCGATTTACAATACACCAATCTTTAACTTTTTTTTATATCAGAATTTATAGTACCCAAAAGGTTGCAGTTGTCCATATTATGCCATAGAATTGTTGCATCGTTCGCAAAAAGTGTAAATACGCCAGTTATACTGATATACACTATGTCATTAATATATAGAAGAAATAACATCGGACCTAAAACTGAGCCTTGAGGGACATCAAAATTGATATTAGCTGCTCGAATGTTATAGTCTGACCCAGCACCTAACCTTATAGATTTCAAGCTTTCTCAGGAGTATTTCGTGATTTACGCAGTCGAAGGCTTTTGATAAATCACAAAATACCGCTACAGCAGCTTTGTTTCACTGATAAAAATGCGTGGTCAACTTCATCAGGAGCGCGCGTTAGGGCTGGCGTTGCAATAATTTCCAAAAAAAATAACATATGCGCCACTGACATTTGATCTCTTGTTGGCATAGTTACGATCTCTTTTATGTCAAAAATGCAATTTAATTAACCTCTATTAAGTCAAGTTTGATATTATTCCCCAAAAAAAATTAGTATGCCATGATTGAGATTGAGATTGAGTTACTGTCTTTTACTTGTCAAAGTGTTAGATTGTTGACTGCGATTTTTAAGTTTAGCTAGTTACACGAAACTAGTTATCTAACTAGTTTCGTGTTTCCGGTCTCAGATTTAAGTGTTCAGTTGTAATGTGTTTTCAGTTCTAAAAGTTGATTTTTTCCGCGTTACAGTGGTTGTTACGTTTATTATTTAATGTTAAGTTAATATTACGAGTCTTTGAAATGCCTTATGTCAATTATACGTCGGCTGAATTAAAGAATTTGTTATTAGTTTATGGTGAAGAGAGACAGAGAAAGAACTTATTATGATAAATATCCCGAACGAACGATGTTTTTGAACACATTTGCAGACGTTTAAGAGAAAGCGGAACCTTAAAACCTTTAAAAGAGGCAGTTCTCAATGCAGTGGAACGTAACCCTACTACAAGTACCACAGTCATTTCTAATGAAGTAAGAAATATTTCCGCATGATCTGTACACAGAATCTGGAAAGAACAGCCAAACCATACCATTACACATGAGTTCAAGAAGTTTTACAGGGAGATTAAGGGCCTAGGCAAGAATGTTGTCAGTGGTTTTTACATAAGTTGGAAAACTACCAACATTCCTCTCGGGATGTTCTTTTTGCAGACCAAGCAACATTTACAAGAAAGGGAATAATAGATTTTTATAACTTACATAATTGGTCTGAGGAAAATCCCCATTTACTAAGAGTAGCATCACTGTAAAGAAATTTCGAATAAAGCAAAAAAAGTGAAAAATATTTAACACCCTGTATTTCAAAAATCATGCGAGATCGGACCCCTGTTTTTAGTTTTATTTTTGGCAGAGGAATCTTCCCACGAGCAATGTCATGTTTTTTAAAACACCCTGTATGTACCTGTACCTTCAATTAAAACTTATTTCAATTTTTAAGGATTTGTATGGATTTAACACAAGCATTTGCAATTTTCATAAAATTAAACCGAATCCTCCCTCCCTCGCTCTGTTCTGTACTGTACGGTGCTCTGCTGTACTTACCAATGAACGTCGATGACATCTTAAGACCAACGGGGGGAATATCACATACGGCAGTCTTCACATTATTTGGAATCCATTCTACGAAGTAACTACTGTTTTTGTTCTGAACGGCCAACATTTGTTCGTCTACTTCTTTCATTGACATTCTACCTGCAAACAAAAGAAAATGTATGAAAATATGTAATTTTTATTACGCACATTATTAGTTGTTTAATAAACATTTTAAATGTAGTTTAATATCTAAAAAGTAAACGAATATATCTTATTATTATTAAAATTATTTTTAAACGCGGAGGTACAGGTAAAATTTCAGGTAACCAATACTTCAGGTAAACTAGTTATTTTTATTGTATATTATTATTATATATAAGAACTTTTAAAGGAGGTAAAGTATCTTTAAATCGTTCTATCACTTTTACCAACCTAATAAAAGTTTATCATGACCAAGTGCGGTGGACTTAAATAGTAGAGGAGCATATGTAAGCTAATTGAAATATGATGGTTTTCAAGGTTAAAATATATCAAATTAGACTTCTTTAAATCGCACTAAATTGCTTTTAATTTTTAAGTATGTCCATCCTATACAGTTTTCCCACAAATAAGACCATCTTCTGACTAACACCATCCTCTTATGACTCGTGGTTAAAAAGATTATAATATATGCTATTTATTTAACTATAGAATCCACGGATTCCATTTTACATTACAAACTTGTAATATTATAATTTATTTGTTGTTGCGCCATAAATATAGGAGGAGCAATGTTCAAATTTTAGTTTGATTCATGATGTCAAAATGAAAGAGAGTACAAACCTGAATGAGAAAGGTATTTTCATACTTGAAAAAGAAAACTTACTCTTTTAGCACTTGCTGAGACAACTGACTCGATGTGTTTACGCTAATATATATGAAGGTGTTATTTATGCTCCATATAATCATTACTACCTTGCACATGCGCGGACTTTTTGACAGAAATCCACTATGATTAGGAGGCGCCAGACTGTTTTGGAACATTGACGTAGATACTAAAGAAGGTAAGTTATTTTAGAAATTATTCGAATAATGAAATAAGAAGACCGTAAGTGAGAAGTTATAGATAACCATTGCAATTAAAAAATATTACGGAATTGTCAGATGTATGCCTTAAAACTACCAAGTTTATACAAACCTCTAAAAACGGCTGCAACTGTCAGATATCTTCCGTGCCTGGGGTCACATGCAGCCATCATATTCTTAGCGTCGAACATTTGCTGCGTCAGTTCTGGCACAGTCAGAGCCCGGTATTGTTGACTTCCTCGTGACGTCAGTGGGGCGAATCCGGGCATAAAGAAGTGGAGGCGGGGGAACGGAACCATGTTGACTGCGAGTTTTCGGAGATCAGCGTTTAACTGTCCAGGGAATCTAAATGTAAAAATTTTTATTCGATTATTCCAAAAAACTTTTTAAATATATTTTTTAGTATAAAAAAATTTTTACACTAAAAAAAAAACAATATTTAAATGTTTTTTTTTTGACGAAATAATTGATATTAACTGGTTTTGTATTTAAATAGGTGTTGAAGGAGAAACTGCTCTCCAGATGAGAGTTGTTTAAGATTGAGCTTATGCTACATAGAGTAGTAGGTACTTCATATAGTCAATAAACCCTCAAATTAATCCAACCTATTTGTGATTTTAAATGACTTCCCCATATTGTTTTAATAAAATTATAGTTAAAAAATTGGAAAACACGCTTTTGTCAGTTACGCACTGAAACTTACAAAATAATGTCATTTACTTGAAATATTTTGTTACGATATGCCAAAAAAGTAGGGAGTTTTGTCGAAAGTAATTGAAAGTTTATGCTTCTCATAGAAACGTAAGTAGATTAAGCTATACAGGAACTGAAATAATTTTGATTATTTTTTCATGTAAATCCTCATTGGAAAATTTAAGATCCAATTAACAATTTTGGTACCACTTTTGGGCGTGTCATTTTCTATTCAGTGTTGATAGTCGTGAAGACTTGAACGGCTGTTTTTGTTAAATACATGATCAAAATTTAAACTAAAATGTCCAAGTCTTTGCGACCATCCATACTGAATAAAAAATACCACGCCCTAAAATGGCACCAAAATTTCAAATCGGACCTTAAATTTTCTTATGGTGATTTACATGTAAAAATGACCAAAATTATTCCAGTTCCTGTATAGCTTAATCTACTAATGTAACCATACTTTTTGACATAGCCATTGAATTGTCAAGGGTAGAAAGCATATATTGTAACAATTTTTTTTTTAGTAAATCACATTATTTTGTACATTTTAGTGCATTACTGGCGAAAGAGTGTTTTTTAGTTATTTTAAGCTATAATTTATTTTTTAATTTTTAGTCTTAAAATATATCTTTAATACATTACTCGTAATGTACTAGACTCGTCAAAACAAACCAAATGGGCCCAAACACGACGAGTTTACTAACTGGTATCAGCGGTACCATTTAGTACCATCGAGCTGATCAGTACACTCGATGGTACCAAATTATTGTATTTTCATCCGAATTACATTGGGTTAAAACCGACGAATTGTCAGTCGAATTACATACACTTGCAAAATTTCAAATCGATACAATAATTAGAAGTACTTTTTGGTACTGATCTGATCAGCCTGGTGGTATCAAAATAATGTATTGTCATCCGAATTACATACACTTGCAAAATTTGTTTACATACATAGATAGTTACATATAACTGAAGGGCATAAAAGCATGTTAATAATTAAGGGAGAACTGCACGCAAAAAGTGAAAAACCAGCGACAAGGTCTACTCGAGTTGAAAGTAAGATGATACGCATTAAAAAAAACTTCCTGCATGAGCAACCTCAAAAAAATGTGTTAGGTATAGGTAATTTAAATTACATTTCGGTTAAAAATGGGTTCAAAAGGGTTCACGCGCTGCAGAAATACAAAGACATGAGTACGATTTACCATTTCAAATTTTGCAGTTACGTAGACAAAGGATCAATGTAAGGCGGTAAAGAGCCCTTTTGTGGAAAAAAAAATTATGTGCGAAGATTTTAGAAGTCATTGACATCAAAACAATTACTCCAACTATTTCGGTTTTTAATTTGAGTGTTCTGGGTGTTTGGGTACAAAAATAAGTAAGGCCCTTTTAACCAAACTTTTCTCGTAATGACATCTTATCATTATCAAGGAAAGTGACATGTTAATATTTATACAATGTTATAAAGTTATTACCTATTAACTTTATGTATATACACGCTGTTTTATATGGTTGTAGTGGAATCCCTTACGAACAAGGTTCCGGGTAAAAGCAAATTTACCGATTTTTTTACCCATACATAGCTACCTGGTAACCTAGTTTGAAATCCATAAAATGTTTTATAATATAGATATCCTGACCACAGGTCCGAATTAGTTTCGAAGGATATTTTTAAGTACTTGCAACTTTAGGTTAAATGGCGTCTTTATGAAGATGGAAATACTGGCTAATGCAAGAGAAAACACGTATCACTTGACGCTAATAAATGTTTCGAAAGTTTGGTAAACAAAAGATTTAATAAGCAAAGTGATTTGTAAACATACAGTTAAGTGACAAAAACCCCAATTATTAGGATTAAGAGTATTGTAGAAAAACTCAGCAACAGGAAATAACGAAAAGATTTCCAGGCACATTATGTAAGCGATTGTGAAAAAGACATCAACAAGAGAAAAATATTTTCCATGTAAGAGGGACTCAATATACATTGTGACCGATCAACCCTTCCAGATATCTCTCAAAAATGGGACTTACGTTCTAAAAAAATAACAAAACGTAAGTATCTATTTAGTAATTTATCTCATATTAAATACTCATGACAAAATGTCAAAGCAAAGCATCCTCAAGTAGAGGTAAACCAACAACCATTTTGCATGCTGGATCTGAATATGGTTGGATTTTAAATTGTCTGCTATTATCTGCGAAAAATATATATGATTCTAGTTTGGACTAATTCGGAGAGACAACCGTGGAACTTGTTGAGGAATGGTTTCAAAATTCCATCTGATCGAGTGTTCCCGAATAAAGTGTAATAGATATTGACAATGCAAATTACCATAGTCGCCTACTAAATTAAGTTCAGAATGCAGTCAATACCAAATCTGAAATACAGCATGAAAGTGACTTCTATTTTGAATTTAGCAATAAAAAGGTGATCTATTTTTTGGAAGTCTAAAAAAGACCATAAATTGGAAAAGGAATATGACTGCCATAGTCTCAGAAATGGGACACAGTGTTTTGCAGCTTCCTCCATATTATTCCGATTGAACATATTTTGTATCAAATTAAATGAAGAGGAATGGTATAAAATGTTTCTCCTACTTTGATTATTTAGTGGTTCAATTTATAGAAAAAATATAAATGGTACAACTTGTGAAAGCTGGAAGAATTCCACTCAAAATCTTTGTAAAAGTTAAAAATTCGTAAATGTATGCAAATAATATAGAACTACTGATTACCTTAGCTGATGAGTAGCGAAACTGAATAAGGCTTAAGTTAAAATATACTTTTATTTATTTAATATGTCCCCCTATTGTTCTCTTTTAAATCTCATCCAGGGACATATTGTATATTTATTTTTATTTCTGTTATCTTGCGCCTTTTACTACTCACTTTTACCCATTTTTTCTACATGCTCGTACTAAAATAAAGATCTCCGAAAACACTTATTAGTTTTATTTATTTTACGTCTTTATTGCCCATTTACAATATCAAAAGTTAGGATCTCATATTTTGGGATACATTTTATATATACACAGAATACAAACCTAAGGCACGTTGTCACTCCGGACATGGTAAGTGACACCAAATGGTTCAAATCACTGTAACTAGGATTCGGTACTTTCAGTGTCCTAAAGCAGATGTCGTAGAGGGCTTCGTTGTCTATACAATAAGTTTCGTCGGTGTTTTCTACGAGCTGGTGAACTGACAACGTTGCATTGTAAGGTTCCACCACTGTATCGGATACCTTCGGGCTTGGCATGACGGAGTAAGTGTTCATGATTCTATCTGGATATTCTTCTCTAATTTTTGATATAAGAAGAGTTCCCATTCCGGAACCGGTGCCTCCACCAAGAGAATGTGTGAGTTGGAAACCTAGAAATAAATGACATAACTATAATAAACAAACCGCTATAAAAATATTACTAGGGGGTCAGGGTCAGAATGAACTAAACCAAACAATATTTTTTATTAAATTTAAACATATATAAATTCAAAACGCAACAAGATGCCGAAATCATTTTTTTAGCATATGATTATGCAATTAATTTCCCTTTAAATCACACTTTTCAGTTCCTATTAACCGGTTGCGCAAAACTTTTAATCACCTAATAAATTTAACTGACGTTTAGAATCTTTTTTGACATTGACACTCTTATGTGGTCTGCCACACTCTGAGCCGTCTGATTAGTTATTACTTAGTTAAATGCTTCGTGCAACCATATTATACTTATACACTAGTATAGTGTTCAGTGGCGGCTCGCGGGTAAAAAAGTAAGTGAAGTGCAAATGAAGCAAGAAAATATCGCAATAATTTTTTTCCACAATTTTTTTTGTATGTGGAAGGGATAGAATATTTTTTACCTAATTTTGTATACTAAATCAATTCTCCTATCCTTCACAGCAGCAATGGACAAATACAGCCTGCGGCGCTTCTTCTTTTTTTTTTTTTGAAGGCCATTTAGATGGCCAGGACATCACACTTGCGCCATCGTAACATTGCCCTATTAATTTATGTTTATAGTCAAATTGGTGCAAAATTTTATCGAATAGATAATATAAATTCTCCGACGTTCTATCGGAGCTGACATTATAAAATCCTAAGAATCTCTCGACTACTGAATTAACGTATCTTAAAATTATGGAGCACTGGGGGGTTTGCGTAATATCGGTGTTGTCATCCACTTGCACAGAAAAAAACTGTATGCATTCAATTATTTCGTGATGATCTTTTAGTTCTTGGGAACTTCTCGATATTAATAAACGTAAAAGCTTTTTAAAATTCCCCCTATTTATTGACTCGCTGCTCTCATCATGGCCACGAAAGACTAACTCTTGTTTTGTAAGCTACAAAACTGCGTCAATTACCAATCACAAAAATAGTCTATTTAATCAGACGTTTTCGTTTAAATGTATTTTATATAGTTTAGCATTTTCTTTTAAAGTTTGTTTCTGTAAAAGTGTATTTTACAACTGTTTTTAGCATTAATTCGCATTTTAAATGCTCCTCCGAGTCTTCATGTTTATGTAAAGACCTTCATATATTTAACATACCTGCAAATCCTTCCTTATCCCAGATTGAATATTTATTGGAAACTAGTAAAGGCCAGCGAAACAATTTTTGTAATATTTGACTACTACATAACCATTTGTAGGCCGAAAACCAGGATGACGATTAAAACTCTGATCTTGTTCCTTCCATCGATTAAATGGAGTTTCCAACAAAATGCAAACAACATCCGTAATCGAATTCATGAATATGAAATATAACACAATACAGTCAAGCAAACTGCAAAGGAACTAACCGGTTGCAGCGAAATCCGCGAAAATAAAAGTAAACAACCACCCCAAACCGAACCACACTTAACATTATTCTTCTATGTGCTCGACGTCATCGCAGACGCATTGTCATGGCAACGTAGTAGGAAAATCGTAAACTAAACATAGCACCTCCAGCAAAGTCGAAGCGGTTTGCGCCACTGTTATACTTGTTATAATAAAGTTCGATTGAAAGTTTTAAAAAGACATGCCGCCAACGGTCAAGTAAAATATTTATTCCAGATGTACAGTTTATATTTTGCCAATTAGGTGAATAAATGAATGTAAAAACTTAAATTCTAAGAGATATATAATAAATATAGTTAGATGTTTGCTTGTTTATTTTACCTGGTGAAGTAGCACTTCACCTATTTCGCCAGAATAGCCGCCACTGATAGTATTATGTGAAACTCTAATTTTTGCAAAAGTGTATCTATTCCGAGATTCTAAGATTTTTTTTTTAAATTCACTTTTCATGCAAAAATGATTCACGGAAATACAAGAACAAATTTCCTCAATTTTGTCATTTGCTTTCCGAATACAGGGGTTAATCAAAAATTGTAACCTTTCCGTGCAAATTAAAGAACCATTTTTTTTGCAGAAAAACAAACGCTCAAGAAAATTTGGAAACAGGAGTGACGTCGCATACATAATTATTACAAAAATATTATACAGGGTGTGGCAAAGTCAAATGATCAGAGACTTAATAAAAAAAAAATTAAAAAATATAACTTCTCCGAATTTCGCTAAGTGTGACGTAAATAATTCAAACTTATTGATTTCTATACCAGACAGGACCCCTTTGGAGAAATCGGTTCTTGATTTTAGTGCTAGATGAACTAGTCACGAAATAAATGACTTTTTTTGGTATCTTGGAGAAGCCGTTGACTGGAACGGAACAAATAATTATACAGTTTAGATATCAATTCGTTTTTACAATTTTTCGAACTTTTGGTTGAAAATTAATATTTTATATTTTCAAACACATTTTTCTAAAGAATTTAAAAGGTTTTACATAACACTCTATATAATATGGTAGTCATGGAAACTAAAGAGTGTTGTTTGGAGAGCCGAAATTAGAAGATTTTTCTAAACCCCATGTTAAATAAATTATTTCGAAAATATGTAACTAGGTTTTAGATAAAAATATGTTGCTAATTATTACAAATTGGAATAAATTGTTTTATTGAAGTATATAAATGAACGATTTATTTATAAAGTATTCTATGCTTCAAAAGTGTACAGTACACTCTTGTAATCGATGGATCAAATTGGACATGGCTCTAGCATATAATTTTTCGTCAATAGCTTGCATCTCTGCCTCACTGTTTCTTTTCAGTTCCTCACTTGACTAGATAATGCAAACTTTCTTTTCTAAATCTTCCAAAGAAATAATTCTGGGGCAAAATAACATATGGAGAGCTAGGTGGTCAATCTAAATCCCATTTCGAGAAATCAGAGTATGTGGAGATGCTTCCCGTAAGATCCCAACCGAAATCCGAACAGTATTTATGAATGTCTTTTTGATGTAACCGTAACCATTTGGCCATCTTGTACAAAAAAAATGACCCGCTTATCTTTGCTAACGAAGCAGCAAACAAAATTTTGGAGAATGTAATGGTTATTCTTAAAAACTCGGCACTGATTTTGGATGGAGCGATATCGATTATTTGGCCTAATAGATCTCCGTATAGGTAGAAATATGCTTTATTACTCATGAATAAGCATGAAGATTGTCATCTTGACGTCGCAAGAATTGTTAAAAAATTAGTTTTGTTTGTCAATTTCTGAACGTTAAATCTGCTAAGTATGAAACTTCATCTTGTTAAGATATTGTCTTGCACCAGCTTTGCCAAATTTTATGCAGCCATGCAGTCAATTTGTTTATTTATTATTATATAGTATTATTTGTTATCTTACTTACCCATTATTTTTACAATTTCTAATCCAAAGGCATATTATTTGCTATTATATTCCTGAAATATCTCCCACATAGCTTCTTCATTAATTTAGGCAGAAAGAAGGTTGAGTTTTAGAAAGACTTATTTTTATTTTTTTTTGAAATGAACAAAATCATCAAAATACTAAAATGTTCTTTTAGATGATAGTTCTTTGTTAGGATACTGTTGCTTTGTTAAAAAAAACCCATTCGTGTGCACAATTGTATTTTTGTTTTGTTTCTATGTACTTTTCGATAAAAAGTACTGTTACTATACTTTACTGGGTATTGTCAAAAGAGTTTATTATATTACTTTACGTTTGATACGATTACTTGCACGCAGCACGTGGATTCGGAGCCAATCGACTATTGTATTCTTTTATCCCTGTTAAGTCTCAACGGATTTCACAGGGATATTAGACCAGTGGCGGCTATTCAGGTGAAGTAGGTGAAGTGCTACTTCACCAGGAAAAATAAACAAGCAAACATCTAACATTTATTATATATCTTTTAAAATTTAAGTTTTTACATTAATTTATTCACCTAATTATATATCTTTTAAAATTTAAGTTTTTACATTAATTTATTCACCTAATTGTCAAAAAATAAACTGTACATATCGAATAAATATTTTACTTGACCGTTGGCGGCATGTCTTTTTGGAACTTTCAATCGAATTGTATTATAACAACTATAACAGTAGCGCAAACCGCTTCGACTTTGCTGGAGGTGCTATGTTTAGTTTAAGATTTTCCTACTACGTTGCCATGACAACGCGTTCGCGATGACGTCGACCGCATGGAAATCAGCGCGATACAACGCTCTCAGTAAATTGCTAACACAGTACACCACACCCACGTATCATTCACTTTGGGGTGTTTGTTTACTTTTATTTTCGCGGATTTCGCTGCAACCGGTTAGTTCCTTTGCAGTTTACTTTTTGTGTTATATTTATTTATGGTGTTGTTGCAACTTTATTTGGTTTATTAATTTACATTATTGATGAATCCGATCACGGATGTGGTTTGCATTTTGTCGGAAACTCCATTTAATCGATGGAAGGAACAAGATCAGAGGCTATGTACTAGTCAAATATTACAAAAATGGTTTTGCTGGCCTTGTTTACTAGTTTCCAATAAATATTCAGTGTGGAATTTGGAAGGAAGGATTTGCAGGTATGTTAAATATATGAAGGTCTTTACATAAACATGAAGACTGGGCGCAGCATTTCAAATGCGAATTAATGCTAAAAACATTTGTAAAAAATCAAAGCACTATAGCTGACACTTTAAACGTCCGATTAAATAGACTACTTATGTGCTTGGTAATTGACGCAGTTTTGTACCTTGCAAAACAAGAGTTAGTCTTTCGCGGCCATGATGAGAGCAGCGAGTCAATAAATAGGGGGAATTTCAAAAAGCTTTTAGGTTTATTAATATCGAGAAGTTCTCAAGAACTAAAAGATAATCACAAAAAAATTAAAAATGTTTTTACTGGTGACTCGAAAACAATTCAAAACGAAATAATTAATTATTAATTGAATTTAAATTAATGCATTTCTGATTATTTAAATGATTATGTAAAAAATGAAATAATGAACACACAGTTTTTTTTCTGTGCAAGTGGATGAAACCACTGATATTACGCAAACCTCCCAGTGCTCCATAATTTTAAGATACGTTAATTCAGAAGATTCAGTAGTCGAGAGATTCTTAGGATTTTATAATGTCAGCTCCGATAGAATGTCGGAGAATTTATATTCTCTATTGACTATAAACATAAACTAATAGGGCAATGTTACGATGGCGCAAGTGTGATGTCTGGCCATCTAAATGGCATTCAAAAAGAAAGATCGCGCGTCGTCTTAACTTTGTGATGCAGCAAAGTTTAAAAATATTTCTAAATGTCGAATTTTTTTTTAGTGGTATTCCCTCATTTTTTCATCACTCAGTCAAATGAACGTATGCTCTTACATCTGCATCTACGAGGCGTATACCAACAATTACAGAAACTCGTTGGTATTCAAATTGGAAGTTAGTAAATGTTATTGTTCAAGTTGCGTTCTTAAAAAAAATCGTTTGACATTCATTTTTGTATATCCAATATAAAACGCTGTCGTGAGGCGCTCTGTAAAAAAAAATGAACATTTTTTTTAATTCCATGTTTGATAAAGCAAATTCTGTTACAGAAATAAATCATTACAAACGTGAGCTTGCTAAGCTTTCACCTGAAGAAATTAGGGCTATTCTGCTAAATTTTCCGAATATAGTTTAAATTTCCCGACTGGCCCGTTTGACAATTTGTTACAGTTATATGGGGAAATATTTTCAAAAAGTCAACGACTGAAAAATGAGCTTGGTCTTATTTTTGCCAATGACAGTAATTGGAATATATCGCTGCAACAGCAAGTGCTTCAGTGGAAAAAAGTTTTTCATGCCTCAAACGTGTAAAAACTTATTTAAGAAATACAATATCTCAAAAAAGACTTCCTTCTCTAGGCAATATTTCAATTCAAAAGGAATGTCTGGAGGAGATTAGGGCAACTCATTTATTTTATGAGGATTTTATAAATAAATTTGCTGCTATGAAGGGTAGGAGAATTGATTTAGTATACAAAATTTAGGTAAGTCGTAAAAAAATATTCTACCCCTTCCACATATAAAAAAAATTATGGAAAAAAAAATTATTGCGATATTTTCTTGCTTCATTTAATATAATTAAAATTAGTTAACTAACTCAGAATTTGACCCTGCATGATATAATCACCGTAAGCTCAAATGATAAAACAGCAAATAGATATTTTTTATTTTCCATTATATAATCCTTAACCAAATGTACATTAAAAATATCCAGAGAAAAGTAAAAATATGGGAACCGCATACCAATTTTTAACAAGCATTTTATTGAGTTATTGAGTGTGTGCAGATAAGATGACGAGCTAACATTTAATAACCACATTTTAGCACCTTAAGTAAAAGATCATTACAAGCCTTTACTTTAATTCTAACTTTATTTTTCCTACTGATACTGGAAACTGCATGTATTATTCTCAAGCGATACAAGGATATAAGAATGGGTCTTTAGTATGAAACAAGTTCTTAAACCAGAACTCACCAACATTTTATTTTTCTTTAAGGGTGTTAAGGTATATAAGCATGTTTCACTATATATAAAACAAATAACCACCATTATATTATTTAAAATTTCCGTTAAAAAATTAATAGAAAAATTATTTAAGAGTTAGTTTTACATGGATTGTGATTGTCCATTTAACGTATATTTTTGTAATTTCGACTGTTTTATAAAAAATAACATTACCGTTATAAACGAACCTAGTATTTTTAACCTTATTGAAATAATGGGTTGTCATTTTATACCTGTATGTTTTGTCTAAGCGATACTAACTGAATGATTTGTAATTTTAGGGAAGCTTGTCTACAAGAGTTTACTCTTTACAATAAAAAAAAACCTACCTTGTAAACAATCACAGTTTTCAGCTTCTTTCCTAACTACGTCCAATACTGCATCTACCAATTCCGCACCTTCTGTGTAGTGTCCTTTGGCCCAATTATTGCCGGCGCCCGATTGTCCAAATACGAAGTTGTCTGGTCTGAAAAGTTTCCCGTACATTCCGGAGCGGACAGCGTCCATCGTGCCCGGTTCCAGATCCAGAAGAATAGCTCTCGGGACATATTTTCCTCCACTTGTACTTGAAGCAACTGAAAAAAAAAATCAAAATGAATTAAATGGGTTACTGTTTTTTTTAAATAAAATTAATTAAGAATGCTTTTAGTAGAGATCAATTCCCTCAAAATGCAGAATTTTGTTTTAAAGATGACGTGTTATTCATCTAACGACAAAGAACTAGAGATTTCGGTTCATTCCCATTTTCCCTTTCCCATAAAAAATTATCCGCATTTCAGAAAAATTATTTAAAATTTAGAATTGAAAAAGTTAATTTGTCTTCATTGGGATTCGAGGCCAGAACCTGAGGCCAGAACCTCTCACTATCTAGGTAACCACCGACGACCATTTAACCTATTCAATTTTATGTTAGTGAACTTTTACGGTCTTTACTTTTACGGTGTTCATGATTATTAGTGATTACGATCTATGTATCCCTTATCCGAATGCATCTTCGACATTTACCGATTTCAGGATTCCGAAGCAGATCTCTGAATAATAATATCGTCTAATAAGTTTTTTTTAATTAGCTAGTCAGTTAATTTTTAGCAACAGTCTGGTTTTTGCTTGACTGGTTTAAAAAAACATGCTGTTTTTTTTTTAAATAATAACAGGGTTTCTTAAACTAAACGACATAGCTGCCTTGTAGGCAACGTAAAACCGCTACGAAGAACACATTCCTTCCCTGGTATAATAGTTCAGTGCATCAAAGGAATCAGATCAGGATTAAGGGTGGGTCTATAAAGGCTATAGCGCCAGACTGGTTGTTGGCAAGGGCCTCAGCAACACAATAAAAATCGGTAAGTTTCCTTTAACTCGTTATAAATCTTTTCTTTTCTTAAGAATAGTGAAGTGTGACCCAATTTAGTTCCATCCATAGTCATTATCACTTTAGTGCATTTTTTGAAGTCGGTTTTATTTTTTTTATAATTTTTTTTTTCAATGTCTTTTATACGAGTTTCACTGAAAAAGTCAAGTTTAACAAATAGCCACTACTGGTTCCACTGCATATTATGCAGTACCACTGTATAATAACAAATCTTATACAACAATTATACACAGTGATAACATACAAACTTTTTTCTTCCTGACAGAAAGGTGAACGCATAGATTGTTCGATATAACATCAAGTAAACCGTTAAAAATGGCGCTATGGGACCACTCCGGTAAAATCCTGAATGTTCACTAAAAATGAAGATTTTGCCTGCTGTTTACAGATTCTCTAATTTTCCGTTTATAGAATTCCGATATCGAGATTGTGGAATTTGTTTCTTTCTAATACAAAGGTTCATGTTCCTTAAGCCTAGTGGATATGGATCGTTCAGCTTTTCTAACATAGACATCACCACCACATCAGGAATAAGGGATTGCATCTACTCCTTTCGTTTGGAAAGGGATAATGTACTTTAACGATCAGAAACATTGTCCAATTTTCTTGTGTGTATTGAAGATTCTACGTATTTTGGATCGGCGAAAGAAAGTTAGAGAATCTACTGATATGTATAAACATCCTAATAATTTTAATACAGATACAGGATACAGTCTACAACATACGTGGAAACCTATTGTTACACCAGTTTACACGTCAGATAAAAATAGCCGGGCTAAATCTCTCCGAGCTCATTCAGTGTTCCGATCTCGTAAAGTAAAGATCCCTGAAGATGCCTCGTAAAATCGAAGGCAAAACGTCGGAGAGGGATTCCATTTTGAACGATCTAATCCCAACAACTATGTTTTTTAATTTTTGTCATACCAAGCACCAGGGATATATAAGAACTAACGATTTTCAAGCGATTTTTTCATATTTTCCACCAATTTTTAACCGCCATATCTCCGAAATTTATTGCATCCAATTGTGCGATTAACCATTTTTTGTTGTTAATAATGGAAGGAAAAATGCTGTACAATTTCGGTGAATGTTTCCTTAACTTTGGAGATCCAATGCAGAAGTTAAGACATTGTACTGTTTTAGCTTATTTAACAACAGTCCATGCATTTTGAGATTGGAGACTGTTTCAATTTACACCCTAAGTGAATCCGTTAATCTATAAACCTCTGTTTCTAGTTGTGTAATGTTCTAGGTCCCTGAGAACTCTTATATAACGTGTTAGCCTTGTCCTAAGATGAGTAAGGATTAATTTTTGAATCTTTTGGTAAAGCAAATGTTTACTTACAAATGTTACAAGCATTGCCAGAAAAACTGCAAAAATATATTATTAATTTTTCAAATAGTTATTTAAATTATCTAAATTCCCTTCATCATGCATTAATAGCCATAATAGTCAATACATATATCTTCATTTCAAGCTTCTCTCTATTTAGTAGACTTAATTACACAAGTGCTAAAATTAACATAAGATTGTTGTCGTGTATTAAATTACATCGTTCAAGAGGCCACCATGTGCATATCAGTTGACTGTGTTTTTATTTTATGTATGTGACTCACTCAGAATAACTGAAAGTGTAATTTTGAAAGTCTATTTTAGGCCGTTTATCAAACTTAAATGGAAGTGGTTTTGTGGTTTTAAGTACGTATTATTATATCGTGTGGTCAGTGTAAAAACGAAACCATAATACTGGTTTTTTAAATTATGTGGTGAGAATTTATGAAAGAACAGTTTGTTGATATTTATCCATACAGTCAGTCCAAAAAGTCTCCATAGACCACCTTTCTAAACAATTTTTCTGTGATGTTTAACTAATTAATTGAAACAATGAGAAAACATAAACATCTAAAACATAACCAACGAGAATTAGTATTAAAAATAACTACAAAATATTTTATTTTGAAGTTACGTCACTCTTATAGAAATGCAGACAAAACTAATGCCAAAAAAGTATCCATACACTCAAGAACTGCATTGAAGAAACATGTTATAATTAGTAGCATTTTATCAAGCTATCTGTTGCTCGCTCAATTGAAAACAAATGAATAATTTTCGGCCATACTTAATAAATCAGTAATCTGTCACCTATTGCTAGTAATTTTGCAGTGAGCTTTCAAAGTGGTATTAAAAACGAGCGAGAAAAATTGTGAAATTCCAAAATCATAACTGATTTGTGAAAAGATTGAAATTCATACAGAAATATAGGAAAAATTGTTAAAAAGTCACATTCAGTATAACGTCAACCAGTAGAAATCAACGGGTTCCTATAAAATTCGACCACGCTCCGGTCATCTAAAAAAAACTAACGCCACGTAAAAAGGCCAGTATTGCTGGAGAAATAATTATAAATCCCAAAGAGTGCACCAAAATTAAAAGAAGTACGGGAACTATTTTCGAAAAATGTTGGTCCACAAACGGTGAGAAATTGTATACGCAGGGCAGTCTATAAAGGGTGAGGGTGTGTAACCAGAAAGAAGCCGTTAATTTCGAGATTTAATCGCAAAAAGCGGTTAGCTTTTGCTAGAGAATATGTTAATAAAACTTGGCAATCCGTAGTCTTTAGTGATGAAACTAATTTTAACCTTTTTCGATCTGATGAAAGAATTAAAGTATGGAGAAAGAAGAATACCGCATTCCATATTAATGGAAATTTACATTTCATTAATGGTACCTACCATGGATTAGCATGTTTATATGAGCATGTTAAGACACAATTTAAGATACATTTTCCAATAGGACAATAATCCGAAACATACGGCAAACGTGGTATTAGAATGGATGATCCATAAAGTGAGACAGTAGGTGCATACACCTCCACAATCAGCGGACATTAACCCCATCGAGCATTTATAAGAAGAAATTAAACGACGCGTTTTCAAACATAATGTTTTAAATAGCGACGAATTAAAAAACAGAATAATGAACGAATGGAAGAACATGCCATCAGAAATTACTAAAGCTGATTTTAAGCATGACTAAAAAGTTGATATTGTTATTTTCATTTCATTTGCATTTCTATAATAGTGATGTAATTTCAAAATAAAATGTTTCGTAGTTGTTTTTGATACTAATTGTCATTGGTTATATTTTAGATAGTAATTTAAACATGTTTTCTCATAGTTCCAATTAATTAGTTAAACATCACAGAAAATTAGTATAGAAAGCAGGTGATGTATGGAGACTTTTCGGACCGTCTGATTATTGACTAATATTGCAAATCTACCTATAAATTGAATATATATAACTCACAACTTTAACGGTTCCTAAAATTTTTTTATATCAAGGATCAAAAGCGTCACTAATGGGGGCCAGCCCCCCCTCAATATCTTGAGCAGTTGGTTAAGTCATGATTAAGGTGGTTATTAGTTCGTTGATTCTAGTTGGGTGTCATCCAATACAAAGCGAGGACCTTTTCTTTTGGTCAGTTAGTTGTTTCTTCGAACCTCAATCTCTCCTTCCAACAACTGTCTAGGAACGCCTGTGCAGTCGCTAGTCTTTTGGCAGCAACAGGTAAATTTCGAATTGACTCCCTTTCTGGTTTTCCATATTAAGCTTTTAATGATAAAACAACTTACTATGTCGGATAAGTCCACTACTATAATAAAATGCCTATTGCAGTATTGAATTTTTGCATTTTGACAGATGTAAAAATTGGTAAATTTGCTTTACTCCCAACTTCTTCAATATTTTCTTTTATTAGGAATAATGTGACCCAATTTAGTTCAGTCCATAGTCACTTAGTAACATATATACTAACATTTTTATGGGACGCCATTTTGTTCCATATTCGATTCCTACCAATATTTTACCAGTTTCTACCTGCGCCACATTTTTACATAAATTATTTAAGAAGTTTTTAAATTGACACACACCGCCATTTTGTGACGCCATGTTGAATTAGTACCAGTTTATACCTATATCACATTTAATTTTTCTGTAAAATTTAAAGTCAGTTGAATAAGATTTTTTAACATTGATTTTTTTAAGAATTTTATTTGGTAGCCATTTTATTCGGTCGTCTTGAATTCGTACCACAACTTTACCGTTTATCTCTATATCATACCTAATGCTTACGCAAAATTTGAACTTAATATAAGTAGTTTTTTCAAGCCTATTTTTTAAATATTTTATTAGGCCCCAATTTTGTTTTGCAATCTTATATTCATACCAAAATGTTACCAGTTCATTCCGACGTAATAGTTGATTTTTGTGCAAAATTTGAGGTAAATTAGATAATTCGTTTTTAAGGTAATATATTTTTTAACGTTTCACCAGTCCGCCATCTTATTTCAGAATATTGGATTTTTACCAAAATATTACCAGGTCATCCCCATAATAAGTCAATCTAATAAGTAGTTTTTAAGCTATCCCGCGAACTGAGAGACAAACCGATAGACGGATCGACGGGATAGATAAAACATATTTTTTGGCATCTAGGCATCATATTTTTTGGCACCTAGAACGTGAAGATATGTAAAACCTGACAACATTTTATTTTGGCGCAATTTTGTTGCGCCATCTTCAATTAGTACTACAGATTTACTACTTTAAAATCAGTCCATTAAGTAGTTTTTTAGGAGGTAATTTGAAATAATTTATTAAACCGCCATTTTGTTCCGCCATCTTGGATTCGCACTAAAGTTTTACCAGTTGATTCCTACATAATACTTGCATTTTGTGCAAAATTTGGTATTTTTTTAGTAATAGTTTTTGTAACATTTCCCTAGGCCGCCATTTTGTTTTGCCATATTAAATTTTTACTAAAAGGTTACCAGGTCATCCCCATATGATCCTTGATTTTTAACCAAAACTAACCAAGTCAATCGGGTAAGTTGTTTTTTAGCTATGGCGCGAACAGACAGACAGACCAACGGAATTGAGAAAATATGTTTTTCTGCATGTAGGGACACTGAAACGTAAAGATCTGAAAGCATCTCGAGATCTGAGATCTCGTAGAGTGATTTTTTTCCACGATTACAATACTTACTTTTGACGAGGGAAATAAAAACGGATGCATCGTTTTTTTTAGGGCAATAAAAACCTCTCCACCTGTGATTCTCCAGCTCAAAATTAAGTAAATTTTGTATCCATTTAGGCATGGATTCGTGAATTTATTTAGCTAAAGATCACTCCATCGGATAAACCTTTATTTTATAAACTCAAACTAGATTACTTTTTTTCAATTTAAACTCAAACAAATGGTACCCGAAAACAACGCTCTAGCATCGCAGTGCTATTTTTATCAGTTCGTTTATTCCCGTTAAACTTCTAAACAATCTAGTTTTCCTAAAAAATAATAGTTTGTCCGATAAAAAAACCTGTTGCAAAAATCTATGTTTGTAAATATACAAAATACAAATAATTTTTTTTAATAAAAAGTCAAAGATATTTTTTTGCTTCCTCTTCTGCCAAAGAGCAAATAATTTCAAATAGTCTAAATTATTAGCTATATCATGTCCCTCAATCGATTTGAACGCCAAACCGCTTGAACTTTCCTGAGCTTTATTTAAGTGCAAGTAATTTTCAATATCTTTGGGCTTGGAAAAAAATTCTTTCTCCACTACAGAGACAACAGTAGTCTTACCGAAAACATTGGGAAGAGTTTGCCAAAGTTTCAATGAAATATTAACACTTTAAGAGGATTAAGACACATAAAGAAAGAAAGGATAAGTGACATACAAAAAGGTAGTTTGAAACTTTTTTTCTTTCAATTCAGTAAGTACATATCAGATTATCAGTAAAACCTATTGAAAAACTAAAATGAAAAGAAGGAATAAGGAACACAGGAGACCAAGAAAAGTGGTTAAAAACTCATGGCAAAAATTGAAAATTTCATTACAAATTTGATGATTTTCATAACCAGCATAAATAAAGAGGTGTTTTCTGCTTGCAGTTCCTCCTTAAAGGCAATAAATGAATCAAATGCCAGTTTTCCCTCTAGTCCATATTGTTTAAGTAAATATTAATTTACTAAAAACTGAAATCACTAGTCGCTAAATAATGTAAAAAAAAATATCTTTTGAAGACTGGATCTTTCGTCAACACACTTAATAATAGTGTCCATAACTACAAAAAATATTTATTTTGGATTTTGTATAGGCTTATCTTCCTGTATATTTCAATTTTACTTTATGCCCGTAGGTGTTCCTAAACTGATATCCAAGCTCTAAGATAGTGCCGTTATATGTTTGTATCTTGCGGGAAATAATAGAAGAAACACGTATGTGTAGATTAATCAGAGACATTTTATATCTATATTAACAGGACAAATGAAATTTGAGGTAACATTTATTTCATAAATACAACGAAATTCTAAATAGCTAAGAAATTCCGGTGATTTTAATTATTACCAAGAACAAAATTGGTCGGAAACTAAATTGGTAGCCAATGAAAGAGCATTGTACATTTAATGATAAAGGCCATGAAATGACTCTGCACCATTCCACGCCTCAGAGAACACTACGAGGTTTGTCTATGCTCGCGATTATAAGAACGTGATCAGAGAAATCATTTTTTCACCCTATAACAGATATTAATAGACAACATATAACTGTATAGTCAACTGCAAATTATTGATAAATACTACTTGCAGTGAAATCTCCAAAATTAATTTTTTGAGCTTTTTTTTTAAGCTGATTTTGATCTTTTTTTTAATGCTTATTATATATATATATATATATATATATATATATATATATATTTATAATTTCTGTAAATATATATGAGAATTATTTGTTTTCAAATATAACAACTTCTGACTTTAAGGTGCTCCCTCCTATTTGTTCTTTCTGTTGTTAAAACTCAAAATTTGCTGTTCCAAAGTCACTTCTGGAGTTGATAAAATGTTAATGTTATGAAAATATGATTATATGATTGCAGCAAATAAATCAAGTCAAGTTTTATTAACATCGAAGCTTTGCAACTTAAAACTGTACCTTTAATTATTCAATATGTGCACAGTTTTTGATAGGATCAAGCACTTTTAATTGCTTTTTGTTGTCGTTGTTAAATAGCTTGTAAATTATCCGTACCTTGATACATTTGATTTCATATTTCATAAAAATCTCAATAATTTATAAGAACTTTAACAATTACTAGTACGTGACCTTTGTGTGAGTCCTCTCATTTTTAACATTATATGAAATAAAATGAAAAATAACAGTTTACTATGCCACTTGAAAACCGATCGACCTCCGGGTTGAGCAGAATGTTTTGTTTTCGGGTCGCCCACATTTTTTTGTCTTATACAGATCAAAAGATAAAAGTGAAGTATTGTAATCGTGAAAAAATCACCCTCCAAGATTTTTCCAGATCTTTACGTTTCACTGTTCCTAGATGCTGAAAACATGCTTTCTCGGTTTCCTCGGTCTGCCTGTTCGCGGCATAACTAAAAAACTACTTGCCCAATTATTAAGTTGTTTTGGTAAAAAATATAGGGTAATACGAGGATCACCTGGCAACATTTTGGTAAAATCCCATTTAGCAAAACAAAATGGCGGCTAAACGAAATGTTAAAAAAATTATTACTAGAAAAGTGCTTATCCAATTTTTTTTTATAGTATTATGTAAACAAAATTGAGCCCGAAAAAACATGGATTAATTTCAAATTAATCAAATTTTAATTGTGGTATAGAGATGAACTAGTAAAACTGTGGTACTAATTCAAGATGGTGGAACAAAATTGAGAGCAAATAAAATATTTGTAATCCACCTGTCAGCTTTTACATATTTTCAGATTTTAGCGTCCTTAGATGAGAAAAAATATGTTTTATCAATTTCTTCGCTCCGTCTATCGGTTTGCCTGTCTGTCTGTCAGTTCGCGGCATAGCTTAAAAACTCCTCATCAGATGGCTTCAAATTTTAAACAAAAATTAAGGGTCATATGGAGATGACCTGGTAATATTTCGGTAAAAATTCAATATGCCGGAACAAAATGGCGGTTTAGTGAAGCGTTAAAAAATTATTACTAAAAAACTAATTATCCAGATTAGTTAAATTAAGCACAACAATTAAGTGTTACATAGGAATGAAATGGTAACATGTTGACATGAATTTAAGATAGCAAAACAAAATAGCGGCCCAATAAAATATTTGCCTGAAAAAAACTACTTATTATAGATTAATTGCAAATCCTGTGCAAGCATTAAGTGTAATATAGAGTTAAACTGGTAAAGTTGAATTTAAGATGGTGGAACAAAATGGCGGCAAAATATTTTATTTTTAAAATCAATATAAAAAAAATCTTATTCAATTGACTTTAAATTTTGCAGAAAAATGAAATGTGATATAGGGATAAACTAGTACGAATTCAATACGACTTAACAAAATGGCTGTGTATATCAATCTAAAAACTCCTGACTGAATTTGAAATGAAGAGCTAAACGAAAGATCAGTGACATCGAAAAAGAAATTAAATAAAATTAACACTGCCTCACCCTACAAATTGAATTGTTAATCGTATATAAAATGAGGAATTAAAAATAATAAAATATATTCAATTTCCCAAAAGAATTATGTTAGGTGATATTATAAAAACATTTTGTTACCCCTTCTACCGTTTGAAATAGCCCTTAAGATAGATTTTTGTAACAATGGTACAAACCCAGCTCTATCTAAAAACCGGTGAATGATATATGACAAATAAATTCCAGTTGAAACACATTTTAGATGAGGATCGTGTTTCTTTTGTATATAAATAAATAAATTGAGGAAAACTAGAAATTCAATTTCAAGCGGGAATAGACAAATGCATCCACCTTTTAAGTCCACACCAATCCTATATGTCCGGTGTCACGTTTCGGGCTGCAAGAAAGGCATCTGCTTTATTTTCGACCGAGTTCAGTGGTCTAAACTACCGTATGTTCTAAATTTGAGACGTCTATTTTTGTATGGTATCTTTTGTGTTGTCGTTACTCTTTAAGTAGCGTTTCAAATGGGTAATTATCCCTAAAAGTATTCCTACTGGAAAAGAACCAGAGTGTTTATATGAATAAGGAAATACAATACATTTGAGCAAGATCTTTTAAAAAGTATTTGAATTATATGTTAGTGTATAGTCGTGTACAGGGTATTTTTGAGGTTAATTTCAATTAGAATCCCCCGATTAGAGTTGGATTAAACCTTATGTTTATACTATATTAAATCAAAATTTATACTAAATACGATTACGTTTTACGTTTAAAATTGTTTTGAAATCTACAGTGTGGTTCGCTTTTCATAAGTACACCGCGGTATGTCCGGAATTAATAAGTAAATTAGTTTAAAATTTTGGTCTTATATATAGTAGTTTACCTAACAAGTGCGGAAAGTGCTACTTTTCCGCAACTTCAATTGCGTGCGGAAAAGTCATTTAAGTACGTGTAAGGTACACTATTTTTCTACAAGCGTACGGAAAAACCCAAAAGTTGAAAAGAATCGTTTTTTATATCAAATACATAATCACAAATTATTTATTATTAACAACATGAATAGTAAACGTGCAGTTTATAGCATTTTGTAAATTAATTGCAGAGGCTAGAATTTTTTTCAAGGCACCCGGGGCTTTGTAGGTTGGATTTGGATTTTCCAGTTCTCTTCCACGAGTACTTATTGTTGTAACCGTCGCCAAGGGGGTTACTTTTTGGTCGGAAGAGGTCGACTTGGTAGACTGCACTGGTGAATGTTGGTGACTACTGGAAAGAATGGCATTGAAGTTCAAAATACTTTATTGGATAAATTCTTTTGAAGAGTTGTGGAGCTTTCTAAATCTCCCACGCTTGAAGATTTCCAACCTCCGAGGCGTTTGATATTTGTTATTCCTTCTCCGGAATCTGAAAGCATTGTGGCGGCTGAACGTCGGAAACTGTGGCCTGTATATAGTTCAGAATTTGGGAGCTTTAGATAATCTGCAATATTTGATGGCATTTTTCCAAAGGTGTTTATTCCGATGCATTGTACGGTTTTTTTTGTATTTACAAAAAGTTTTGATGCCTCTTTTAAATATTCTCCGCTTTTAGTTTGACACAAAGCAGGGTTTTAAATAGAATATATTCTTTTTCATATGATCCTATTTTGTTACAGGATTTTGATGGATAGATTTTCAAATCATTTTGTTTTTTTAAATAGGCTGTGACTTTGAAAAACTTGTTGTTTTCATTGAGTTTGATCAGTTTGGATGCCACTTGTTTGACCCCAAGGTTTTTAAACAGAACATATTCTTTTTCATACCTATAACAGGATTTTGATGGTAGCAGATTGAAGTTTGCAGATCTAGCTGCTTCACTGACTCTGGCAAATCTTCATTTGAAGAATTTATTAAAAACACTTTTACTCAGGTTTTACTACGACAAAAATCAGCGACAGCAAAATCGGTTTTGATTGACAATGAATAACACTCGTATTTTTATTTTGTGTCTATGGCAATTGAAACCGCCACATAAAAAAAGCATGTGTTTATTATTGCTTAACATTGATTTTATAAGGCATAATACGAGAGCCATTAAACAATTTTTTAAAACAGGTTTTACAGATTTTTTACAATTTTGTTGAAAATTATAGCAGGATTTTTGCAAATTTATGTGCTGAAAAGTAGATTTTTTCCGCATTAGTGCGGAAAAGTAGCTCTTTTCAGACTAAAATGAGAGCGGAAAAGTGAAGTTTTCCGCACGCTTGTAAAAAAGATTTGAAATCTGTTTGTTTTGACACATTCAACTTTGACATCGCTCACTGGCGTGCGAACCTAGGTGAAAATAAATGTGTGGAATTTTTGAAAAAATATATAAGCATTTTTTTTTTATGGAAATCATAAATTATATAGCATCACCAATAAACGAAATTTCAATACAATATTTCATTGGCTTTCGGAGATACGAGCTCTAAAATAATGTATTTTTTACATTTCAAAAGCAGCATTCTCATAAACCACTATCAAAAGAAACTGTTTTTCATGTTTTGTTTATTTTTGCTATATTTATTGAATTTAGAAAAGAAATTGCTCTAAGACGTTTTTTGAAAAATCTCCGAGTTCTTCAAATTTCTGATATTGTGTTTGTTAATAATGCTTTATCATTATAAAATGTAAAATAGTGTTTTTGGTATTGAAAATACTATTGGGTTCTCTTTTATGCAAACTTAACACTGCATGTCGTAACTTCGACAAGGCAAAATCCTGAATGAACGAAAACTGAATAAATAAGATAACATTATAATATGAAGTCATCGGATTGCCTAGGCATAGATCAACAATTTTTATATAGAAAATATAGAATAAACTAGTCCATTGTTTTGTGTATGTATGTGTGTAACAAAATTCTGAATCCTATATTAAAATAGTAAGATATTCAAATATTAGTAAAAATTTTCCAATGTTTGTGTATACGTACAACAAAATTTTGAGTCTTATTAGAATAAGGTAGCCATCATTAAATACGTACGGAAATGCATGAAATTATGTTTGCCGCCGATCTTAATTCTTTTTTGTTAAAAAAGGTACGTTAGATATATTATATGTATGTTATATTTGAACCAATTTTTACAACAAATTATTTATTTAATTTTAACTTAAAAAAACGTCCTAGCTTTTCGACTCATATCTTATTATGTAACTAATCAATGCTAAAGAAATTATTAATAGGTACGGATTTATGTGACAGCACGACAGTATAGAATCCTCAAGTAATAATAAATAAATCTTAATATTATGTTTTAAGGCCATAGGCAAAGATATTGCTCACACGTATGTGTACTAATCTAACATCTAAATGTAAATGGAATCAGAACTTAATCACACCCATTGATTTTTGAAAATATTGGGAGAAGGAGAAGGCCGACAAATTAAGAAGAAATATAGGGAGGTCTACCATTTTTGTCATAATTACAATAGACACATTTAATCCATCTTTATTAATAATATTAAAATGCTATAAATGTCACAAGATCTGATGAACAATACCAACGCTTTGAGTTTCTAGATCTAGATTGCTTAGTTTTTTATTTGGATTGCAGTCCTCATTTTTATATATTATAAAATAAGGGTAGTTTGTAGATTGTCAGGTTTTTTTTTTATTTTAATAATATTTTTTATATAATATGAAATCCAAGCAATTTATTAAAATTATTAAATATTTCTAGATTGCCACATTTTTTTTACAGAAATTGTTAATCTTTTTTTATATAACATAAAATGTGAGCAATTTATTAAATATTACAATTTTTTAATATTCATGCTTAAGTTTTTAGATTTTTTTTATAGATTTTAATAATATTTTTTTTAAATATAAAATATAAGCATTATATTATACTTATTGATTTAATTTGATCTATTTCTTGACACATCTGATAATAAAATGCACCAATTTAATAATCATAATAGATTATAATCTTTAAAATATAAAAGATAGAATAAAACATTATAATTTAAAAGGTGTCAGGTATTTTCAATAAGTAGGATACTTGCGTAAGGTGCAAAATCTGTGAAGAATGTACTAAGAGAATTTTGTTTTTAAGTAGCCAACGAAATGTTTTGGTGCAGAGAGATTCCTGATGATGCTGAATAAAAATCTAAGAACAAATTTCCATAAAAAAAATCGCTAATATTTTTTTCAAAAATTTTCCCCTTTTTTCCCACCCAGGTTCGCATGTTAGTGAGCGATGTTAAAATTGAGTGTGTCAAAACAATCAGATTTTAAATCCATACAAATCACCAGAATTTTAAACTAATCTGGTAAATAATTTCTGAGATACTGGGATGTACTAAGCGGTCGTTGGTCATTATTTATGTTTTCCCGATGTTGCTGTTACTTCCGCTTGATTTTTTGGGATTTCAGTTTTGACGATTATTGTCTTCCAACTGTTTTAACGATCCGTCACTTTTATTTAAATCACTCTGTTTTTCTATTTCTGCCTTCTCGGATAACTTTGGTCTTATAATGCTCTATATTGCAATCTCCCTACATCCATCGAAATTTATTTTGTGACCAGTTTCCTGATTGAAGTATTTTATCAGTTTATTTTTAAACTGTGAAATATATTTTTAGAAATTTTTATAATCAATAGCAAAAGTTATGGTACGAACGGGGATCGAACCCGCAACTCTATATCACTAGTCTATGGCTCTAACCAATTGCACTATCGTACCACTGATAAGCAATTCGTTAGAACTTGTATATATTCAAACCTCATGTTGTAGGAATAGCGCCGAGGTTGTTTGTTTGTTTCTGAATGCTGAATTTATGCTCTTATAATCTTGCTGATATTCGCCTGTTAGTTTGCCCCAGACCCCAGTGGTTTTCGAATTTAATTTCTTCTTTTGGGTTTTCAAGTAATTTATCTATGTTTGTTTGTGGCTTTTGTAATATTTGTATGTTGTGTTTTCTAAAAATTCTTTCGATTCTGTCTGTTGTGCCCTTTACATAAAACTACTTGTTACCTTCCCGGTTCATAATTTTTGATGTTCGTTGTTCGGAAACCCTGTGCATTAATAATTTCGAAAACAGTTTGCTTTTTCGAATTAAATTTAGTGTAACTTTTTTTCTTAGAAGTCATCATAATTTTCAATGAAAAATAATGAGACTGTAATCAAAAGAAAGTTATGGCATGAATAGCGAGTGTATAGAGGGAGTAACAACCGCCCTCTACATATTAAACAAAAAAATAGAATTTAGACGTATTGTCCACCCCCGAAAACCCCCAACTACCAGATGTTTGTCGATATCCCAAAAACGGCTTGAGCTTTTAGAAAAATAACAATTTCGAGATTTAAACTTTAACTCCCTGTCTCTCATTACTGAGCGACATTTTACTAAGGCATATTTAGCTGAATATCATAATTTTGACGAGTTTAATTTAGGATTGGTTTTTGGCGCATTCGTTGTCGACCACCCTGCATATTACTATTTTTTTATAAACGTATTCTAATAAAACTGCTTCTTAACCATAATTTCATTGCAAGATGTTCGGTGAAGTAGGAACAGGTTTCTCTAGGAAACAGTTTGACGTATTTAACGGTTTTTCCTGTGTAATTTTTATCAGTTAACTAACTGACGGCATTGTTTGTTATTATTGTTTCCTTATAAGTATTTTCACCATCACCAAATACATAAATGGCACATGCTACTCGCTACTTCAGAATGCTAAACCTAGATTGTGTGCAATGTTTCCAAATTAAAAACGCCGGATGTCAAGACGGCTTCAAACGGTGAATCATTTTCTGTTTAAATTTAAAATATTTTTTATGTCCCTCGTTATCGCAATTAACGATACAAGAAAGAGTATTATGAGGTCAGCATCGTTTAAGAAACACTTTTTTTAATTGGATGAATTACCCTTGAGGTGAAAGATAATATGATAATATAATAAAGGATATTAAAATACACACGAATTACTTTTTAGGTTTTGAATTATAGACTCGTATTAGTCGTTTTTATTGAACCTTACTTGGGCAAACAGTATTTCCGAAAGTTTGAAAAAATGATCTCCCAATGGATATTTTATATTTAGGGTTCGAAAGGGGTCATCTGAAATTTATCTCATGAATCTCAAGTAATAATATTGGTTTTATCGCTTTTACCGCTACCGGGACAGACTCACATAACAGTATAGGTTTGGATAAAAAAAATTCTTGTTATAATATAGACCCGGAATTTTGTTCAACCTTCATAATCTAACCTATGAATAATCCGCATTTTTATTAGGGTAATTCGAGGATAGATAGCGCAAAAGGTGAGATGGCGCAATGGTTTTACAGCGCCGTCGCTAGTGTTACAGATAAGTGAAGACGCCTTGATGTACAGGGTTTTCGGTTATATTTTGAACGAGGTCTACACGCTTTATTTTTAGATGTGGAAGAAAATGTTAAATTCAAAAGTTGTTTCAGAATTTGCTAAAAAGATTAACAAACGTCAATTGAAAATTAGAAAATTGAGCATCGACTGTATATTTTTAATTCGTTAGAAAGAACATTTTTTTCTGATTCCAAAAATATATACTTTGTCTATGTTCAGACTAACGGTTTTCGTATAAATTTGATCTAAAATCTGGAAAAATCAAGTGCTCTGGCTTCATTTCTAGTGACTGTTCGCTTCTTTATTGTCACAGTATTTCTGTTTTCAAAATGTTTCACAACAGAATAGATTGCATATGTTGATGGAACTATTAAATTAAGATAAGCCATTCTATATTAGTTTCGTGTTTCACGGTTATTATTTACCCGAAAGTATATTTTTAAAATATTTGCTTTTTCTTTGTCAGAATACTCAATAATTGAGAATTTAAGTAAATCCGGTGTCCAAAACCAGTGACAAAATGGCCATGTTAAAATAAAACAATTGAAATCAAAGCCGCCTATGTTAAATTTACTATGAGCCAGAGCACTTGATTTTTCTAGGTTTTAGACAAAATTTATGCGATAACCATTTGTCTGAACAAAGAAAAAAAATGTTCTTTCCATCGAATTAAAAATATACAGGGTGTCTCATTAAAAATAACAATTTCCATGTTCAATTTTTTAATTTGCAATTGTAATTTGTTAATCTTTTTAGCAAATTCTGACGGTTCAGATCGAACCCATCAACTTTCGAATTAACCATTTTTTTATACTATCTCTAAAAATAAAGCGTGTAGACCCCGTTCAAAATATAACCCCGAAAACCCTGTACATTATACTTCACTTCATATGAAACAAGTCGCCGCACTGTCTGTGTTTACCGGTTATTAAAATATCATTTATATATTTTTACTAATTTCTTCTTTGTACTAGTGAACTTTAAATTTAACAATAATTTTGATCAATTTATTTTCTCAAGTATAAGTTAAATGAATTTTAAATATGGAGTTCACTTTTGGGGGTTTTGCAAACTGTAACGTGTGAAATATCAAATGGGCTTTTTGTGAGGGTCTCAAATATATTTATTTTATAATTTTACAATAAATAGTTTTAAACTTATTTAAAAAAATAAATGAAAATTGACCATTTCCCCCCTCTTAAATCCAAAACTACTGCGCCTAAAATTTTGAAAAAAATATAGTTCTTTATTTATAGATTACAGGAAAACCTATAAAGAGTCTATGGAATTAACATAATGTAATAAATATATTAAAGGTAAAGGCTGCTTTTAACATGATATATATTTTTATATTCGCGCGTATTGTATTCTAGTGTAGTACGGAACCCCAATTGTGCGAGACTGACTCGCCCTTGACCGTTTTTCAGTATGCCTACTAAATACAAGCGCACTGGAAGTAGTTCCAGAGCTAGTTGGACTGAACAACAGTTAACCGAATCCATTCAAGCCGTTGGTGAAAATAGAACGAGAGTTAATGAGGCTACTCTACATTTTGGGGTACCGGCAACCACTCTAGAATGAAGAAAATCAAGAAATAATGTGAAGAAAGGCCCTCTTGGACCCTTTTTTATATTAGGCGAAGCTGTTGAAGAAAAGTTGGTCAGACATATCCTAAAACCCCAAAAAAACGGATTTTCTCCTACTCAAACCAACGTACGAAATTTGATTTTTAAATTGCCGGAATCGAAGTTAGCTGGTTTTCCATGGCTTCAGTTACTGCTGCAGAGAAACCCAAGGCTGTTAGTGAAAAAAAGCAGAAGGGGACTCTATTAATCGATCCTTGGGTATGAGCAAAAAAGAGATTGAGGTTTATTTTCAGCTGCTAGAAAATACTCTGACGGAAAACGATCCTCTGGGTAAATCTGGACATATTTTTAACATGCACAAGACTGGTCTACAGTTAAATAATAGACCGGGGCATGTCATTGTTAAGAAAGGATCTAAAAACATCGCAAGTATCAGCTTCCGGTGAAAAGGGCGAAACCATCACGGTTATAGCTTGTTGTAACGCGGAAGGCGTTGCAAATGCCTGATGGTTGTTCTCAAAGTTTTCTCAAAGCTTTAGCTGATGATAATCAACAACCTTGCTGTAGTTGGCGATGTCGGTGACACTGTACCAGGAAAACAAAATGAACCGCCTGTAGAAACTAATGTAAATACTCCTGTGAAAACCACCCCTGGAAAAATACTGAATGTTATCTCGCCTATTCCAGTTGTTTCTGCTGACTTTAATTCGGATCGACGAAGGAGTAAGCAGCACCAGTAATATAAAGCCAGTTTTTAAGAAATCAAAAAGGAACAAAAAGAAAACTAAGAAAGCGAAAAGTGACTCATTCTCAAACGAAGATCTAGACGCACCGACTTTAGACGACTCTTCAGATGATATGGACGTGAACGATGTTGACGAGGCTTGTGCTGGTTGTGGCGAAACGTATTCCCAAACCACAAAATCTGTCGACTGGGTTAATTGTAATTGCTTACGTTGCTCTCAATGGTTTTACGATTCCTGCTGTAAATGTATTAACTTTTGCCACGACTGTGGTATGTGAAAAGTTGTGTGCAAAACAAAGTGACATTCTGGCCAACATACGTTTTTTTTTCAGTTGCGCCATCTCACATTAGCACTGTGGGAGAGGGTTTTTATTAACTACTTTTATTATTTTTTATGAATTATAATTTTAATTAACTAGCATTATTCGTGCGAGGTTTTTTTGTACCTAAAAGGTTGTTCAACTGTTATAGTATTTCGATACCTTGTATAATAGACTGGAAGCCGCTAATATATGTTCACTGTTTTGAAAAGATGCATAGCATATATATTTGCAATTAATACATATTAGTTACATGTTATCTGACACGATTAGTCCACCAAATTGTACGATAAGGGTATTAAGGTTTTTAAATGATAAAGATTTTTTTCTATCAGCATTAATAACACAAGGGTAAACTATTTTCTATATATAATTTATAACAGGCTTAAGAACATATAGATAATTAAAATTTATATCCAGCTTAAAAACAAAAAAATCATATATTGACTATAACATTAAATTTAAAAGCCTCGAGTAATAACACAACTTCTCATTTATATCTGTTATAATAAACAAATATTTATGTTAAACAGGCCAGTGACACAAATTTGATTAAAAGGTTAATATGTCTGCTATATATACGTGAGTATACATAAAATTAAAAAAAATTTGATTAAAAATGTAAAAAATCTTATTCTCAGTGAGATACATAAAAAATAAAAAAGTACAAATAATGAAAAAAATCTTTAAACACTTAAAACATACTAAGACAATGATAATGAATAATCATTGTTATTGCTTATTTCCTTCCTATCAATTTTGACCAATCACTGCGATCACTGACAAGAATTCGTAAGTCACATTTAATTTTCAAGCGGAAAAATTACATGATATAATTGTCTGCAGTTTTTCCAGAAAAAAAATCGGAATAATATCATTCAATTTTGATAAGGTGAGTTGAAATAATGGATATGTAATTATATTATGTTTTTACTTCCCTCGTAAAAGGGAATTATTGTAATCGTGAAAAAATCACTCTCCGAGATTTTTTCAGATCTTTAAGTTTCAGGGTCCCGAGATGACGAAAAACATGTTTTCTCAATTCCGTAGGTCTGTCTGTCCGTCTGTCAGTCTATCTGTTTGCGGCGTAGCTAAAAAACTACTTATCCGATTGACTTCAAATTTTGACCAAAAATCAAGGGTTATATGAGGATGACCTGGTAAAATTTTGGTAAAAATCCAATATGGCGAAATTAAATGGAGGCCTAGTGAAGTGTTCAGAAATTCTTATCAAAAAACTACTCATCCAATTTATCTCAAATTTAAGTATTATATTGGAATCAACTTGTAATATTTTGGAACGAATACAAGATGGCAGAATAAAATGGCGGCTTAATAAAATATTTAAAAATTCAGCCTGAAAAACTGCTTATTGGTTTGATTCCAAATTGTGTGTGTCATAACTAATTGTGGGATAGGGATCAACTAGTAAAATTCTGCTACTAATTCAAGGTGGCCGAACAAAATGGCGGCCAAATAAAAAGTTTGTAATCGTGAAAAAATCACCCTCTCAGGTTTTACACGTCTTTACATTTTAGCGTCCCTAGATGCCAAAAAAATATATTTAGCAATTCCGTCGGTCCGTCTGTCGGTATGTCTGTCTGTCTGTCTGTCGGTCAGTTCGCGGCATAACTTAAAGAGTACTTACCAGATTGACTTCAAATTTTTATCAAAAATTAAGGGTCATGAGGGTCACCTGGTAATATTTTCGTAAAAATCCAAAATGGCGAAACAAAATGGCGGCGAGTGAAATGTTAAAAAAATTATTATGGAAAAACTGCCAATTTATTTCAAATTTTGCATAAACATCGGGTATTTTGTTGGAACCAACTGGTAAAATTTTGGTATGAATCCAAGATGGCAGTATAATAAAATCTTTAAAAATTTAGCCTGAAAAAACAACTAATTGTGGTATACGGCTGAACTAGTACTAATTCAAGATGGCGGAACAAGAATGCGGTCAAATAATTGTTTTTGTAATCGTGAAGAAAATCACCCTCTCAGGATTTACATATCTTAGATGCCAAAAAAAAACATGTTTTATCAATTCCGTGTCAGTTCGCGACATAAGTTAAATACTATTTACCCGATTGACTACAAATTTTGACCAAAAATTAAGGCTCATATGAGAATAACCTGATAATATTTTGGTAAAAATCCAATATGGCGGTTAAAAAATGTTTGTTAGAGTGTAGTATTTTTTTTTAAATTGTCGACGTTTCGCCACTTAATTGTTCATCCTCAGGACACATATAGATCTTATATCCTGCATGAGACCGATATTATCAGTACTTTTACTCCGTTGTTCCGCATATATTACCCAGATATTAAGTTTCTAAATGGTTTTCGTTAACAATCCCTTTGTTGCTATGTTAGAGTGGTGTATTATTTGGCGTTAGGATCCAGTAAGAAAAACAAAAGACTATTTTTAGATAGTCGACGTTTTGCAACTTTATTGTTGCATCTTCAGGACACATATGTAGATACCATATCCAGGATAAAACCCATATTATCAGTCTTTACATATTCCGTTTGTCCGGAGATATTTCCGAGATATTAAGTTTGTAAATGGTTTTCGTTAACGATGCTCTTGTTTTTATATTAGAATGGTGTATTATTTGGGGTTAGGATCCAGTACAAAGACAAATTTTATATTCTCGACCTTTCGAAACTTTATTGGTGCATACTCAAGATACATCTATAGATTCTGTATCCTGCATGAAACGCGCATTTTCAGTCTTTACCTACTACGTTGAACAGCAGATATTTCCCAGAAATTAAGTTTCTAAATCGTTTTCGTTAACGATCCTCTTGTTTTTATGTTAGAGTGGTGCATTATTTGAAGTTAGGATCCAGTAGTTAGTTTTTTAATTGTCGACGTTTCGCAACTTTATTGTTGTATCCTCAAGACACATATATATTTTATATCCTGCATGATACCCATATTATCAGTCTTTTCCTACTCTATTGGTTCGCAGATATTAACTTTCTAAGTGGTTTTCGTTAACGATCTTCTTGTTGTTATGTTAGAGTGGTGTATTATTTGGGGTTAGGAAATATCTGCAGACCAATGGGATAGGTAAAGCCTAATATGGTTTCATGCAGGATATAAAATCTATGTGTCCTGACGATGCAACAGTAAATTGGCGAAACGTCGGCAATTTAAAAAAGAGCCTTTTTTCACTGGATCCTAACCCCAAATAATACCACTCTAACATAACAACAAGAGGATCGTGAATGAAAACCATTTAGAAACTTAATATCTGGGATACCTGCGGACTGGCGAAACAAAATAACGGCCAAATAAAATTTTTAAACAATCAACGTAAAAAAAATCTTGTTCAATTGATTTTAAATTTTGCAGAAAAAATAAATGTGAAACTTATTGAATTTATTTTAAATTATACCCAAAAGTCAAGTCTGGCATAGGCAGAAAGGAATTGGTAAACCTATTGGTAGGAATCCAATATGATGGAATAAAATGGCGCCCAATAAAAATGAAGAGACAGTATATATAACACATACATATATACTGTGACTATGTACCGAACTAAGTTGGATCACACTTCACTCTTCCCAATAAAAGTAATAATTCATAACGAAGGAAGTATCGGGTAAAGGAATTTACCGATTTTTTAGTTAAATAACTATCGTTCTTACTGTATGTTTAAATAAAAATAATGTCATATTAAATATTATTTGTTGAATTCAGGAATTAATGTTACCAAATATCCTTCGTACATCTAATTTTTCCTATAGAAAAATTGGAATACTCGGTTCTAAGAAATTTATTTAAGCGTTAGCGCAAATAAAAAAATCCTCGTCTTGGACTTCGATTTTTAAAATCACTAACGCTTACAAATTACTTAAAAACTCGTTTTTCCGATTTTTTCCGGAGAAATTAGATGCACTAAGAATAATATTTCCAAAAAAAAAAAAATTTAAAAATTAAATAAAATTCATTTTATACAAAAATAAATTATAAATTAAAATTCATATTTTTTGTTTAAATATATTTAAAAAAAAACGGTTTTCTATAAGGTTTACGTGCGATGCTTTACACTAAATATCAACGAGCGGATAAAGTCAGTCTTACACAGGCTGCCAATTTTAAGACCATTATAGTGAAGTCAATTTACCGGAAATTTTCGTAAAAAAAATTACCTAGGATTTTTTGTGTAAACTTGTTGGTCGGATTACGAGTTTTTGCATTTTCCAAAAAACGAAAGTCATATTTTATACTTTTTTAGAAAAATGGCGATTTTAACATTTTTTTTTAACAAATACAAAATAAATCGGCGTTTTCAATTTACCGAATTACAACCTACAAAACAACAAAAATCCCATGGCATACAAATTTTAGGTCTGTTTATCTACAGGACGGTTAAAAACTCCAATACGATTTGAAAAGTGCATCGTTTGTAGTTTTTCTGCAAACCGACCAAATTAAACATTTTATTTTTTTTAATGTAGGTTTCTTTATTCTGTTCAAAAATGTACTAAAAATAAGTATTCAATTCCATTTAATTTCCTAATTTAAAAAAATAATAACGAATTGCTTGTTTATGTTTCAAATATATAAGTTTACAATTAAATAAAAGATAAAAGCGATTGTATTCAAAAAGAAAGCTTAATGGTAACAAAAACCTATTTTTAAACAAAAAAAAAATTATAATTAATATACTTTTGTTTTTGAACACAATAAATTTTTTTTAATAATCTATTCTATTGAAAAAAAAAAGAATTTAAAAATAAAATAAAATTTATTTTATTTAAAAATGAAATATTATTGACGAATTTTTTTTTAAGAAAATAAATAGAATTATTTAAAAAGCGCTTTTTTGAAGCCGTTTGGAATTTAATTTGGCCAGTTTGTACAGAAACTACAAACAATTCAATTTTCAATTTTAAATACAGTTATTAAACTCCCATTAGAGATAAAGTCCTAAAATTTGGTATGTTTATTAAGTTTTTATAAAAATGATTTTTTATTCCAATCGAACCGATAGAAGCCACCTTATTTACGTCTTTGTTAATTTTTTTTTTAAAAACATCAATTTTCTACAAAAGTCAAAAAACATGGGCTCTGGTCGTCGTGCAATATAAAAACTCAGGATTTCCTTCCTTTGTGGTCTCACCAATATGCTTAAGTATAAATCATAACGCGTTTGTTTTATCCGTTTAAATCTAATAAAAAAATATTGGCACAATAAAACCTGTGACAGATAAAACAAAACTTTATAATGAGAACAATATTTTTTTAATAAAATACGTTGATAGTAACGGTGAATAATTATGCAAGAGGTCTGCCAAAAAAAGGATTGTATTAATTTCACAATCAGTGATCATCAAACATGAGATAAGACGATAATTAATTTTTTACTTTCCAGCTGGGGCGTTACTAACTGTTGCAAGAACACTCAAATGTAGTATACAAAGCAAATAAAAATGTGGACCAGTTTCATTCAATATTCTCGTTGTTATTAGCTTTTCAATAAGCACGCTAGAATAAATCAATTTATTTTTTTAATGCCAGCATCGTTGGGGATTTAATTAAATACTCTACTAAGAACTGAAAATACACAAAAAAATAAGACGTCTTTTTTTTACCTGTTCTACCAAAGTAACACCTATTGAAAATATTATTTTTTTTCGCATTTCTTTTATGTGTCATGGGACCTCTATGCCCAATAATTTATTTGAAAAATTATTATACTAACGAGGTATTGTCATTGAAATTTGATTTTATTTCTGGAAACGAAAATAAGCGCCTCTCCATATTTTTCTTCAGTAAAAAATCATTAAGTATAAATCAAACATTTGATTTAGGCAGCTCCAGAATTATATAAAAGCTTTAGTTCAACCACCTAAGTCAAATTACAAAAATGCCCTATTGAGCCAATTTTATTTTTATTAGAATATACGATAGTATATTAAAAATTATTAAATTTAATTAAAAACAATTAAAATTCAACACGCTGATATTTTACATATTGCTCTGTATAAATATAAGTATTCTATCAAAATATAATGATTAACCATTTTTCAATACTCTTCTCTAATTAATAGCAACAGTATATTGTATCTCCTAAGCTCTAAAAGTATTTATCGATCTGTCAAAATCATTTATATTGCGGTCATTAATTTTGAAAATTATCCAGTTTCAAAAATACATAAACATTTATAGTGGCTACATTTATCTGTTGAGAAATATATATATAACAACATGTCAACGCACTTATCAGGATTTAGAGTAACAGCAGTTGCATATTCTTCCTTTTACCAGTCATTTTGCTTCTTTGAAATATTAAAAAATATACAACGTGTTCTATAAAAAAAAACGAAACCTTCAGTTAGACTCTATACAAATTAAAGCTTTTTTGTTGCTATTGGGTACCTTTTGACCCTCAGAGACGCTAAGCCAGATTTTTCAGCAAGTTCGTGAGAGAGTTGTACCGCACCAATTTACATGATTTTTTTTTAATGATGGTGTTGTTTTTCTTCAATAACATTTCTGGACGATCTGGTGAATGCGCCACATATTCTTATAATTCCACTGGAAGCTCATCCCGCCATATAATTGAAAAAGCAGAACAAGGTCTGCTGGGCCACCCAGTATAAAATATTTTTTTTGCAAAAAGTTCTTACCAAATGCTAGTGAATATTTATTAGGACGCTATTTTGATTTTATGTATAGGATTCACACTAAAACTTTACCCTTCATCCCTAGGTAACATTTAATTTTTTACTTAATTTGAAGTACGTTCGATAAGTAATTTCCTAATATTTTTTTAACATTTTGTGAGACCGTGATTTTGTCCCATCATATTGGCTTTTTTCCAAAATTTCTTTTGGAAAAAAATCCCCGTATGACCTTAGTTAATGGGATAAGTAGCTTTTGAGCTATACCAAGCACGGACAGAACAACAGAAAGGCGGAAATTGGAGAACATATTTTTCGGGATATAAAAAATATAAAAATATTCCCAACAAAAGTATGTTGTTTTTTTTTAATTAGAAAGTCAGTATTTTGTATGATTCAAAGAAGTGTATCTTTTTGTTTACTAAAAAACTTTTAGCTTTCGGATATTCTGTTCAAAATTTAGACATATTTTGTATAAATCTTTTTTTTAATTTTCAAAATATAATAACTGTTCTTTTTTACTAAAGCGGATATAAGTTTTAATCTCAAATGCAAATTTTGCATTGTATGATTTTTTATGAACAAAAGATCCGGCGCTTATTTCCTTTCCATGGGTTACCCGCACCGATTTGTTACACTGCAGATATCATATTTTTGTGTAATTTTCAAAATCGAATTTTTTGATTCATTTTGAAATTTTCTTTTTATAAATGTTTCTAAAAACGGTCCGACTGCATATTTACTACACCCAACTGTTATTTAATTAAAATGTAATTTTTAGAGATAATTATTAATAAAGAAGTATGTTTCTGCTGGGTTACCTATCAAAATATGGTCGCAAGTACTTTTTTGAGACAGGATGATTTGTGAAAAACACCTAAATATATTTCGTCCAATATTTCAAACACTATTGAGTTTTATTATTATTTATATTTTATATTTTTTCGCATTACAACACGGTACATTCAAATTCCACTTACGACGTTTTGTCTTCGGGCCACCACCATCAACATCTCTTTTTAAATACGGACCTGGATTTTTTATTATTATTTTCAAAATCATTTTTTACTCTTTTTCTAATGATGTACTGCACAAGTACTTTTGACAACGTTTCAAACCTGTAAAATACCATCATCGGGGATTTTTACAAGTACATAATTTAAAGTTTCAAGATACTTTTTATTGCATTTTATATAGGATTTAAAACAAAAGTGAAAATAAATTAATTCACAATTGAATACTTTAATTTTCATTTATGTTTTAAATATTAAATAAAATGCATAAAGCGTGTCCAAGGGTTTTAAATTATGAAACCTAGGCTATACTTATTTTTCCGATGAAGATGTTATACAGGGTCGAAACGTCGCCAAATGTATTTATGTAGTACATCATTAGAAAGATAATAAAAAATGGGAGTAGCAAAATTCCAGGTCCGTATTAAAAAAATTAAGTTGATGATGGTGGCTCGATGGGCAAATGCCCCCCCAGAGCTCTCAACCCAAGCAAAATGTTAATTGAAAATAAAATTATTTTACAATTCATTACCTGAAAATATTGGGCTTTGAAAAAAATGTTCTTAATAAAATGTATACGGATCACCTTGCTGCATATTCTAAAATTATTTTTATTTATACAGGGTGTTCTATAAAACCGCGCCGTATCAAAGGTAAGTTTTTTAAAAGGAACTCTCCATTTTTTATTGTAAATTTGGATACCTTGGTCAATTCCAGCATGACTTTATGTAACATACATTGCATCTATAATGGACTAACATCACACTTTTTATAAAAAATTGACCTCCCGAAAAAATGGATTAACTCGAAAATCCTTGAATTTAGGTAACTGCGATTTTGTGGCTCCAATAGACATTAAATGTACTAACTAAAGCCAGTTGGGCCAGCCATAGGGATCTACTTTGATAGTTAATTTTAATTAAAACCTTATGTGGATTCGTTTTACTGTAATAAAATGAGCAGACCCCTAATTTGTTTCTAGTATCGGATTTAGTTTTAGACCGTCTCGTACAGGCCCCACATGACCTAGGTTGCCATTTGAAAAAAAAGTTGGGGTGCCTACAAATTAAGGGATTGCAGGATATATAAACATTATAAAACGACGAACTACCGTTTAAACCACTCCACGTAGTCCAGCGTTTTTGCGAAAAATTACTCTACAGAATATATGAATTTTGTGCGTTTCTTTTGAACAACCCTGTATAAATTGCCCTAAAAAGAGGTTGAAAATATTTATCAAAAGTTGGATCAAGACAATGAAAAAATAAGCAAAAATATTGTAATTGCAAACATTTGAAGTGAAATGGACTGAAAATATATAAGCTTAGAAATTCGATAGGATCTTATTAAAAAAGAATACTAAAAAACTATTTATAAGTTTTGCTACACCCCATACACAAAATGCAAGCTGGCAATAGATACAATATTTCTGATTATAAAACAAAAGAGAAACAGTTATTTGGTACACAGGGTGTTTCCACTTTAAACCGTTCATAAAAAACGTAAGGCAGTTTAGTTCCCCAAAACTTTAATGAATTTTTATCATAATATACAGGTTGTGAATTATTTCATGTCCAAAATTATGGGACGTAATTTATCTCATGAAGACAGGGTTCCTCTATCAGTAAAACAAATTTAGTCAAAAGCAGTGTTATCGTGCGGGTCATACGATTTATCAACGAAAAACTTTTTAAGTTTGTTTTTCTTTTATTACGTGTAATCATATCCTCCGCATAAAATCCGGAAGATGAATTAGGTAGACCTTATTTTCATATGAAAAAAGAGGATAAACATATAAATACCAGCAAAAAAAAGTTGCAAAAATCTTTGAGCGATGTCACTTCAAAGTCAGATTGACATGTCAGTGACAACATGAGTATCAGAAAACAAGTTTCGGGTTTTTCGCATCCACAAGCGAAAAAAATGGTATTCAATCTAATAAAATATAACGAAAATAAAAATTCACCGGCCAATATCCAGGAGACAGTAGCAAAAGCTCTGGAAATCGGTATAAGGACTGTGCAGAAAATTGTGCATGAAAAAAGCATAATTTACTACCGAAGAAGATTAAGAAATGTACACGAAAAAAAACAAAGACAGAAGACTTAAGTGACAAAGTGGATGTTCGTAATGCAATTTACGATTTATACGCATCAAAAACTGATATAACCCTTTAAGTTTTAAGAGAAGCTTTAAAAATTCGAACCATGGAAATTGGAACTAAAATCGTTATCAAAATTAACAAAAATGCAGCTTCTCAACGTTTCTTAGTTTTGAACAATAATTAATGGAATGTGGAGTCTCTAAAATCATGGATAACTTGATTTTTTCAAATCGCACTACCCAACTTTGAATAAGCCGTTGAATGTAGAATTTTGTAGGTTTTCCATTGATATAAGGTTGTAGGCATCTATGTCTTACAGTTTTGCTCCAATCCAATTTTTAAGCAACTCAAAAACACAAATTTAGATCTAATTACTAATTAGCAATATAAAACTACAATAAATAAATAAAAAATGAGTTTAGTTTTTATTGCACAAGTATTTAGAATTCATTATTACTAATTGACAATAACAATCTAAAATAAATAAATAAAAAACTAGAGTAAATGTTCAAAATGACCACCCTCCTGTTGCAAACAAAATTCAATTCGTCTACAGAAGAACCACTGCACATTGTGTAACATTTCCAGCGTGATTATTCTAAAAGCATTACTATATTGTTCTAGCATATTTTGAACTGTTGTTAGTTCTTCAGTGTAAACCCTATCTTTGACAAACCCCTACAAAGGAAATCAAGAGAGGTTATGTCGGGGGATCGCGGAGGCGAACGTATTGGTCCTGCCCTTCCTATCCACATTTCCTGGAATTGAATATTCAGCGTTGTCATAGCACGTGCATGGTGGGGTGGTCTTGTTGTTGGAAATGCTTTTAGTCTAACGAGAGGAAGATCTTCCAAGAATTCAAATAAATAAATGTGGCAAAAACTCTAGGTACTGGCATTAAGGTAAAAAAAAAACTATTTTCGAAAATCCACGTTTAAACAAGACAAAAATTAATTCTTAGTCTTAAATCGATATCAATTAGTTCCTGATGTAACTGATTTCGATATGAAATATATATGAAATTTATTTTTCGATAAAATTTTATTCTTCTTATCTATGTTCCCCAGATTTCTAATTCCCGAGGAAGTTTTCTTGTAGTTACATGGGGATCTTCCGTTATAGCCAACATAACTTGAAATTTTTCTATATTTTTTTTTGTATAATCAACACTTCCTGTGTTAGAAAACCTTTTCATTATCCTTTGGAAACATTTTCGTGGCTGACGATTACGCTCGGGATATCTCGCTTTGTACATACGACTAGCCAGTAGCGGATTTTTAAGACATTCTCCCAGAGCATAAATCATATTGATTAATTAATTTTGCGAACAATAATTGTTCATTTTCGTTAACAATTTTTCCTATGTCAGCAAACCAACAACAATAAAATGACAAGTAAATAAAGAGACATTTTCTAACAGTTCTTTATTATTAAAATGTCTTGGCCTACCGTGATAGGACTAATTTAATTGCGCGAAAATTTTAAAAACATAGGATTTGGAGCAACACCGTAAGAGATAGATATTGAGAACCAAGAAAGGTTGAGAAGCTGCACAACTGGCTTTAGTTTAATTCCTATTGGAGCTGCAAAATCGCACCATGTATGTTACATAAAGTCATGCTAGAATTAATCAAGGTATCCAAATTTGCAATAAAAAATGGGAGTTCCATTTAAAAAAACACAACATTGATACGGTGCGGTTTTAGGGAACACCCTGTATAAATAAAAATTTTAGAACATGCAGCAAGTTGATCCGTATAAATTTTATTAAGAACCTTTTTTCTAAGCCCAAGATTTTCAGGAATATCGGCCCTGAACAAAGAACAATAATTTTTTTTAGTTGCAAAACGTACATGCTTGCCCAAAGGCAGTCTAAATACGCAAATGTCTCGTACTAAATGTTTTCGAAGTAAATGAAGTCTTAACCGTGTAATAATATTAAAATATGGGGCTCAGCTCGTTGACACCAAGAATTTCAAGGGAACTGAAATCCAATTAACGATTGTAAAAAGTATTAGAATAATTGGAGCGGTACAACTTTAAGCGATTTAAAACAACTACGTACCAGTGGCTTCATTGTAATAGACACTAATCCTCTCTAACTGCAAATCGCTGTCTCCTGTGTAAATGCCGCTAGGATCGATGCCATGTTCTTCAGAAATTACTTCCCAAAACTGCAAAAAAAAAACATTAGGTTAGTAGAGCGTGAATAATGTTTGATTGTTCTAGGAAGGTAGGTATTTACAGATGTTTCAACGCTAATATTTGTTCTTAATTAATGAATGAGCAATTTTGAAGAAGATGATTGTCCTGATTGTGCTTTATATAACAAACGGTGCATTTAAGTCCGTGCTGAAGGAAAAAAGTTAATATTAGAATTGGTGAAGTTTAAGGATACCCTTCTTACTTTTATCATATCTATTAAGGAAGTAAAATCGGATGTGTGAAGTCCGTACACGTTTATCGAGCGACTTATTTTTGGGGACATCTTAACAGAAATATTGTTACATTCCAAAAAATCCATAAATTTCCTTTACCAGGAACTTCCCTCGTTCATTTTAATAGGAATAGTAAACTGTGGCCTAGTTTATTTCAGTAAATGGTTATTTACGAACACATAATATACAGGGTGCCCCAAACTCGTTGGTACGTTAGCCGTAAATCGAGATGTAGCCGTGGAATTTTATTCAAATTCGGAACGGAGATAAGAGGTCAACTGAACTCTCAAAGCAAAATATTTTGACATTTCTGTTATTTCCGGTTTGAGCGGAAGTGACGTCACCTTTGTTATCTTAAATGGGACACCCTGTATTCATTAATTAATTTTGTTTCGTTGTTTAATTCTGAACATTTTTTTATAACATACTTGTACCTTTATCTTTAACCGTTTTTGAGATAATTGAGATTAAATAAAAAATTGGAAGAAAAGATGGCACTAATTAAATGGCAATTTTTTAGAAACTACTAAACATAAAGAGACAAAAATTTGGTGGGTTGAAATATTAATATGACCCAACAAGATAAATGTCATATTATATTTTATACAGGGTGGCTCAAAAATCGTATCATGTTAACACATTTTCTTTTTGCAATAACTATGATTTTTTAAATGGAACACCCCGTATATTTTCTAAGTAATGTTTTCTCTGCAGAATGCTTATTTCAAAAAGTTATAATGTTCCTATACCCATCTTCAACGGTTTTTTAGATATTTAGATTTTTATACTGGAACGTACTAAATATCCTAAAATTTGTGAAATTTAGTAGCTGGCTATGATATGACAGGTTTTAGCAAAACAAACTATCGTTGACTATCAGAAGAGCAACTTAGTCAACTACAAAATTTTACAAAACGTTTCGAGTTTTGCTTTCGTTATGGTCAGTTTATGAAAGTAGACATTACTTGATTACCATGTTATCATAAGGTGAATAAAGGGTATTGAAAACTCAGAAGATTTCCGTTAATTAAAAAGGACCTATAATTACTCACGTTCTGATATTCTAAATCTGTTTATTATTCATAAAAGATACAATCGAATAGAAGCAAGAACATGTACAACATTTAACTAACAATATCCCTATCTACCATCACTAAACGAAAGAACATTCAGAAAAGTTGAAGTTAATTTAAAATGCTGACGGTTTTAAACAAACAAATTTAGGTTAGTTTAAAAAGAGAATGAAAAGGTTAGTTCAATATTAACATAAAAACGGGTTTGGCGGTAATAAGTATTACGGACAAAAGCCTTAAAACTAATACGTCCATTAAAACAATAACAAAAATAAATATTATTTCAAACACTTTCTTAAACATCAATATGAATAATGATGAAAATAATGTTACTTATCGAAAATGTCCTCCATTTGCCGCTAAACATTTCAAAATAGATGTTTCAACATGCTGAGTGGTAGCTCTTCTAACTTTTTCACCGTCTAGGTTTCGAAAAGCTACGCGTACCCTATTTATTAAATCATCCCTGGAAGTAATTGGCGTTTGATAAATCCTTTCCTTGATGGTGCCCCACAGATAAAAATCTAATGGTGTAAGATCAGGTGACCGAGGTGGCCATAACCAAGGACCCATTCGTCTAAACCACCTGTCATCGAATAAGTTATATAACAAATTTGTTGAGTGCAATGTGCCGGTGCACCATCTAATTGATACCAGCAGGATGACCTTACGTCAGGTGTAAAGTATTTAAAAATTGCCCTAAAGTATTGTTAAGAATATCTGAATACTTTTCTGAATTAAGATTTTCATCGTAGATGCAATACTGAAACTTATTGTCCATTAGTATACAAAAAACATTGAAGCCAAATTTGTCTTGAAATCCTCTTTCCTTTATAAAATGTGGATTTTCTTTTGCCCAAAAATGAGTTCCTTCTGTTAAAAATTCCTTCTCGTGTAAATTTTGACTCGTCCGACCATATAACTTTTTGTACAAAACTGGGATCTTCCTGCATTTTTATTAAAAACATCTCGCAAAACTCAACGCGCTGAATAGCATCTCCCTCTTTTAAAAATTGCGCTTTTTCAAACTTATAATTGTGCATTCCGTTTTTGTTTAAAATTCTTTCAATAGACGACTAGGAAATTCCCAAATCACTTTCTGCACTATAAATCGAAGCGTGAGGGTAAGCTTCAAAATATCCTAAAACGTTAATGGTATTGTCTTCATCTCCAGTAATCGGACTAACCTGAATCCGTTCTGTTTTAATATCGCCATGGTTTTTAAAATTAGCCTCAAATTTTCTAAATTTTCTTTCGTTTATTGGTGGTAGTTGGGGATATCGTTCGTTAAATGTTCTACATGTTCTTGCCACTATTCGATTACATTCTCCATGAATAATAAACAGATTAAGAATATCAGAATGTGAATAATTATTTGCCATTTTTGAAATTAGGAGAAGAAAAGGTCAAAGCTTGTTACTGTTCTGACAGTCAACTGTACTTTTCTTTTTCCAGAACCTGTCATATCATGCATAGCCAACTACTAAATTTTACAAATTTTAGGATATTTAGTACGTTCCAGTATAAAAACCTGAATATCTAAAAAACCGTTGAAGATTGATATAGTAACATTATAACTTTTTGAAATAAGCATTCTACAGAGAAAACATTACTTAGAAAATATACAGGGTGTTCCATTTGAAAAATCATAGTTATTGCAAAAAGAAAATGTGTTAACATGATACGATTTTTGAGCCACCCTGTATAAAATATAATATGACATTTATCTTGTTGAGTCATATTAATATTTCAACCCACCAAATTTTTGTCTCTTTATGTTTAGTAGTTTCTAAAAAATTGCCATTTAATTAGTGCCATCTTTTCTTTCAATTTTTTATTTAATCTCAATTATCTCAAAAACGGTTAAAGATAAAGGTACAAGTATGTTATTAAAAAATGTTCAGAATTAAACAGCGAAACAAAATTAATTAATAATTACAGGGTGTCCAATTTAAGATAACAAAGGTGACGTCACTTCCGCTCAAACCGGAAGTAACAGAAATGTCAAAATATTTTGCTTCGAGAGTTCAGTTGACCTCTTATCTCCGTTCCAAATTAGAATTAAATTGAAAGGCTACATCTGGATTTACGACTAACGTACCAACGAGTTTGGGGCACCCTGTATACTGTCTTTTCAAACATTTTTATTGGGCGCCACCTATGGCATACTTTATTTTTGGCCATAATTTAAAATACATCCAATAAGTAGTTTTTACATTGGCACACACCGCCATTCTGTTACGTCATGTTGAATTTGTACCACTTTATTCTTGTTTCACATATAATTTTTCTCGAAATTTTACAGTGAATCGAATAAGATTTTTTACGTTGATATTTTAAACACTTTATTTGGCCCCCATTTTGTTCTGTTAGCTTGAATTCGTGAGAGAACTTTACCAGTTTATCTACAGATCACACTTAATGCTTGCACAAAATTTGAAATTAATCTAATAAGTAGTTTTTTCTGGCTGATTTTTTATTAGGTCGCAGTTTTGTAACACCTGGCTTTTGTGTAAAACTTGAGGTAAATTGGATAACTAGTCTTTTAGTAATAATTTTTTTAACGTTTAACTAGGCCGCATATGACGCTTAATTTTTGCCTAAAATTTGAAGTCAATCTAATGAGTAGTTAGTAGTAGTAGTTAAACCGACAGATGGACCGGCAGAATTAATAAAACACATTTTTTGCCATTTAGAGACGTTAAAAAGTGAAAATATGTGAAACCAGGGATGGTAATTTTTTCAGATTACAAATATTATATTTGTCCGCCATTTTGTTCCACCGTCTTGAATTAGTAATACAGCTTTACTAGTTCATCTCTATGTCATGATTAGTTATGCCACACAATTTGAAATCAGTTTTATTAAGCCGCCATTTTGCTTCGCTCTCTTTTTAACATTTCACTGGGCCGCTATTTTCTTTTGCCATGCTTGATTTTTACCAAAATGTTACCAGGTAGCCCCAAATGATGCTTAATTTTTGACTAAAACTTGTTAAGTAAGTAGTTTTTTCTATAAGCGTGCGGAAAACTTCACTTATCCACACTCATTTTAGTTTAGAAAGAGCTACTTTTCCGCACTAGTGCGGAAAAAGGTTACTTTGGTTCAGATACTCAATGTTAAAAAGCAGTGGCGGCTCTTCCATATGGTCATTTGGTCAATGACCACCAAAAAATATTTCAGAAAATAAATTATTCGTTTGACCGTCCCTCCTAATAGTTGTAATAAAACGTGAACCTGGGGAAAAGTTAAATACGCTACACTATTAGCCACGCTCAGCGGTTCAAATGGTCTCGTTGCGTTTCTTAGACATAATAAAATACTCTATACTAACCTAGGCTGGACAGTCCGAATTGCCCTGATTACCTTAAAGCCTGAGGAAGGCACTCGAAGATTTCACAGCTATCGAGCGGCAGCCGAACGTGATAGCAAATGGAATATGAAATCGCGATTTGGGTCATCAGCCGGTCTGTTCCCATAATTCGATCGATCGGTCGCGGCATCACGTCGGCATGCAGAAGTTCAGTTGTTCAGAGGTCGCGCGGTCGATATTCTAACTCGATATTGTTTCGGACGTTTTTAATCGTTAAAAATTGATTTATATACTGTTTTTTGTAATATATATTTCGTTATTTTTATGATCCATGTGTGAGTTGGAAATATACAGGAAATAAAATGTTGGTAGTGACTAGTGCATAAAAATAACCCACTAAAAACTGCTTACGAACTTAATTTTGCAAAAATAACCAATTTCCATGTGGTCTATGTTTGAGTTGTGAATGTAGATGAAATAAAATGTCGATAGTGCAAAAAATTAAACAACTAACGAGTGCTAACGAACTTAATTTTAAGAAAATAACCGAATTCAACGCAAGTGATCGCAATTTGCCAGAACTTAGTATACGACAAACTAGTAAAGACAAAAATAAAGAGGTTCATCGAAACTTTCGCAAATGTATGTACGATTTAGCTAACTGGATATGTGGTTGTGAAGTCTCTAACTCATTTTATTGTTATGTTTGTTTGTCGTTTTCTAAGGACTCGTCGGACTCATTATGGTGCAAAACCGGTGTTAAAGACTTAAAGCATTTAAAAGAAAAAATAAAAAACATGCGTATTCTCAGATTGCAGATCACATGAAATGTTCGGTGAACTATGTTACGGTCGGAAGTATTGATATTTGCACTCAGCTAGACGCAGCTTATAGACAATCCCTTAGAGATTTTAATGAAAATGTATCCAAAAATCGTTATATTTTAAACAAAATTATAGATTGTGTAAAATTTTGTGGGGCATTCGAGTTGGCACTACGTGGCCATGATGAAACCAGAAAACCCAGGGGCTTTTCGAGGGCTTATAAATATTGTTGAGGAGTTGGGTCAAGATAGACTATCCGCTTTAGCAATGTTAAGTATCGAGAAATAGTTTATAAAAGGAATGTGCGTGTAATTTTAACGAACGCGTCATTCAGCATTTTTCCAATTCTAAAGAACGAAGAGTAGACCTGAACTTCAAGAGAATTTAAAGCTCAATTTAAAGATAAGATATTTATTTTTTTTAAGTATGCCTATTTTTAAATTTGTTATTGACCTCCCAATATAATTCATCACGAGCCGCCACTGTTAAAAAGTATGATCAAACTCAATGAAAACATGGATTTAAGCAAGTTTTTCAAAGTCACGGCCTATTTAAAAAACAAAATGTTGGATTTAGACCAAAGAAGACAAAAATTTTTTCAAAAGAGGAAATTTCTAAATTTATAAAGGAAGCGCCTGACAAAATTTATCTCCATATTAAAATAGCTACTATATTTGGTTTGGCGGGCGCATGTCGCCAAAAAGAAGTAACAAAAAGGTCATTGGATCATACTGAAGACAAAGGAAATATTTTATTTATAAATATTCAAGATCCAAAAAATTACCGTTCTTGAAGCTTTGTACTATCTGATGAAGCTGAAAGCGGAGAATATTTAAAATTGGTCAGAAAATATGCGATTTTAAGAAAACCAGAAACCCCACATAGGCGTTTTTTTGTAACTACAAGAAAGGAGCTTGCACAGTACAATGCATCGGAATAAACATCTTTGGGAAAATGCCATCAAATATTGCAGGTTATCTGAAGCTCCCTGAACTATATACAGGCAACAGTTTCCGACGACGTAACAAATATCAAACGTTTCGGACGTTGGAAATCTTCAACAGTGGCAGAAGGTTAATTAAAAAGCTCAACAAGTCTTCAAAAGAATCTATCCAATAAAATATAGAACTTCAATGCCATTCCTTTCACTAGTCACCAATTTTCACCAGTGCAGTCTACCAAATCGACCTGTTCCAACCAAAAAGTTACCCCCTCGGCGACGGTTACATCAATAAGTATAAGTGAAAGAGAACTGGAAAATCCAAACCCAACCTACAAGTCCCCGAGTTCCTTTGAATAAAATCTAGTCTCTGCAATTAATTTATAAAATGCTACAAACTGCACTTTTACTATTCATGTTGTTAATAATAATTAATTTGTAATTATGTATTTGATATAAATAATCGTGAAAAGTAGCACTTTCCGCACTTGTTAGGTAAACTACTATTTTAGCTATGCCGCGAACAGTCAGATCGAGAGACAGACAGAACGACGAAATCGAGAAACAAAGGTTTTTCGACATATAGGAACCCTGAAATGCAAAGATCTGATAAAATCTTAGAGGGTGATTTTCTTCACATTGTTCTATTGTTGACGTATTAACTATCTTTTGTATTTTAATTGAATATTTCTGCATTCGGTTCAAATTATTTTATTCTTGTACAATTACCGACCTTGTTTAAAAACGAGGCTTTCGGTTGGCAAATCGTCTACACCAAACTGCAAGTTATTCCCTGTTATCCCCCCTTAAAAAGTGGTTTTATAACAAATATAAAAAGGTAGTAAACGCCAACTCTCTTAGAATTTTGTAGCTGAGTGCCTGGTTTAATAAAATACATTTCTTAGTTTAAAAAATAAAATATATAATAAGAACTTACATTTAAATAGAAACGCGAATACGAATAACAAAATAAAATAAATAATGCTAAATTAGGAGCCATTTATTCCTCTCCTTATATCTTTATAAAAAAGGTAATCGCCAAGAAAAAAATTGTTGCAAAAACGATCTCCATGACAATTATCATATTACCGGTAAAGATATGAGAAGATAAATAATAATAATTTAATTTTGCAACAGGCAAGGAAAATTAGTGCTAAATTTGACACAAAAAATTATTAAGAGAAGTGTCAAAATAGGGTGTAAATAAATAAAAATAAAAATAAAAAAATAATAATTAACTTGTCTTTTTTCATTATGCTACCTTAATCTAATTTGGCAACAGGCGAGGAAAAAAATATTAAAAGTGGAAGCATTTCAATTTCAATTTAAATACAAACGAGAATAAAAATAAATAAAAAATATAAATTAACTTATCTATATTCATTATGGTAACCTAAATTTGGCACAATAGGTACTAATATTAGTATCAAAATTTGGGAAGCTGGCCACTTTTTGTGGGGGTCGTGATTTTTTCCTACAAATGAATTATAGAATAGAATATCACATTAATAGAAAGATTATCTTGCAAAAGTGTAATTCTTTTTTAAGTTATTGTTCCCTATCCTATTTTGTTGTATGTTTAATCTATAGATATAAACTGTTCAATTTACCAACAAATTTAATAAACTAACACTTCACTATTCCCAATAAATTATTTCATTATGCAGTAAGATAAAGATATGGTACGATTACAGATTCCCTTAAGGTTTTAATACTAGGCGAGGTCCATCCAATTAAGTAATTGTTTTTATTTTTATAAAATTTAATTATTTCCTTTGTCCCTAAGTCTCAAAAAGGGTTAATATAACACGAAAAGTCGCCACTGAAAACAGTGGTTTAATTTTAGACCTAACTTAAATTTCATAACTCACGAATGAATATATGTGAGTTCATTAGGTGCACGAAATGCTTAACCACAGGTCTTTGCATATTAAAATTAGAGACTCTTTAATTTTTTCACGACAGAAAGCAGTGAAACTATCGTGTTATCCACGCATAAAAAATTAAAACCTTCGCCATGGACGACGGCATATAATTACTAATTAACGCTGAAACATTTAGCCCGTCACCAGCGGACAGTCGCAAAAATTAGTAGACTAGAACACTAAAATTGCAGTTATTATTTTAAATAACGTTAATTCATTCTCGGCTTGGCATAAATAAATGGGATCGACACACGTATATTTATGTCTTCCTTAAAAAGCATACGAGGAGGCGAAAGCGGAAACAATCTGAAAATAATGAGGATAAAGAAAGGTTATTTTGAAACATATATATATTTCATTGATTGACAATTCAATTTCTGTTTAATATGCAAAATTGTTGCAGATGATTATATGTTCCAATGTCCAAAGCAATAGTTAATTAAATGTTAGTGAAGTTATTTCAAATATCTGATCATAGTCCGGGTCCTGCTAACAATTTTCGAGCAAGTAGGTAATATTTGACGTCCCGGGGCAAAGCGTCTTTTTGCCTCTCCTATCATAAGCGCCGAGTTTTAAAATTCCCATGGAATCCTGACTCATGGGAAATGTTTGGAACTACTTGACTTTTTTTTGGTTTGGTAAAATAATTAGAATAATCAGTTTTAATATAAATACTTCAATTAAATAAAAAAATAGTAGAAATATTATAACAAATTACTAACCAGCAAATGTTAAACCTTATAAATACTCAAAAATATTAGAGTAAAAAAATATTAAAAATTATATTAGCAAATACACTTAAAAAACTATAAAATAAATAAATAAAAATTAATTTGAGCTATTTTTACAAGTATTTTTTCTTACAGTTGTTTTCTGAATAAATAGGTTCGCAATTGTATACAGGTTTAAATTTTCAGTCAATTTTGTGTGCAAGTTAAGTATCGCTACATGGTTTAATCTGTCATGATTCATACTCGACTGCAAGTAGTTTTTTAATCGACGTAAATGTTTAAAGGATCGTTCAGATGTGTAGCTAGGGACTAGTGGCAGTATAACTTTAAGAAATTCAAATATCAAAAATTTGATATTAACAAAATGTTCAGACTTTTTTTAATTTGTCTCCTATACATTTTACATTAATTTTTCGTCTATTGGTATAATTAAGATGCAACTTTAAGGACTCTAAATCGAAATCTTCCCTATATATTTTAGCTAGTACATCGAAGTATTCATCGATATCTTTTAGTATTGCAAAATTTTCCATTTGATTTAGATGTGTAAAAACAAGTGTATCGAAACGATTGCATATTTGCTGAATAGCAATATTAAGAAGTTTATAATAGCTTTTCTGTAACATTAATGTACTACTATTTGCCTCAATTTTGGTTCACTGTCTTGTTTTCAAACAAAAAACACTCTGCATTTAGATTTTTAATTCTGACGTACAATAAAATTTAATAATTTTCCATCTCTCTAAAAACATCATTTTTTTTCGGTAGTGTATATATTTCCCAAAAATGCAATACAGTCTCATAGTTCTTATTTAAAGCTTTTAAATATGTGATACGTATGGTGTTTACTCGATGGACAGAATAGCCGCAGATGGTTATTTTCTGTAGCGTCCTGAAATATCTTAAAAGTTGTTATACTTTGCCTACATTTCTTCGATTAGAGTCAATGCCAAAATCATACTATTATATGTCAAGTATTCTTAAGCATGCGTAATTGAAACAATTACATTCAGTTTTTTTTTCAGATGTTTTTGTTTTTAGAAGACTTTACGACATACAACTACATGCTTCCTTACAAATATATGATATTACCTAACAAACAAAAGAAGATGGCAGGGAGAAGGCGTGCCCACTGCAGTACTGCACCTTTATATTTTCTAATTGGCCCTTCATAGGCAAACATCATTCTACCCTTTTTCTAGTTTAAAAATTTGTTCGCGAAAAAAATTATTTAAAATATAGAATTGTTTTGTAAGTGTCAGCATATTCTCCGCAATAGTGCCTCCTAATTAGATACAGGCTAAGGAAAGTAGTAGTACACATAACTGCGTCAATATTATACCACATTGCTAGATTAAACTTGTAATAGTACTTTAATTAATATACTGGATAGTTAAACTGTACAAATTAGTATAATCAGCCTTTTTTATATATAAAATCTCTACCTCCCATATGAACATACCGAAAATATGCTCTTTTTAAATTCCTAGCATATCCCGTCTTGTTAAAACGTCAAACACACGTTACAATCCAGGAAAGTATTTTCGTATAACCACAATATATTCTTGCTCAGTGTGAATTCCAGAAACTAAGTGACATTCTTGAAAGCTTTGTGGCCTCCCAGCCTGAGATAAATTTAGAGTATTAATTAATATAGATCTTCGAAGAACGTAAATTATTACCCGCATAGGTGGTCCGAGGAAAATATCACGTAGGAGAAGGTTTTTTAAGAGTCAAAAAATGGAACAAAAACATTAAAATTCATCAACTTACAGAAATTTATTAACAAATTCGTTTCTCATCGGGCATCGAAATTAACGTCTTTATTCAGATTTTTACAAGAAGTATAAAAAGGTGTATAATAATTTAATCTGTCCTGAACTTTGTTCAATTTTTTAGTAAATATTTGATGATATGAACGTAAAAGAGAGACATAGGTTGGTACATCACCAACCGAAAAATATGATGCGTGAGGATAAGAACTCAATACAATATGTTGAAAGAATCCTGAAGTTTGATATAATTTTTTGTGGTTTCTTAAAACCGTGTCAAAACGTTACGCCTTCTATTGCACGAGGCATCTTCAGATATCTCTTCTCCACGAGATGGGAACATTAAATGGCTCAGAGAGATTAAGCTGGCTTTTACATCTGCCTTGTTCTGCTCAGTTTATACAATTTCGAAATCGACGCAAGAGCTTTGGCTTCTTTTACATTTATGGTATGTGAAGTAGAACATCATACCCCCCATGTTTCTTCTTTGTAGTTAATAACATCATTTTTCAAACAATGTTAGTCCATGATTCTTACCACTTGTTCATATTTTTATTCATTTTTAGTGTACACAAGATCATTCATAAAGGCTAAAAAATAGCCGAAATGTTTGAGTCTAAAAAAAACAAGGACATGAAATAATTTTGTTTTATTCCTTGTATGACATCATCCCATTCACGAGTTTAATAACCAATAGCATACCCATTGTTGGCTATAACTTTCGCACATCTTCTGGGCATAGAGTATATTAATATATTTATATATATATATATATATATATATATATATATATATATATATATATATATATATATATATATATATATATATATATATATATATATATATATATATATATATATATAGAATATATATATTATATATATATATATATATATATATATATATATATATATATATATATATATATATATATATATATATGTAGGTTTTCTATCGGGTTCAAGTCCGGGGATTGCGCAGGCCACTCTAAAACTTTGATATTGTTCTGCCTGAACCATTCTTGCACATGATTGGAGCAAAAGCAAGCCCACAAAACAACACTACCCTTGTCATGCTTTACTGTAGGCGTTACATACTTGGGATCGAAACGCTGGTTTACAGGCCTTCTAACTCGTCTTATGCCATCTGAATTCAAAATATTATAGCGTGTCTCATCACTTAAAAGAACTTTTCTCCATTCAGCAGCCGTCCAGTCGATATATATATATACTATATATATATATATATATATATATATAATATATATATATATATATATATATATAATATATATATATATATATATATATATATATATATATATATATATATATATATATATATATATATATATATATATATATATATATATATATATATAAGTATCAACCTGTCTGCGCGTACATTTGTTTTTCTTGGTCTACCTGACTTGGGAATAGAATCCAAACGATGTCTTTCATTAAAATATGAGATTATGCGTGAAACTGTACTGGGAATTAACGAAAACCTTCGAGCAATAGCAGCTTGTTTTTCTCCACCTTGGAAAGCTCTTAGAACTTATGATCTTAAATCTTTGGACACAGCAGTTCCTTTTCCCATTTCCTTTTCTGAACTGGCGTCAACAAATTCTACGTTGCAGACTAAGATTTACTCCCAAAACTACAACACAAATACAATAAAATATGTTTGTTGCAATACTTTTGACGCTTAAAAAAAAAGCAAACCACTTAACGTCAAATTATTAAATCGTAATTCCCGATGGAATAGTGCTTTGTTATGTCAGAGATGATCACCGCCAACTCGAAAAATAATATTGTGATGTTTACAGCAGGCGCTAGTGTGTTCACTATATACCATGCAAATTTTTGATTTTTTAATTTGTTATATATATATATATATATATATATATATATATATATATATATATATATAATGTGTTTTCATTCCGGGTGTACATCCGTTCACTGCTGTCGTTCTGAAAAGAACAGTTTTGCTGACGTTTCGCCAAAATCACATTTGACATTTTCGAAGCTTTCATGCTCGCGTCTGAATAGAGAGAGAGATGAGAGAGTCCCTATTCAGACGCGAGAATGAAAGCTTTGAAAATGCCAAATATTTTGACGACATCAGCAAATACTGTTCTTTTCATAACGGATGTATATATATATATATATATATATATATATATATATATATATATATATATATATATATATATATATATATATATATATATATATATATATATATATATATATATATATATATATACATTTTTTTTCATAATTTATTGATATGTGGGGGACCTTATTACCTTGAGTAATGCTAACAATGAAAACACAATTTTTCACATTAAATCAAGGTTTTACTCATTATGTTGAGCTTTAGCAAGATTTTATTTCTAGTCTTTTGATTCCCGTGGCTTACGGTACGCACTTTGGAGAAGCGATTTACCTGGTGGCAAGTTAATCTGACTTTTCAAGTTTTAAGCCTTTAAGATGTTACTTATACTTCTCTTCAAACTATGAAAAATAAATAATTTTTGCCAGCGTTTAAAAAAATTATCTTTTACATCCTGTATAATAAAATAATTGAATCTCATTCATTTTCAATATGTCGATCTATAATTTACATATCTCTGACTATATCTTCAAAGTTCTAAGTTAGTGTTACAAAAGCATCGTAAATAGCAACTTTTTTCTTGAATTATTTTGACACTGTGAAAAATAAGAAAATTATAGCATATTAAAATATGGATTAGTTAAAATTACTATGCTGTACAAAGAGACAAAGACCCTTTTCGTCAAGAATATTATTATCCAGTCCGATTTTTGACAAGTCTATTTTGTTCAGTTTAATCACTTCGTGCTAATATAATTTGTTTTATTTAATTTACCAAAAAGAAGTAAATAAAATTCAGTTGAATGACCAACAAGTTTTTCTAATTGACCCTTTTATCTCATTAAATAGAATTTTATATGCGGAAATGACGTTTTCATGCCCAGAAATTATCTGAAGTGATACAAAGCTTCCGCCTTGAAATGGCGGCTTTTTTATTCGTCAATTTATAGGCACTTTGGTAAACTCAATTTAATAAATTGATCATAAATTGGAAACTTAATACCAGTTTGTATAAACTAGATGCTACCTGGTATTAAAAGCCCGTTAGTATTTTTTTGCAAGTATTAAAGCAGAAAAGAACTTTCAGTTGTGTATAACTTTAGACGGGACATTTTAAAACATAATTACAACAAATTAAAAGCTTGATTCTATATTGTCAGATTTTAGAAAAAAGCTTCCGGTAAGGATAGATATTACAATAAAATATTTACTTTACACGACAAAGTGTCAAACATATACAAGGTTGAATTTCATCAGTGCCGCATTTAACATTCACATGCATCCCACTTGGCCTTGGAAGTTGGTAATTTTTTTGTGATATATCACTCTATTTTAGAAATTGGGGTATTGGGGAGGTTAGTGATACCCAGTTTCAATAAAAATATACTTTGTGTTTTTTTATTAATCTATTGTAAATTAAATATCTATATAGCGAAGAAAATACTTTTCGCGCTTATTTGGGTATATGAAGTTGGAATGTAAAAACTATTTATTCTGTGCTTGATTCTGGAAATAGCTTCTTTCCCTTTCAAAAATACTAAATTAGTGCCAGAAGTTAGTAAATTTTAGCGCAAGTTAGAACCATACTAGAAATAAGCCAGTCCACTTCTCAACAAATCCTTTGATCTATTTCTACATTTTTTTCGCATCGCTCGATTACTGGTGCCTACGGATATAGCCGAATTGTTGCGGAAGTTTCCGAACGCCACGGCCGGCAAAGGGAAGTCGCGCACTAGCCAGAGATGTATCGTTTGATCATCGGGTGAAATCGGAATATTGTAAAAACCTTTCATGAAAGCAATAGTACATCTGCAAGATTAGAAAAAAGTAGGCAAAAATATTTTTTTTACCTAAATGTCTCAAGTTTCTTATAACGCGGAAAAAGCAATTTTTATCAAAGAATATATCAAAGAATATTTATTATCTCACGAGTTAACCGGACTGATTTTGGGCATAATCAATTTAGATGAAGGATTTAAGAAGAGAATGAAATTACAATTTATATTTTCAAATATTTTAGAGACACAGATTTGTTAATTCTGACTTAAATAAGCATATAAAATTGTTTAAACTACTGGTTTTGGGCACCCAAAAATATCCTAAAAAATCACGTATTAATTATTATGTTATTGTTTCAGAGATTTTCTACTACCTATATCAATTTTAATTTTAAAATCCATTTAATGTGTTTTTAGTAATATATCAGTTAGGGGATTTTTTAATATACAAGATCCATTTTTATCAAGTAATCGACATTTTAGTTAGAAAATTAGAATTGAGCCTAAAAGCTGCAGAAGACAAAAATTGAAGATTTCCTCAACAACCATTTATTTTTGGATATAGAGATTTTAAAATACTACCTACTTTCATTTCATTTTTATAACCCATATAGTCAAGAATACTCAGCTTCACTGTTTTATACTTACGTTACGTTTACGTGACGTCAAAAAGAGGAATTTGTTCAAAATATTAAACAGGAACAAATTGTATATTTTATTCAAAATGTACCGACCAAAAGATCTAAACTATAATTCATAGAAGAAAATATAAACTCAATCAAACTTTGCATCTTATTTTCCTTCAAATTCAATGCATTTGTCGTCAGAAGTCATTCGTGTTTTAGCTAATTCGATGTAATGTAGTTTCGCACAATAGCAACAAATGAGAATATATGTCAAAAATGATTGCTTAAAATATATCAAAGTTTTGTGAGAATTTTTAAACCTGCAGTATGGAGTATTTTGAATAAAATGGTTTTATCTAGTCAAACCACTAGTGGTTTCTTAAAAGCAAATTCTAGTAATTTACCCAGAGTAGACATATTTATGATGCAGTTTTTTTTTAACTAAACGAGCACTTTCATATTGTAGGAGTCCGATTAGTGAAAGCATCACAGTAAGTATAGATCGCAATAAAAAAATTCATAAAATGCTTACCAAACCCAAAATAATAAGGTAATTTACAGTAGTGACAAATATTCTTCATAAGAAATAGTTTTCTCACCAATTTACAAATAAGAATTTTTTTCCTCTTTAGCAGTTCTTTATAAACATATTTTTTTAGTTCTGGAAGCGAAAGCTATGGTTATAATACCTGTTAACATAATAAGCTCATTAAGCTCATAGCTACTTTTTTTTAATTGGTTGTTATTTATTGTGTTAATGCTAGATTTAATGCCGGTTTGTTGTAAAGTTGTTATAAATTCGTATATAAGATGTTCATATTTATTTTTATTTTGCTGGGCTGTTGTTCATTTGTTGCAAGGTTATTACAGATTTAAAAATAATTACTTTCTATACATTTTTAATATTTTAATGAAAATCTAGGACTTGAAGAACCTTCCTGTACACAGACCTCAAAAACTTTTTAATCTACTTTTTATCAGTCATTTGTAAATAACTTTTTTTAAGAGAGCACCCAAAAAATGTCCTGGGTTTTAAAATATTGTCCATTAGAAACAGATCCTAGTGTACCATATTTAAACACAAGCGTTGTAACCGCCGAACTGTGGAACGAACCTGTAGTAAAGTGTGGACATTAGGCCCAAAATAAAAATTACCATAATGAGAATTCTATAATGTAATTTTATAATTGACTATATGTATTATAAATATCTATATAATGAATGACAATTATTCTACTCTTGGTCTTAATCAAAAAAAATTATATTTTTCTGAGCGGTCGTCAAAATAGGATTAGTGAAATTTTAGCAATACTATTGAATGTATTTCTATACTTTAAATATGTTTTTATTGTTTTTATCGATTTAGAATGTTTTTCGAATGAGAGTGTTCTTTTCTAGATAATAGGTTAGGTAACCCTTTTATTACATTTAAATGTGATATAAATTTGTAAAATACGTAAAACGCCCAAAATCGCCCGCAAAACTAAAGGCATTTCGTGGTAAAGGAATATGTTCTTTTATAGAATTTCAAGAAAAAAGCTGCCCCAAAGTGCCACTGTATAAGAAAAATTGAAATAAATTTTGTGATGACAGCATATCAGGCGTATGAGTTTATAATAGGCAACTCAACAAATACTTTTTTCCATTTGGCCGTTTGCCGGTATTAATATGTGCCTGTTTTAACTACCTATAAATATTATAATAATTATGTTAAATCACCTTCTAAAGAAAATTACTTGAAAACGATTTGAAAATCGTTCAATTTGAACGTTGTTATCAAAATCAAGATCAGTAACGCGCCGAGAAATTACTAGAATTTTCCAATATTATTCATTAAATTACTGAATACCCATTACCACCTTCAAACGCTAAAATTAAATAGTTTTACTAATATAAAACAAAGTCTACAAAATATTGTTAATATCTCCAAAATGATTCGTGAAAATAATAATTTAAGGCACTATTTCCATACTGCTTATTCCAATGATGTAGTTGCAGATTAATCTTAGATGGCTTTGTTTTAAATAAGATGTCACGAAAGGCGGATATGTTTTTTAGTTAACATTTAAAAAATAAAACTTTTTGTCTTGTTAGTGTTTTTTTAGTAAAGGAACACAACAGAATAACGAATTTGAACAATTTAACTAATGACTGGGTTTATAAATTCTTACGTGATAAAAATATCAAATTTGAAAATCATTCTTTGGCTGCAGAACAATTAGGACAAGTTTTAAATATAAAAAATGACAAAGATAGCTGGACGCTCGTAAATGAAAAGATGAGAAAATGTTGTGTTAAATAGAATGGAAACTGGCAGATGTGTAAAAGAACAAATTCTAGATTTGTTAAGGCCAATCAGTTGTGGTTGAATCAATCTTTTAATTTTACCGTAATCGGCAAAGAAAATAGTGTGGTCCCGACTTCAGACTGTGTCCTTTCTACTTCCCGTCCCTTTGAAAATCTATGAGATAGGCAGAAAAAACGGAAAACAGAATATTTAGATCAATATCCTGAGGAGCATTTAAGATTTGTTGCCAAGAAGAAAATTAAATCTGTAGATGCTCGATTTATTCTTTGATTTTATTAAAGCACATCCAGAACACGCCCAAAAAGTAAGGAATTTTTGTGAAGAACTTATTTCACAATTAGAAGAAGACGTGATGTCAAAAGAGTAAGCTTTAAGTATGAGTGTGGCTGCTGATTTGACCAAAAATCAATACAACGTTATTCGCAAATACGCAAAAAACTTTCCAAACTATCAACTTTAAAAGGCAAAATTAGACTGTTACCCTCTTAGCAAGTATTTATCGTTTAGTGAATCTGGTGCAAAAGTGGTACTACAATCACTTTTGGATAAAACTACTAAAAGGTTAGTACAATCTTTAACAGTTAAATTAGAACCAGACAGAAAACATATTTTAATATCAAAATGGGGCTGTGATGGAGCGGCAGATCAGTCGGAATATAATATACGTTTTTCGAATGATTCTAGTGATAAATGTATTTTTATATGCAGTCTAGTGCCAATGAAATTATATGATTCAACCGATAACTCTGTTTTATGGAAAAACGTTTTTCCTTCGTCTACCAGATACTGCCAACAATCCAGTTCCATTTCATTAAAGAAACAGAAGCTGTAGTAAAATCAATCACAGGTGAAATAGAAAATCAAATTGAAAACTTGATACCAAGCCACCTTTCAAATATTACAGTTGAGCATAAATTATTATTTACAATGGTTGACGGAAAATTTCTAAATATTATGACGGATACAAAATCTTCAATGTCATGCTTTTTGTGTGGTGCTTCACCAAAAGACATGAACATTTAGATTTAGTCAACAAAAATCTGTTAATAGAAATAATTTTTGTTTTGGTATGTCGTCCATTCATGCATGGATTCGGTGTTTCAAAAAAAATTCAACAAAAAACGGAAATCCAAAACGAATTTCGAAAACGCACTGGTCTGCTAATAGACGTTATCCAGCAAGGGAGAGGAAACACTAACACCGGAAATACGGCACGAAAATTTTTCAGCAATCCTGCCCTTACTGCCGAAATCACAGGCCTGGATGAGGAATTAATTGTTAGATTTAGTGTTATATTAAAAACTATTGCTTGTGGCGAAAATATTAATATTGAAAATTTCAAAGAATATTGTACTGAAACTGCCTTACATTACGTAAATCTGCATGTATGACTGGTATTTTATGCCTGTGTCTGTACATAAAATTTCGATTCATGATGCTGATATTGTCTTTATGCTTTACTACCTATTGGACAACTAAGTGAAGGTGCCCAAGAAGTTAACCATAAGTTTTTTATGTCTTATAGGGAAAACCAACCAGGACATTTTTAAATATCTTTTATTAGCGTCTGATCCATTAGTTACTAAGTTGCGACCAAAAATTAACACCCAGAATCAAAATTTACCCGAGAGTGTTCTAAATCTTTTGATCTAAAAATTAAAATTAGTGGCAATTATTTCATAACTAATCATAATCCTCATATTTTTAAAGTTAAGGGTACTGTTTTCTAAATCATTATTCAAAACTTTTTGCCAACTCTGTATATTCTTTGACTTTACTAAAACTATAGCTACTGCTACTCCAGTATCTTTGGATGCACTAATTATTATTATCAAGAATAAAATGGTTTGAGAAATTAAAAATATATGTTGCACACTTCTTGGATCACACTGTATATATAAAACATAATTTTTAGGTTGTTGATATTGTGTTATATTTATTAATAATTTATAAGTTATAATAAGTATTATTAATATTGCCAGATATAACTGAAAATTGATTATTTGGTCCTATAATGTCTAATGTGTTAAATTTTAAATCTAAATATTAATATGATATTTAGTGTACATAATATCCATTTTATAAAAATTTAAGCTGGAAAATAACATTGTTTATCTTCTCTTTAGTTATTTGTATAACACCTGCGCAAAAATTATTTTAATTACACAAATATAACCAAAATTATAAACTTAAAAGTAAATGTCCAACGGCTGCCATAAGCTCGTTCCACTGTGCGGCGTTCGGGTTCTTAAGGTTTTTAGGATTTTTAATATTAGAATGAGGAAGTTCCATTTTAAGTATAAATTGCAAAAACTGCAACTAAAGAAAGCTATAAAAGTAAATATTTTATAAAACAAAAATACATCAAATAGAAAAACTGGACAGTATAGAACAAATAAAAAAATAATTTATTGTATACGTAAAAATATAAATATAAATATAAATTTATATAAATATTAAAAAAAGTTTTGCTATTTGAAAATTCTCTTCTAATTTTTTCCAACCACGTTTTCCTTTTGTTTACCATCCCTAGGAATGAAGACAAACATTTTTCTGGCGAGTTTGCCGATGGATTTTTGCGATATTCTACAAAACCACTATTGCTGCGATGTAATTTCAAATTTCGGGAAAATTAGGGTTTTTGATGTCACAAGCTCTATGTTGCCAGATTCTGTAGCGCGAATATATTTATTGAAACACTGAAAAATTGGCTTAGAGAAAAAAATTATTTCCTGTTTGTGCGTCTTCATATGGCATTTACTTTTATTTTACAATAAAAAAATAGTTGATAACTGGACTACGACAGCGTGTAGGAAGTATAGGTGCTCCTCGCACGCTGACAGGAGGAAAACTAAATGTTAGTTAAATCACTGAATATTAATCCTTATAGTTGACGTGGAAAAAGACTTTTTATTATAAGATCTTATGTTATTTTGAAGATAAGTGCTCTCCCAAGACAGTTAATTTAATACCTAGAAAAAGCCAATGTATTTATAAATTAACTTATACCCGGCAACGTCGCATACTAATATGACAGAAACTTATAACCCTCAAATGTCAATGCCTATCGCCTTAAAAATGAAGATGTCATTATCATCCCATAAATTTAGATAATAAATAAAATAGTTTATATATTATTGCATTTTTTAGGTGTTTTTTACGAAAGGCGAGGAATAAGGGCCACAATTTTTTCATTTTTAAATTCTGACTTTGAAGTCGGAATATAACAAAATTCTGAGTTTAAAGTCAGAAATTAACAAAATTCTGAGTTTGAAGTCAGAATCTAACAAAATTCTTAGTTTAAAGTCGAAATTTAACTAAATTCTTAGTTTAAAGTCAGAAATTAACTAAATTTTGAGTTTAAAGTCGGAATTTAACTAGATTCTGAGTTTAAAGTCAGACTTTAACAAAATTCAGAGTCTAAAGTCAGAATTTAACAAAATTTGGAGTGTAAAGTCGAAATTTAACTAAATTCTGAGTTTAAAGTCAGAAATTAACTAAATTCTGCGTTTAAAGTCAGAATTTAACGAAATGCATTTTTGACGTTTCCTGCCAAACCTGAAATCGGTGTCAGGAGATAGATAATTAAATATTAAGAAAGATAAGTGAAATCCATTTCGTTGCAAGTAAACTCGTTTGAGATTTACCGAGCTTCAAAGGGTCAAAATTGTCATTGTTCAAGCGCCATTTTCTCGAAAACAGTTAAATTTAGGCATGAGAAAAGTAACTCATTAGGTGCTTGGATTTTTTAGAAAAATATAAAAATGTGATAAAATATAGGGCATTTCATTTAAAAAACGGATGATGCCTCCGGTTTGAGGTAGAAGCGACAACACCGCGCAATTTAAAACATTTTATAACGAGAGTATATTATGTTCATCTATGGCCAAAGCCAAATTCTCAAAACATCCTATTCGTTGGTTCTTCAGATATTTCGAATAGGACACTCAATTTGATTCACCCTGAAACAGAGGGGGAGATCTGTCAGTATGTTTCGCGAGACACCCTTAAATCGTTGAAACATATATGAACCGTTCCTTAAGACTTATTTATCGTTTTGTATTACCTTTTTTATTTTGTGAACATTTAATGTATATGTTTTCTTGTATTCATTTTGGCTTTTTTTTCAGCAATAGAAATAAATAAAAATATATAAAATGAACTAATTAAACATATGTTTAACTTGTCAGGGACTTATTTAACACTCAAAAACTATCTGTAGCTTGGTGGAACAATTCATAGCGCATTTGCCATTATTCAAACAAAATATTGAACTTGTTTTTTTTTGGTTCCAGTCTGTTATACAATCGTACGGACTAAATTCTGACTTTAAACTCAGAATTTTCTTAAATTCCGACTTTAAACTCAGAATTTTGTTAACTTCCGAATTTAAACTCAGAATTTTGTTAAATTCTGACTTTAAACTCAGAATTTTATTAAATTCTGACTTTAAACACAGAATTTAGTTAAATTCCGACTTTAAACTCAGAATTTTATTAAATTCCGACATTGAACTCAGAATTTTATCAAATTCTGACTTTAAACTCAGAATTTTGTTAAATTCCGACTTTAAACTCATAATTTTATTAAATTCCGACTTTGAACTCAGAATTTTGTTAAATTCTGTTAAACTCAGAATTGAAAAATAAAAAAATTGTGGCCCTTCTAAGCTTCCGTAATTTTTACTATATGTTGTAAATAATTAAATCTGCGATTAAAAAGAAGTATTTAAACAAATAGTTAACACATTTTTACTTCCAATGTCGAAAAAAAAATACAAAAGGCTTTTGAATGTTGAGAAAAACAACCGGTTTATATTGTGTTTCACGACTAATTTCCTAGCCTGACTGTGTAATAATAGCAGCCATCGATTTTGGGATACCCCAATATAATTATTTCGTTTAGAAAAATAATATAATAACGAATTTGACCATAGACATTCCGTTTTTTGGTAGTTTCAGCACCTTATCATCAGATTATCTCGTGTTAAAAAACGATAAATTAAAAATAGTAATTTAGAAATTATTTTGCATTTTTTTTTTTCAAATAACGCTGTAATATATTCCAAAAGAATGGGTCTTCGATGTAATTAGGTAGGCATTAATTCGTATGAAGTATATAAATTGACGTAAAGTAGCTACTGAAATGTAAATTTGTTTCCTACCTGAAAGCGGAGTAATAACCAAAGAACATGAAAACGTTTGTTCCATTGAAGCCTTGGGAACAACGTAAATTTGTGTATGAATAATGCACACCTTTCGATTTGTATCAATACAATGTTTTAACTGCAAACTACAATCTACGTTGAGAAAAGGATGAATAATGTCTAAATTGTTTTTCCATCTGTTCCAATATAAAATAACCCTGTCCAGTCTTTATATAAAAAGCAAAAAAGGTGGGTAACCAACACATTTTTTGTGATAATTTATTAAACGAAAATATGTTCCTATTAAGTAAATTATTCTCCAATGGATGATTATTGTAATAACTTAAATTCAAGCTTATTCAAGTCTCTGTCACGTAAAGTTATAAAATTTAATGTCAAAACTATTAAAGGAAATTAAATTTATAAATCTGTGAAGTGAAGTCTGACCCAGTTTAGTTCAGTACATAGTTATAGTAATACAAATATACTATCTTTTAATGTGCGACATTTTGTTCCATTAATCCATCATTCTAATCACTCCCACCAATATTTTATCACTTACTACCTATGCAACACTTGATTTTTCGGGATGATTTCAAAAAAAATTCAATAAGTATTTTTTGCATTGACACATTTCATTTTAAGTTTTCTGCAAAATTTAAAGTCGAACTGACAGACAGACAAACCGACAGACGGAATTATAAAATATATTTCACGATTACAAATATTTTATTAGTACCACAGTTTTACTAGTTCATCTCTACTATAATTAGTTATGGTACACAATTTGAAATCAATCCATTTAGTTTGAATTTTTAAATATTTTATTATCAAGTTTTTTTACCAAAATTTTACCAGTTGATTCCCACATAATACTCGATTTTTGTGCAAAATTTGAGACACATTTGATAAGCAGTTTTTGAGTAACAATTTTTTAACATTTTACTAGGCCGCCATTTTGTTTTGCCATATTGGGGTTCTTTCTAAAATGTTACCAAGTGATCCCCTTATGACCCTTAATTTTCCACCAAAATCCTAAATCAATCGGGTAAGTAGTGTTTTAGCTATTTGCGAAGAGACAGGCAGACACACAGGCTTGAGAAACAATTGAAAAAGCATGTTTTTCGGCATCTAGGGTCCCTAAAACGTAGAGATTTGAAAAAATCTCGGAGAAATCACGAATACAATACCTACTTCCCTTTTACGAGGGAAGTAATACTTCACGCGTGCAATTTCTATGACTGTGAACTTCATAACTGACACATTCACGTCATATTGTTGACACTTTAATCAACGAAACCATGGCAATACCCCTGAGGTATTTTAAAGCTACATTTACATTCAATTTCAACTCGAATTTGTTATGAAATTGGCTTGCTTGTCAAATGGCAATAGTATGGTGTCACTTACATTAGACAAAATTCGAAGTGCACTTCAAAGTTGACTTCAGACTGAAGCAAGGAGCTTGCCGATGGCAAGCAGAAATTCAATAAATGTCAAATTTTTAGGTTAAAATTTTTATTTTAATTAACAAAATTCTTAATACTTTTACACATCTAATTATTTAAAAATATAAATGTTTTTTACCGATTTAATGAGAAAAAAAACTTTATTCGGATATTTTTGGGTTAATTCTGAAGGTATATCCAAGACTAAAGTAGACATAAACGCCTAAAACCACAACCAAACAGCGTAAAAAAATTACTAAACAATCTACTTGCTCCAGTTTAGTATTTTACATTAATATTTTGGAAAAATAATAAAAATCTGATCAGCTGTCCAGGAATATCATTTTCAATGTAAATGCACTTTTACGAAATGTCAATTTCAACTTGGATTTTGAAGTGAATGTAAATGTAGCTTAAGCAGAGAACTATATCCCCCGTATTCACTAAAAAGGTTTAGGAGTTAAACCAAGTCTAAGTTACCATAGTACTTAAAACTCTAACGGTCGGTTGCAGAAAGCTCAATTAAAGTTTAGAATGTTTAGCGGAATGTCAAATTTGACAGCGAGTGCCTGGATTTCTATAATCAGCTTGTCAAATCCGCAAACTCGGTTAAATATTCTAAGCAGCAATTAAGTTTTATGCAACCGGCTGCCATTTATGTTTCGCTTTGTCACAGTCATTTTGTAACTGTGACAAATAAAATAAATATTTCTTTAATTGTTAAACATGTCATCTTAAACCTATAACTGTCAAGTTAGACCTGGTCTAAATTTAAACCTCTTTAGTGAATACGGGTGCCTGTGTTTAAAAAATGATCTCACATTAAGACTATCCTTACAAAATTACTTCTGAGATATGCAACTATAAAATGTCATACAAAAATTTCCTTATTGTGTTTCAAGTATCCAGTATATGTACACTTGACATAGGTATGAAATTATGTCGGATCCAATGGCGTATTTCGCGTTGCTGCCAAGTTTACCGTTTTTCTGTTATAAAAGGAAAATATTTTATTTTTAATGGAACACTCTATATTATATTACTTTTTTAAAATCCGCGTAAAATACCCAATATTTTTAATTGAGAGGACTTTTTATGAAAATTTTTGCAAAAATAAGGATCTAATAGCCATAATTTAATGTATTACCTTTTATTAAAATACCTGCACCCAAAAGGCTACCTGATATATTTGACAATGCCAGTTTTGTTCCACAAAATCGTTTAACTGAAACCCCAAGGATTGAAATTTTGATTATACTGGGTTATGGGGATAGAATGCGAAACCTAGAAGATACTTGTAACAATTTTATTGACAAATATCCTAACAGATATTCAATAACTAAATCTACCATAAGTAAAATTAACAACAAATTTCATCAAACTGGAAAGGTAAAAGATGCAGTACGTTCTGGCAAACCTAAAGGCTCTGCATTTTTAATCAGTTCAGAAGAAAATCCGCACCTTTCTACCAGAACATTAGGAAGAAAAAATTACGACCGCAGAAATAAATAATGGTGAAACGTTGCAATACCAATCTAAATTTTGGCATTCAAATTATTTTTTCTGACGAGAAACTTTTTTTTTAATAGAAGTTAACAGGCGTAATTGCTGATATTCGGCTAGGGAAAATCCACATTGGATACGTGAAAATAATACCGAATTTCATGGAAGGCACATTAACTGTAGGAAAATATATGAATCTTGTAGAACTATTTCCGAATAAACGTAAGTTCCTTACGTTACCTTCTGTATTAATTATTTAAACTTTTTTTTAGGTAATGGTGGATCAAATGATGAAATATGGTTTCCGCAGAATGGTGATCCACCGCATTTTGCTCGGAATGTTCGGAAATATTTAATAACCCTAAAATGTTTTTTGGAAGATGAATGGACGTAGTGGTACAATAGAGACGTCATGTCGGTCTCCAGACTTGTTGCTCCTCGACTAATTTTGGTGGGGGCGCCTTGAAAATGTGATGTATAAAACTAAGCCCAATGAACTTGAAGATTTAAAGGAGTGAATAGAAATCGAATGTAGATAAGGAGCTTGCATTATTTTCAATATATTAAATGTGTTCCACAATATTTGGCCTACTGTCAGAAAGTAAATGGACAACATTTTAAACACCTTACTTAGTTTCATTAACTTCTTGTTTGTTGTATTACGTTTTTTTTTGTATTGTATAGTTTCCGTTGTTTTACAACCTACTTTTAAACGTGAGACCCTGTTTTCTCTTGCTAATGTTTTGGTAGCAGTATGAGGAATTATTGTGCTTGCCGTTTTGCCAGAACGTACAGCTTCTTTTACCTTTCCAGTTTCACAAAATTATTTGTTAATTTTACTTAAGGTAGATTTAGTCATTGGATTTCTGTTAAGATATTTATCACTAAAAATATTACAAACATCTTCCAGGTTTTGCATTCTATCCCCATAACCCAGTATAATTAAAATTTCAATTCTTTGGGGCGTTCTCTGGGTCTTAGTTAAACGATCCATTTTTGTAAATTAGCAAAACTGACATTCTCAAACACAAACCTTTTGGGTGCAGGTATTTTAACAAAAGGTAATACATTAAATTATGGATATTAGACCCTTACTTTCCCAAAACTGTTGGCTTTCATAAAAAGTGCCCTTAATATAAAGTATTGAGTATTTTACTCAGGTTTTTAAAAAGTAACATAATATAGGGTGTTTCATTAAAAAAAAATTCCTTTTATAACAGAAAAACGGGAAATTTTGCAGAACTCGGCATTGGATCAGGCATAATTTCATAGCTCAGTGTACATACTTTTGTTACACGTTGTATGTACACTGTGTCCCAGATTGCTTGTAATCACAGGGTTTCTCGGAAACCAGCAGAGATATAACTTTGCGGTTTTCGCGACCCTGTGTCACTTTTTCGAGAAACTTTGAATGCCGCAAACAGAATTGTGCCACATCGTTTCGTTCCCGAGATACAGGGTGAAATAGAGATTTTGCGCTTTTGAGGGTGGTATCATATTTCGGACACCCTATCAGATAGAGAAAAGGTAAAAACAGCTATGGATAGATATTTTTACGTAGAATCCAGTGTTGTAGTCGCACAAATTTTTAGACAATCCGTTTTTGAGATATAGCCCAAACTTAGTATTTTTTAAATGGGACACCCTGTATTTTTTTATTCAAAAAAATTCGCCTTTTTTTTCTCTTTAAAATGATGTATCACACTATGCACTTTTGACGTAAACTAAACCTTATAAACGCTATATTAAAAGAAAAACGTAAGTTGGCCATGGAAATATGGGTAGATATTAAAAGTGTCCAGAAGCAAAATTAAACAACATAAAAAATTAATAACCATTTTTTTACTATGAAATAAATAAACTTAATAATCTTGATAAACTTAATCACTAAAAATACTAAACAAATTCTACATAACTAGAAAAACTGTGCAACTTATATAGGCTTCGTCGGACCATATAACCTTGCTACCGAAGTCAGGGTCATTTTGGGTTTTTTGAAGATACCAGTTACAAAAATTTAGACGCCTTCCTGCATCTCTAGGATGCAGTTGTTGTACTACATTTACTTTATAAGGCTTATATTTATGTTTTCTTAATATCCTTTGCATTTGTGATTTTGACACCCCCACTGTTTCCTGAATATGCCTACATGAATTCGCGTGATTGGCCTGAATACTTGCTAATACAACAATCTCATTGTTCTCATGATTTCGTTTATTATATGTTTTAGCCCTGTGCTTTGAAAATGATTCATCATTAATTAAATTTAATTTAATTCGGCGAAAAATTGCCTTGTGTGGCTGAGGCCTTTCTGGATATCTACGATATAAAAAAAAGCTTTTGGAAATAGTCTATAACTCAAAGTGGAATTGAAAAAAAAATTTGAAAGGAGGTTCATAATAATTTAAGTGCTTGGTGCTTACATGTTAAAATATAAATCAGATGCTTGATCACTGTTTTCATGACATTCAATAAAACAAACCATCATATCATACTTATGACTATTTTCAAAATTATTCATTTCTTCTTAATATCTATTAATTTACCTGTTAGAATTATTGGTAACTCGTATGATAAGAGGATAAACACGGCAATATTTGATATATTTAAGAAACAAATACTTTTGATTTTTGTTTCCATGCCATATTTCCATGGCCAACTTACGTTTTTCTTTTAATATTGCGTTTATAAGGCTTAGTTTACGTCAAAAGTGCATAGTGTGATACATCATTTTAAAGAGAAAAAAAAAGGCAAATTTTTTGGAACCAAAAAATACAGGGCGTCCCATTTAAAAATACTAAGTTTGGGTTATATCTCAAAAACATTTTGTCTAAAAAAAATTTCGACTACAACACTGGACTCTACGTAAAAATATCTATCCATAGCAGTTTTTACCTTTTATTTATCTGACAGGGTGTCCGAAATATGATACCACCCCCCGCAAAATTTCTATTTCACTCTGTATCTCGGGAACGAAACAATCTGGCACAATTCTGTTTGCGGCATTCAAAGTTTCTCGAAAAATTGACACAGAATCGAGAAAACCGCAAAGTTCTATCTCTGCTGGTTACCGAGAAACCCTGTGATTACAAGCAATCTGGGACACAGTGTACTCTAAATGATAATGAAGTTTTTAAATGATCTGTAATTTGAGGTTTTGAACTTGCATACTCCTCCCCCATAAACACGCAACTGTTACTAATATGGTCTAAATAGGTATTCTATGACTTATTAAAAATTAAACACTGTTGCTCCAGTTTATGTAAAACTCAAAGCGGTTATAAAAAATGTACCATGCTCTTCTTGCGACAAAATTTATCACATTTATTTACATTTTTAATGAAACAGTTTCGTGATTTAATTTCAAACCATAGCAGCGAGGCGGAGTCATATGATAAAAAGTGATAACGTATGTGTGTAATGTGACTGACACATTCCTAACAATAAAAATAAACTTTATTGTTGTTGTTTTATGAATAATCAAGTAGATTGATTCAGTTTAAAAATTCTTTGGGGTCATTTCTTGGATTTGTATAGAACAGTTTGTCGAAAACCTATTGGAATGATAGTAGGAGCACGTCGTTAGTACTGCTTGCATTGTTATGCAGCAACATTAATTTATTATTAAAATTATTTTAATATTTATGAACGAAGAATATTACATGACATCTTTATCTATTATTTAGGCAGAAGTTTATTCGAGAAATGGTAATGTTTTTGCTGTGAACTACACATAATATATACATGTATATGTAAAATACTTTGTCCAGTCGAACACTACTAAGATACATCACGTTCGCTATCAATCAAAACAAAAATAAAATTATTAAAATAAAACATTCCTGAACTTTAGCTTTGTAACATTCTTGACTCTGTCTAAACAAGATCTATTAGCCTAATCGATGATCATAAGGAAAATAATGTTATTAAAACTTGCAAATGGTAAAAAAACCTTAATCATTAAAATATTTCCCTCAATATTATTTTATTTACCGATGCCACCGGAATCGAATACGGATTCATTATCTGATGGATCCGGTCTAATATAAAAGGTATTCGTTTTGGCTGAATTTTGAGCAAGATCCGGACGGATCCGAAGATTTTTTAATAAATATTTATATCTGAGAATTTGAAACTTAGACAAATAATGTATTCTATAATAAATAACTATATGTAAATCATAATAAATTACAAAATAAAAACACAAATTTGTTTTTTTTTAGAATAGAAGTAGAAACTATTCTACGTATACCCTGACTATGAGTATTTTCTGCTAAAGTTTGCCTGGACTAATAAGTTAATTAATTGTTTACATAACTAAAGTAATTAACTTTGACATTTAAATAGAAACTACAAAACAGCCAGTATTTTTGAGGTGTAAATTGGACCTCTGGTAGATGGAGACTTTGACTTGGTCTCAAATCTACCTTTCCCCTGATAACCCTGCTGACCCCAAACGAAGTGGCCCACCTCAGGCGAATCAAACTTTCTCCTACTGGCTGTTAGAGTTCTTAAAACCATCTAATCTTCTGGTAGTCAGGATACATCCTCCGTCAACCAAAGTAACCCAAATTAATTAATGAAGTCATCAGTATGTCCCCAATAACATTAACAGTAATTGTTCGATAAAGTATTCGTCAGTTTCAGCTCTTCAAGCAAAGTATTATCCTCCCAATCAAATAAGTAATATAAGATATAACTTTCAGTAAATATTTACTAAGTAAACAAAGAATTCATCAAAAGCTATTAACAAAACTCTTAGTAACAAGCTAGGCGAGAAATTAGCTTTACCGATGTAAGTTTTATAGAAGAGACCAACAGAGATCAACAGATGTTCGTGAATTCTGAGTTTTACTAAACTCCCATGGTTTTGGGTATTTTGTAATTATTAATAAATAGATTAAGGATCGCAAATTAGCTTTTTTCCATTGCTTGTAGATAGTCCATTACGCATCACTAGCTTAATAAAAAGCTTTTCGCTATAAGCACTTGACACAGGTACAAATAAATACTTTTTACTTGTTTTTTTTTAAATCACATCCTTTCTATTTTCGAGGAAGAGGTAAACTGGACGATCGAATATCATCTTTTTCATCATCAACAACATTGTTGTAGCGAATACGAATACGAAGTTTTAATTTTTTTCAATATTTGAAAAACTACTTTTAAGGTTATCAATTAATGTTGATTTCATTCATCATTAACCCCTAAACAATTTTATACGTATTATGACATATAAAACGGGATCGACCATAAGATTACGTATGTTTTTAAATAAAAAGTTTTGAAATCCTGGATTTGGTACCGGTCTCATTAAAAAAATGGATCCTGCAGCATTACTAATTCTATTGCATATTATGAGCCAAAATATAGTATATCAAAGACATCTCAATAAAACATAACCAGAGAATCGAAAACGTTTATACTGATAACTGTATACATGGTCCTATTAACAACAAATTATCCACAACAATCCCTGTCAATAGCTAAATTAAACAGGTAGAATCACTAGTAAAGTGGTCTTTAACGTGGTAATTATTAAAGAAATAAAAAACTAAGGGTGAAAACGATCTTTATAAATTATTAAGCACCTTCAAACATATAACAAAAAAATGAGCTTCAGATATCTTTGAGTAAAAATACTAGCTATGGAGACGTGAAGGATGAAATGCGAAAACAAATGATAAAAGCAAGCACAGTCTTAATGACGTGATCTGGCGAAACTGACATCAGGAAATTAAAGCAAAAATCTACAAAACAACAATCAGAGCAATAAGATTAAAATGAATGACTGCAGACATAATAACAAAAATCGTCTGTGAAAAAAGTAGTAACTTGGACACAAAAAAAGACAAATCGAATAAGAAATAGACCAATGGCTTACTGTAGAAGAAACAGGAAGAAACCGAACCAGAACCATTTCAGAGTCAGTAGTCTTAACCCTTTGATAAATATTCTTGAACTCATTGTTTATATTGTTACACCTTTGATTTTATACACAAATTCCTTGTGCTGCCAATATTTTTAGTTCTGTTCATTTAAAATTAGAATTTAGAATTAGATTTCAGAATAGTAAGACTTTAATGTCTTGAAATAATTTATACATTCTAAGATATGTATGTTTTAAATGCTTTTATGAAGACTAGTATAACTCATTTTTTTCCTCTTTAATTAATTTTAATTTATCTGGGTCCCGCATGACTGTGTTAATCCATTATTCACGTGACAAATATGACATAATAACGTACTTTATCTGTATCACCGTTCCCTCATACATCTTTGTAAATTATACAATTATCAAAATAGTTTATAATTTATTTATGAAACGATACTCTTCGAGTCATTAAAATAGCATTCTATAAGTTATTATTGGAAACCCAAATATCGATTTGAAATCAGAAATCGCAGTGATAGAAAAAAATATTTAGATAAATGCCCCAAGACTGACCAAAGGCCAAAAATACTTGTTTTGTAGCAAAATTAGAACAAGCGTTATTACCTTCTCCTAGACTAGACATTTTAATTGCGATGACTAAGATAAGGTTTCCATTCTAATTACTCAGCTGTAATAATGAAACAGGTTTTGCGAGAACTAGTATATAATTTTAACAAATTTTATTCAAATTCCTCCCTTAACGGATGTTTGTCAGAAACATAATAATTTATTAGTTTCACTTTCTCCTTCAGCGTTTACATAGTATGTACAATTTTCAAATGCACTGCTGGGACTTCGAAGTGCAACAACGAAATTTTTACTGGAAATTCAAAATGAAATATTTTCAATACGGATGGCGATTTTGAGTTAAGGTTTTCGGCCTTTATTTGACCAATTCCTAGAGTATGCTGCCCGATGAGGACATCCTTAGGACTTCATCGCCACCGTCTTATACAGGGTTTTATATAAGACTCTGTCAGAACTCTTACTGTGGAAGATTTCTTTTTCTCTTTGTGCAACCAAAATAATCAAGAACTAGGTACAAAAAAAACAATATCCGGCGGTTTTGAATTTTCTTTTTCCTTTCCGAAATAGAGGGTCTTTTAGAAAAATTGATTGATTGATCTGCTGAGCAAAGCCCACTTATGGCAATCAGATTTAATATGGTCTATCAGATTATGAACAGAGTTGGCACCCTTAAGTATTCCAACATGAATATTGTATACAGGGTGCACTAAAAACTCTACCGATTCTAAACTTTAACAATGTTGAATTTCTGCTCCGTAAGGTAGGTATTTACCCACCGTATTAATGGGACATATTCTTAGTTAATTCGAAATGATGGGTACCTAAACAGTTTAAGTAAGTCTGTATAAACAAAAACTTTATTTTATTGCGAAAAAGGTAATAATATCAATGATAAAGGCGAGTTTTAATTTTTCATTAAAAATCTGTTTTAAATTAAAGGTAATATCTGAAAGAACTAGAGTAAATTTCAAATGTAAAAAAGACTGTTTCTGTAAAAATGCCAATTATTACTAAAACTTGCGTTAGAAGCAATATCGAACTCAAGATTGATAAAAAAAACCAAACCTAACAAATCACTATTTAACGTCTACCTCTCAATTTGTGGTGAACCCTGTCTACAATATTCATGTTGGAAAATTTAAGGGTGCTAACCTTGTTCATAATTTGATAGAATTTCCTTGGTTCACTTCTAAGTTCCAGCAGTTTAGTATAAGAAGCATTGCCATTTTTAAGCCGGGTTTTAGACAAACTGCATTATTTCTTTAAACATGGCTTTCTTTCAGGGCTCCTTTCTTTAAGCTACACTGCTGGACAGAGCAAACGTGACAAGAGAATTTTTAGGTAAAATTTAAATTTGAATATTTTTAAAACAAGAAGAAATATTGAGATGCGATTTTCAGCTAGCTCTTGCAAATTTTAATGCATATTGACCGATTTTAAGCGTGAAACTTACTTAAAGTTATTTATACAGGGTGTTAAATAAAACCCGGCAAATTTTTTAATATTTTGTTTAAAAATTTATAAAAATAATTTTGGAGTTCTAAATGCGAGATCAGCTTAATGCTGAAAATTTAAAAAATAATTTGAAAAGTTTTTAAAATTTTAAGTGTTTTTGAGATATGATTTTTTTCCGAAAAAATGAGGTTTTTCTTATTTATTAAGCTGTGGCTTTTTATTAGCTGTTTGCTATAAATTTATATAATTATATATAAATAATTTTCTTGCTAGAAAGCCCTTAGTTCTTAATTTTATTTTAATCTGTAGGCTCTGCACTACTCAGTACATATATAGGGTGAGCCAAACATGTTAGGATATGTTAAAAACCTAGCCATTCTAAATATCATGTACGTATGTTTCAATGCCCTGTGGCATACAAACGATTTTTTTTAAATATCGATTAATTATACGATAAAACAAAAAGTGAGAAAAAAATAAAAATTTCTGTTTTTGCACTGTTTGAAAGAAGTATTTTGTAGAAAGTGACATTTTTTTTTATAATTTTATTTTGAAAATAAAAGTTAACTTGCGATATATCGCTGAAAAAAAAACTGGGTACATTTAAATTAGATATATAAAATAACATTAATTATTTGAAACTGTATTATAATTAATTGCTGCAATAAACTAACACACAGAATTTAGCAAAACCTAACTTATGTAATATTTGACTTACAACACAATCTATTCGAGTTTACTAAACAAGTCAATACCGTAAAAATATCACTTTGGCTAGCAGCCTAACCCGTTGATAACTACACATGTATTTTATTATATATATATATATATATATATATATATATATATATATATATATATATATATATATATATATATATATATATATATATATATATATATATATATATATATATATATACCTTATTTTTATCGTTATGTCGACGATTCTATCACTGCAATTCCAACTGATCAAAGAGAAAATATATTAAAATACTTCAATCAATACCACAAAAGACTACAATTTACAATTGAAACCGAATCAATTTTTTGGACCTAACTTTACATCATATAGGTAATAAAAATAAAGTTAAAACAGAATGGTACACAAAACAAACTTGGTCCCCTCGATACTTAAATGTTACCCCTCTCTTGCCACCCAATATTTCAAAAAGCAATCTGTAATTGTTGGTCTGGCAGATCGAGCAATTACATTTTCTGATCTTGAATTCAGAGCAAAAACAGCATTGCAACCAATATCCTTCATACTAAATTATTCAGTAGCAGAATTCATAAATATTACAATACTGAAAACTCTAATATTAAATCAAATTGTCCGAAAACAAAATAAATTTCTTTGCCTTTCATAAATGGTTTATCACAGCAATTTCAAAACAAAGGATATAACTTGCTGGCAAAAAAATTCAGTAATTTAAAAAACAAAAACGTCAATTAGTAAATAAAGCAATATAGTTTATCAGACTCCTTGCAACAATTGCAATGGTGTTTATATTGGACAATAGCCAATATTTGGAAAATAGAATAAAAACTCACAAATACGACAAAAAAACCCACAGCATGAACAACCCACGAAATGTCCAAAAATCATGCTTTTAACTATGAACAAGCCAAAATATTACAAATTTTGGAGTTCTAAATGCGAGATCAGCTTAATGCTGAAAATTTAAAAAATAATTTGAAAAGTTTTTAAAATTTTAAGTGTTTTATGATATATATTTTTTTAAAAAATGAGGTTTTTCTTATTTATTAAGCTGTGGCTTTTTATTAGCTGTTTGCTATAAATTTATATAATTATATATAAATAATTTTCTTGCTAGAAAGCCCTTAGTTCTTAATTTTATTTTAATCTGTAGGCTCTGCACTACTCAGTACATATATAGGGTGAGCCAAACATGTTAGGATATGTTAAAAACCTAGCCATTCTAAATATCATGTACGTATGTTTTAATGCCCTGTGGCATACAAACGATTTTTTTTAAATATCTTACGATAAAACAAAAAGTGAGAAAAAAATAAAAATTTCTGTTTTTGCACTGTTTGAAAGAAGTATTTTGTAGAAAGTGACATTTTTTTTTATAAAGCAACAATGTTGAATTTTCAAAAAATTACTATCCGACCGCTATTTTGAAAATAAAAGTTAACTTGCGATATATCGCTGAAAAAAAAAACTGGGTACATTTAAATTAGATATATAAAATAACATTAATTATTTGAAACTGTATTATAATTAATTGCTGCAATAAACTAACACACAGAATTTAGCAAAACCTAACTTATGTAATATTTGACTTACAACACAATTTGTTCGAGTTTACTAAACAAGTCAATACCGTAAAAATATCACTTTGGCTAGCAGCCTAACCCGTTGATAACTACACATGTATTTTATTATATATATATATATATATATATATATATATATATATATATATATAATATATATATATATATATATATATATATATATATATATATATATATATATATATACCTTATTTTTATCGTTATGTATATTCTATCACTGCAATTCCAACTGATCAAAGAGAAAATATATTAAAACACTTCAATCAATACCACAAAAGACTACAATTTACAATTGAAACCGAATCAATTTTTTGGACCTAACTTTACATCATATAGGTAATAAAAATAAAATTAAAACAGAATGGTACACAAAACAAACTTGGTCCCCTCGATACTTAAATGTTACCCCTCTCTTGCCACCCAATATTTCAAAAAGCAATCTGTAATTGTTGGTCTGGCAGATCGAGCAATTACATTTTCTGATCCTGAATTCAGAGCAAAAACAGCATTGCAACCAATATCCTTCATACTAAATTATTCAGTAGCAGAATTCATAAATATTACAATACTGAAAACTCTAATATTAAATCAAATTGTCCGAAAACAAAATAAATTTCTTTGCCTTTCATAAATGGTTTATCACAGCAATTTCAAAACAAAGGATATAACTTGCTGGCAAAAAAATTCAGTAATTTAAAAAACAAAAACGTCAATTAGTAAATAAAGCAATATAGTTTATCAGACTCCTTGCAACAATTGCAATGGTGTTTATATTGGACAATAGCCAATATTTGGAAAATAGAATAAAAACTCACAAATACGACAAAAAAACCCACAGCATGAACAACCCACGAAATGTCCAAAAATCATGCTTTCAACTATGAACAAGCCAAAATATTACAAACTGAACCTCAGTTGAAAAACAGGAATTTTTTGAGATGGCTCAAATTCATAAAAACAAGGATGCCATAAACAATATAAAAAATATATTAACAACCTAAAAAAATAAAAAAAAATTATATATATATATATATATATATATATATATATATATATATATCTTTATTATAATCACTCAGAGTCAAAATATCTGTCTGATTTCAACTCAGTGAATGTCCCAGTAATTTTAAAACGTAAAATAAATTCATAGTATATGTTAGAATGTGTATTTTAGTGTTATTATTTATTTGAAAATTTTATGTTCTATGGTAAGTCTTAAATTTTAAATACCTGTATTTATTATATAGAAATTGTGGTAAGAAATCTTTTAGGTTTTAAAAAGACCAAAACTATGGTCGAAACGTTACCGAGGCATCAAATATATATTTTAAAAGATACTTTCTGATTTGTTGTTTAATATTATGACCTTAAACCAAGAAAATTAAGAAAAATATATTATTGAAAAAGGGTTAAAGAATACAAAAGCAATATATAAATATATAATATATATATATATATATATATATATATATATATATATATATATATATATATATATATATATATGTTGATTTTTACTCCTTCACGGATGGAAAAATACAATGTGTTTTCATTCCGGGTGTACATCCGTTCACTACTGTCGTTCTGAAAAGAACAGTTTTGCTGACGTTTCGCCAAAATCACATTTGGCATTTTCGAAGCTTTCTTTCTCGCGTCCGAATAGAGAGAAGAGAGAATAGAGTCTCTATTCGGACGCGAGAAAGAAAGCTTTTGAAAATGCCAAATGTGATTTTGGCGAAACGTCAGCAAAACTGTTCTTTTCAGAACGACAGTAGTGAACGGATATACACCCGGAATGAAAACACATTATATATATATATATATATATATATATATATATATATATATATATATACATATAGAGCTTTCAAAAAAAAAAAAATTTAAATATTTTGAAAAGTATATATGAACTATGTATTATTGGTTTTATAAGTAGAAGCTCACCAAAAAAGAACTCATAATATATGAAAAAAACATATAAGCTAAGCAAAACAAAATAAAATGACAATATAAAAGAGGCAGTTATTATATTAAATTAAAAATTGTAAACAACGGAAATATAAAATTAACGAGAATCATATTTAAATTTATTTTCAAAAAATAATTAACTGACTTTCTATATATAAAAAAAATTATTGCAGGCAAAACGTTTGATAATAAAACGCGTTGGTAAAAACGTCAATTAAAAAAAAAAGAAAATATTTGAGCTTCCTATCTAGAACATGTAAAAAAAACCAAATCTCGCGGGACGTTTTTAATGTTTAGTTTAAATTGCTTAAGTATTTTAATATAGGCATGTTAGCAAATTAAATACGTTCCTGTCCTTTTATCTCACTAAAGCATACGTAGCCCCCACGTAAACATGGGCACACACATCCATACAGACAAATTCTATGTTTCGATTGTTTGTGGATTCAAAAGCGAAGAAAAAATTATTTGCAATCACAGTACTTTTATTTATTAAAAATGTAATATGTAACATAGGAATGTAAAAATGTATTTTATGTATTCATAATCTACAAAAAATGGAAGGAAACACAGACACAGACTGGCGGCATCAAAAATGCATTTATCAGTCCAGATAATTATAGTCATGAAGACGCTCGTCGCCAACCTAAAATATTTAGAATTTATCCCCAAGCTTTCCGAAGTAACACGACAATTTTTAAGTCTATTTCCGGTACATGGACGCATTATAAATAAAAAGTTGGGATTTATTTATGGATATTTAAGAAGTCGCTAGTGCTGGCAATTACTTTGTCTTGTTTCTTTCAATGAATTATTAGTTTGAAACATTCAGTATGGGAGTGCTGGGGGACGTTATTTTGACAGAGAAATAAAGAGCACATTGGGCATGAATATACAGGGTTACCAGAAGTAAATAGGTCGTGAAAAAATACTATTTAGAGTAATTTGTTTCTAGTGTTTTTTTTATAAATTAGGATGTTTTAGAGATGCTAACATAAAAGTAAGTTATTTAATATGTCAATAACAATCCCCCCAGACGGGGCCATTTTTATTCGCATAAAATGGGTATTTTTCACGTATTACTTTTTCTAATTTGCTTTTCGCTGCTATATAAATGTTCCAACCCACTACCTATGTTGACCAACTCAGATTAAGTTATGCCTACTTCAAGTTTGGTCTCTATACCAGCGTGGTTACAGGCATTTTATGTGGCTCACCGCATAGTTAAAATATGTTATATCTGTTACCGTAAATATCCGAAATCCGTAATAACGTGATCTAACTAGTAACATCACGAAGTGTCTAACGCATTTAGTAAAATACCGACAAAATATTAAATATAGGCATTTTATTGAACGTTTTAGTTAAAACTGGTTTTTACTGCATGCTAAATAGTAAGAGTACGATCTAGTATATTCTGGAATACTTACAGGCAGCGCTCTGATTGGTCAAGAGAAAGACGGCGTCGGGGAAATTGGCTGAATTTTTTATATGTTGTAGTTCTTGATCTCCTGAGCAAACGATACTATGAACGCAATCTAATCCTACGACTAGTTTTTAATATACAGGGTATACAAAACGTGAAAAAACAGTATGCCACCAAATTAGTATTTTCAACCTCAAAAAAAAAGTTTTATATGGAAATAGGTCTGCAATCTATATCTCGGAACTGAGGGGGTTTTTAGTCCTATATTCACATAAAACTTTTTCCTACTACTATTATACGTCAAATATGTAGAAAAAAACTAATTGGTATTATACTATCTTCCCTACGTATTTTATATGAGGTTTAGGCAAACTTTAACACCCTGTATATTAAACACTATTCTTAGGATTAGATTGTGCCCCTCGTATCTTTTGCTCAGGAGGTCAAGAACTACAATATATAAAAAATTCACCCAACTTCACCGAAACCGATTTTCCATAAGGTGTGTGCTTGTCCTTTGGTATTGGTTGAAATAGTTGTATTATGTCCTTTAAATAGTAGGCCGACTTTTTATGGAAACTGTAAACTTGACAACTTCGCCAATATCACTATATAGCGCAGCATGCACGTACCCGGCGGTTTCTTAGTGTAGTTAATAACGTTTAAGATATTTTTGAGTATATTTTCCAACTTTCGCTCTGTATAATATTGAATTCGTATTTTTTCTGTTTCTGTTTTACTAAGTTTTTATAGAATGGTTTTTATAGTAAGCAAAGGCTAAAGTCATTTGTTATAGATGTTGATTGAAAATAGGATAAACGATGTATGTATTTTCTAGTTTTTTTATATTTTACGACATAGCGCGTTAGAAAAGTTTGTTAGCAACACATTTTGACTTGTTTTAGAATTTTATCAATATTACTGTTTCTTACTGATAAAAAACTTAATTTGTCTGGCTTTGTTTTATTATTTTTAATAAAATTACTTAAGGAATAATTTTTAGAATTACCTATACATGATACCACTTTCTTTAATGTTAAGGTAACTCGTTGAGGTAGATTTGTTATGTATCTTTTTTGTAGGATGTTATCAATTAGATACATTAACGTTGTCTTCTTAAAAGTTAATAGTTTCCGAATTATTTGCAAAAACTAAATTGCTTTTTTTAAGACTTTATTTGTTTTATATTTGGGCGAATTTTATTAAAATACCACATGTTAATTTGGTTATCCAGTGTATCGATCGCAAGAAATCATCACTTTGTTGAAACAAAATTTTTCAAATTTTAAAGCAGTTTACAAAAGAATGTAGTTAATGAATATCATGTCATTTAACAAAATCTGGTTGATAAGCAGGGTTCAAGCACAGAAAATATAGCTGCAATATTTTAAATTAAAGTTCTCCTTATGCAAAGGTTAATTAAAAATATTTTAGTTAATTTAATGTTTGCGATTTTAACGAAGTATGTCACTATGATTGATTTTCAAGTCTTAATGTTAATTAAATTTTCATTGACAGGTTTAAGAACTTTCATAGTCCAAATTGCTACCTAAAAAATGCCAGAATTACCATCAAAATGACAAACTGTTCGCAAAATAACGCCCTAAATTTCCTTTCTTTGAACTAACACCACTCCTATTTCAGGGGAAATCGCTGTGTCAGAGCCACTTACATTTACATGTTTCCATTGATTTTCTAACACGGTCATTCACAAATTTATTCAAAATAGCCAAATATGGGCCGCCCATTTCAAAAGTAAAGTGTAATCAATCAGCCAAGAACGAAAACCAAGAAAATACAAGAGTTGACCTATATTTGAAAATATTAATAACAGTGAAAATCTATTTAATAATATATATTTGTTGAGATGTTTCCAAATAGCTTTTTGTTTTTGTTATATTTATTTTATTAAATTAGACACTAATTTAACTCATTAATTTTTTCACGAGAAAGTAAGTTACTTTTTTTAAGTAATTACAATTTGTTGACACGATCGAAACATATTTCAAAGCTCCGTAGTTTTGCATTAAGAATTGCAAGTACAGGAATGGTAGACCAACAACCGAACAACCTGAGGATGATCTCATTTTAATCGTAGCATTAAGCAAAATAATTATATATTTAACTTTCATATTTTTATAGATATAAAAAGTCAAATAAACAAGTTTCTTCAAATTGTATAAATTGTTATTTACAGAAGTTCGCAAATATAAAGAGTGTTTAGTGTTTAGTTTTCCTGAAATTTTGAATTCGTGAACACAGCGTTTAGTATATGTTGCATTGGATGATATGCGAAGTTGTGGATAGTAGTATTTCTATGTAAAGGTTTGTGAATTATAGAAAATCATGTTTAGTTATCGTTTAGGTCCTGCCAGAAAACCTTATTTGTTGAAATGACATTTTTCAAAATTTAAAGCAGCTTACAAAATAATGTAGTTAAGGAATATCATGTACTTAACAAGATCTGGCTGATAATAATGTGATAGACAGGGTTAAGCAAGATCTACCAGATACAAACGTGAAAGCAAAACATTATTGTTGTCGATAGGAATGGAATGCGTAAAATGTTTATTATAATTTTTATTTAAAGGGTTAGCAAAGTAAAAAAAATAGGTTTTGTTTTTAATTACCTTTCTTTTCCTTTATTTATATTTATTTATTAGATATAGAATTAGAATAGATATTAGAATTGCAACATAAGGAAAACAATAAGAATATATTAAATTTAAGTTCACTTCATGCAAAGTTTAATTTAAAATATTTTAGATAATTTAATTAATATTATTATAAAAATTTGAATAACTATGATTGATTTTCAGTCTCAATATTAACTAATTTTTCATTGATAGGTTTGCAAACTTTTATTTTTGCAAATAGTTACCTAAAAAGTGCCAGAATCACCGAACCCATTTATCGATGTCATTTCTTACCATCATAATGTGACAGACTTTGCGCAAAATAACGCCCCAAATTTCCTTTCTGTAAACTAACCCCTATTTCAGTGGAAACCGCTGTGTCAGAGCCACTTACATTTACATGTTTTCAATTGATTTCCTGACGCGGTCATTTACAAACTTATTCAAATTAGCCAAATATGGGCCACCTATTTCAAAAGTAAAGTGTAATCAATCAACCGAGAAAGGAAAACCAAGAAAATACAAGAGTTGGCCTATATTCGAAGAATAAAGGTTAAAATATATTTAATAATACTTATTTGTTATGATGTTCCCAAATAGCTATCTGTTTTTAACATATTTATTTAAATTAGATACCTACTAATTTAACTCATTCACTCTCAATATTTTTTTTTCATGAAAAAGTAAGTTACTTGTTTAGTAATTAATATTTGATGAGACAACTAAAACAAATTTCAAATCATAGCATCAAGCAAAATAATTATATGCTTATCATTCTTATTTGTATAACTATAAGAAAGTTAAATACAGAAGTTTCTTCACATTGTACACATTTTTATTTAGTGTAGTTAGCAGATATATAGTGTTTTGTTTGGCAAAATTAGTATAAACTTTAATTTTTAAATACAACACCCTATATATTATATGTCCATCAAATTTGTCTCTTCTTGCTGATTATAAGTATAGTAAGCATAATACTTTTTTTTAATTTTCATAAGAAGCAAAGTAATCCTTTTTATTAATTCCAATATGTAGTAAAACATTCTTTATCTCATCTCTCAGGCATTTTGTCAAATTTATCAGGTGTATTTAAATAGAACGATACCAAATCTGGTATATTTTTTATTAGCAAGAAGAACCCCATTTGACCTATGGACATGTAATATGCAAAGTGTCAGTTTTAAGAAACCACAGTTAATGTATACATATATACCCTCTGTGTATCTGCAAACTAAATTAAAAAAAGATTTTACAATTCGGAGGAACTTATGTATCTATAAAAACGCAATCGGTAATGGGTATTTCTGGTCATTTATGACCGGAAACTCCGTAAATACTTAGATAAAAGGTCTGAGACTAAAAAGACATAAATCCCCATTTTTTACGAAACTCACACAATATTTAGAAATACATTCTACAGATGAGACGTTTGTAAAACGTACCTGAATGCTCCTTGGTTCGATCAATAGAATGACTATCATTATTTTACCGTATGTCAAGCTCTTATTATGTGGATTTCACAAGCACAAGCAAAAACTGTATGAAACCCAGTCGAAATATATTTTGGAATTAAGTAGCAGTAGTACCATCAGTGTGTCTTAATAGACTCCCGACTGACCTGGAGGGATCATATTGAAAGGATCACAAAAAGGACCACAGAGTGTCTATGGGCGTGCAGACGGTCTTTCGAATCAACCTGGGGTTTAAAATCTCGTATTGTGCATTGGCTTTACACGTCAGTGATAAGGCCAATGATCACTTATGGCGCTCTTGTGTGGTGGCCCGCCACGCGCAAGACGACATACAGGAGGATGCTTGTTAAGCTCCAGAGACTTGCCTGTCTGGACATAACTGGAGCTATAAGAACCACACCGACCCGATCTATGGAGGCCATTCTGAGTTCTCTGCACTTGCTTGTAGAGGAAGAAGCTCGGAAGGCTTCTGTTCGTTTAAACGACTGGAGTCGTTGGATACACAGAGACTGGAATTTTGGGCATACGCGAGTTTGGACTGAACTGATCGGATCAGACCCTCTCCTAGCAAGGAGAGATACCATTATTCCGGTCTCAATTGCCTCTAAAAGGTTTTGTGTAATTGTTCCTGAGAGAGAACAATGGAGGGATTCCTCCCCATCCTTCCTCAAACCGGAGGGCTTTGTTTAGTTTACAGATGGCTCTCTAATGAAGGAGGGATATGGGGCGGGAATTTATGGGGAGAGTCCCAGGGCAAGAATTAGTCTTGCTCTTAGACGGAATGCGACTGTATATCAGGCTGAGATTACAGCAATCTTGGACTGCGTTCAGGAAAACCTTTCCAGAGGATATCACGACAAGAATATCTATATATGCTGTGATATTCAAGCCGCGATTAAAGCTCTGTCCTCGAACAGGGTCAATTCGCTGCTAACACTTGAATGCAGAAGAGCCCTAGAGAGGCTGTGTGAGTCCAATAGGGTTAGCCTCATTTGGGTGCCTGGCCGGCAGGTTGGTAGCAACACTGCTTTCACTAGGCCGGAACCTGCTCTTGGAATTGCTCCTTCAGCTGTCAAGGCTGGGATTAAGAATCGCACTGTCGAGGAATTCCGTGCTGAATGGCACGAGCTAGCAGGACTCAGACAGTCTAAGGTCTTCATATCAGGCCCTTATAGCTTATAGGAGTTTAATAGACTTCTAAATCTAAACAGAAGTTAACTCAGAACCATTAACAGGGTCCTAACTGGACACTGGCTGGTGAAATATTACCAGCGCGACCTGAAAGGGTCATTTCCTTTCTAAAAAGGAGTGGGCTCTTAGCCTTACACGCCTACTTGGGGGGATAGCACAATGGGCCCCAGTGAGCCTAAGTGCTGCCCTTGTCGGGCTTTCCATCTATGTCTATGTCTATGTCTACCCTCAGCACTTTTCGAAACGTTCGAAAGGAAATCTGGCTATCTTAGTATTTTTAAGTGGAAGGGAAAACAATTAAAACCTTTCTCAATAATAAAAATTTTGAGAAAACGATTTGTTTCTAAATAATTTTAAAGCTATGAAATGTTCGTACTTAATATTTCTTAGTAAAATAATGTATGATCACACCTTTTTTTACATTAAGTTAGGTTTAAAATCGATCCTCTACTTCCAATTTTTGATCTATTGTAACTCACATCTACATTATTCTTTAACAAACATCTCAACTTTTCTATGAGCCATTGCATATAAAAATACTTCTTTTATTTTCTCTGGCATTGGATATCGCTATCCAAATAACGAGAATACTGGCCTCCTCCAGATCGTTTCATCATCTTCCATAATGCGCATATGATTAAAACGCAGTGGCAACTGTAGTAACCTACTACTATTTGAAATATAATTCCCAATAAGATTAGAAAACTTTTTGTTATTTCTGCTCAGAAAATGATAGGAAAAAAGGACCTTTGCATAAGCAAACCAGGCAATCCTAAACAATTTTGACGAACTTTTTAAACTGCGAGGTTGATGCTTGTCTCGCTCTCTTTACTTTTGCATAATAATTCTTCTTTGGACTCGTATATCGTATTATCCGTATTAGGGTAAGTATGTTATTGGTTTCTAGACCAACAAGAGTCTCCTGGCAGTTCCAAAGATCTTGACAGTATTCAAACATTTTTATTGCAGTATCTGTATCTTTATATTACAAACTATCATAACTTACACAAGTATAATTTCTTAGGCTTTCTGAAACTACAACTTTTAGTCAGTGCATCGATTTCTGCTCCTACTCCTTTGTCGATTCGCACCTATCTCGTCCACATTTTTCCTTTTAGTTAAGTCCACCAGCAGGTATATGTCACTTTCAAAATACCTAAATCCTCCCTTGCATACGTCACTACATGATGTGCCATTAGATTGTTTTTAGTGCCTCCCCTTGAATACATTAATTTTTAAATAGCGGTGAGATGATATTTTAAATTTAATTAAATGGTTTAAATTCGGAAATCTGAAATTTTAAGAAAGGGAAGCAATTTTTAGAAACTTACATATTTATAATGTAATTCGATTCTTCGATCATTTTTTGCAAATTCGTCAATGACATCATCATAAAAACGTCGACGCTCCGATATACTTTGGAGAAGTTTATTTTCAGTGGACAACAGTGATGTATGCGAAAGTCTCTCCCGCCCCGTTAAATTTCTCGCGAAATTTTTTATACGTTTAAGTGTTGAAAAATTGCGTTCTACTGATGAACTTGTGGCAGGTAATGTCAATACTAATTCACACAATTTCGACATTCGGTGCAGGCACCTTCCAGCTCCTTGTCTTTTAAAAATTGCATAAGTTCCTTAGCGTTATTTTTTGCGCTAATGTCATCAGTTTCGTAAATCAATTTTAGTTCGATCTTCTGTAAAAGTTTTTCCATAATGAAGAAGAAGAGATTTAAACGCATCTTCTGGAAAAGTTTTTCCTTTAAATGCAACAAAATTGCAGAGCTCGAGGAATTTAAAATCATTTAAACCCTTAAATCTATAGTTTATTTGTTGCTGAATTTGATCGATTATTTCATAAAAGAGGCATCTGTATGATGTTTGAACATGCCCCACCTTGTCTGTTCTAAGACGCTTGACTTGTGGCTCTACATTTAACGTCATCGTTTTTTCCCAAAATAGGTCAAAGTCATCCCTTTTTTGACTTAACATGGACTTAAAATCATGAATTTTTTTTAGGCAAAAAGCAATATCATTTGTTTTAATTTGTAATATATTAAAAACATTGTCCGAGAATGGAAATATTTCTGAAAATATGTTCAACAATTATATCCTCAAATAGTTCAACCAGTGATTCACGATTTTCAGATACTGTTAATACAAGTCTTCCATTATATTTCCACCTAGTAGGAGCAACTTTGGGCAATCGTTTGTGGACAATGGAGTCCAAAGCTTGGGTACGTTTTGTTGACTTGGAAAAAAAGAGCAGCCATGCCACTTAAAGTAACGAAAAATAATTTACACTCTTTAATGCGATTGATGGACTGGGATAAAATTAAATTTAATTTATGAGCAAAACAATGGACAAACACAGCACTTGGTAAAGTTTCTCGAACTTTAGCTTGCAGACCCCCTAATTGTCCTGCCATTACTGCAGCTCCATCATAGCTTTGAGCAACTAATTTTTTCTCTCCAATAATTTCTTTAGTAACGTTATAAACTAAGGTATATAATGCATCTGCTGTACGATTTTCGGACACATTCTTAAAACCTAAAAATCGCTCTTGAATACTTGCGTCTGTTTTAACGTAGCGTATTACTATAGATAATTGGCTAAAATTAGTGATATCAGTTGTTTCGTCCAGAACAATAGCAATGAACCGCGCCTCGCTAATCTCCTGCTTAATTCTTTTTAGAATAATGGTTGCAACAGCGGAAATTAAATCATTCTAGATTCGATTCGACGTTCCGCGAAAAACGCTAGACTGCTCTAAATGATTTTTTAAGCAATCATCATATTGAGCCATTAAACTAAGTAAATCTTGAAAATTTCCTCTATTGGAAGAAACCTATATTTCGTCATGACCTCTAAATTCCAATTCGTGCTGTCCGAGAAAACAAACAACATCGATAAGTCTTCTTAATATTTGCCTATTTTTATCGACTAGTTTATTGTGTTGGCGGTGACTATTTTCCAACTGTTTATTAAGGGCGTGTTCAATTCTGGTTTTGCCGAAGACTTTTTCTTTTATGACGGCCTGTAAATGTGCTTTGGACATAATGTGTCTTTTTACAGCTTTATGGAAATTGTTTAAATCGGAAAAACCAGTTTTATTACAGAGACTTTTTTCATTTTCAAAAGGCATGAGAAATCCTTGAGGAAGTTACTCCAGAACTGCTCGAAAATATTCCATTAGCCCAATATAATGCTGTTTACCTACAGCAAGATGGTGCCCCAAATCACAACTCTAGGCTCTTAAGGGAATTTCTTGATAATAACTTTTCTCAAAGATGGATAGGTACCAACGAACCAGTTAGATGGCCTCCACGATCTCCAGTTTTCTCCATTTTAGATTTTTTTATGGGGCTATATACAAAATGAAATATATAAAACACGATATGACGGCACATCAGAACTTCTAGAGGCAATTCATTTAGCATTTCAAAATCTGCGTATGAGACCAGTGGTTCTTTTTAACGCTATTCAAAGAATTACAAAAATGTGCCAATTTTGCATTAAAGAAAATGGTCGTCAATTTAAATATCACCTTTAAAATTTTGTTTTTTGTTTTTTTTTAATAATGTTATTTTTTTGTGTTTCTAATATTGTTACTTTATGCTATAAAACTGTTGTTACAAATTTACTGTTAATTAAAAAACTCTATAGGCATTTTTATATAAGAAGATACCTATATACAAGGTTTTCAATTCTTCGTTAGCAATATGTAACTTTCAATTGTTTATTATTGTTATTCATGGCCTACTATTAAATTATGCATTTAATTTAAAAAAATTGTCATTTATTTGCGTGTTTCTGAGAAAAAGTGCATACTATTATATATTTTTGAAAATGTAAAGAATAAACAAATTTTATAGTCTATAAATATACAAGGTATTCCATTTAAAAAAATAAAGTAGGGTTCCACAACTTTTTCACCTGACCCTGTATACTAATTCCGAAGGCAAAAGTACCCAAAATGCGACACCCTGTGCTCCCGAAATGAAGCCGGTAAACAGTGTTGTTAGATTCCCACGAATTTAATTTATTGTCAAAAAATACTTCTTTTTTCATTTTTTCATTGGCCTCTTCTTCACCATTCCTCTTTTCTTTCTGGGCTAGTGGTCAATAAATTCTTTTTAGCATTCCCTTTCTACTAACAGTTTAATGAGAGCCAATAAACTGATAAAGTATTCTTGCATTTGTAGTGTTTCTTTTGATTATTTGTGTATGTCTTTTGTAAATTAATATTTACAGCCCGAGACCCTAGCAATATGACTAGTTAGATAATCGATAACCTTACACGAGCTAGAGATATACACGTGACTGTCTGGAAATATATTGACCATAAAATGACCTTTTGTGTCTCCCATACGTCAATTACGAGCGTTTTTGTTATAGCAGACATGCGAAATCACCCCTATAATTCTAAAAAGAACGTAAAAATCTATTTTAGCCAGACTGGAGACTGGCGGGCTACTGACCCTAAGGATAACATCATTTATTCATGCGATATGACTAGTTTTTACGCGATTTTCACGCAATGTAAATGGACACTCCTTTTTAATTTATTACAGTATGATAAGTCAAAATATCTGCTATTTGCCATTGAAGATTGAAATAATCAAAGTTATTTTACTATTTACGTAAACTTTAAGATGCAGTTTCTGCTACAAATTAAACAATGACATCTATCAGGTCCCTCTCTTGCTGTCGCTAAAATAAGTGTCAAACAAAGTTTACTTACTCTTTATCAGCCAGAGTGTGTTGTGCTTGGGTAACTTTTTAAACGGAAATATCTCTGTTATTTTCGAAATTAGAAAAAAATGTTCCAAACAAAAGTTGTTTAATTCAATCTGCTTTTTCCTATGCTTATATTTTAAAGAATACAGGATGTCTCAAAAGAGCAAGGCAATTACCACCTTTGTTTTTTAAATGTACAACTTTTTTATGTTTTTAAATTTTATATGAGATTTTGCATATTTTTGTAAATATACCATGTAACAAAAATCAACGGTTTTCAATATATGGAAGTTTTTAGAATTACGAAATAGGACGATTTCCTATTTAGATACCTGCTACTTCCTGGGGATAAAAGTTTATTTTTCGAATGGCATGACATTGATGTTTACAGTTTGATTAACTGCTTGACTGCTTTATTATTGTATGCTAATATTTATGAAATAAGATAAAATATTTTACATATTTTTTAAATTCTGTTTACTAAATATGGAAACAACATGGTACTAATTCAAACTTATAATCAACCATAAACAAGAAAATAAACAAAACCTATAATTTCAAAGTTTTTCCGCACTAGTGTGGAAATTTTTTTCCGCACGTAATATTTCAAAATTAATTTATTAATTAACCGTCTTTGATACATATCTCAAAGTGCGTAGTAGGCTTAATGCATTTCGTTTTGGTTACCTACCAGGTTTCCAGGTTACTAAGGACGCTTAAAGTCGATTGTTAGAAATAAACAAACTGACATTTCGACATATTATTATTTATTTGTCATTAATTGCTTTTATATGTGTGTATTTTCCGTAATTTTGCATTATTAGAATGAATTTAAGTGAATTGGACCATCTGGCCATGCAAGACGGGGTTCCAGAATATATTATGAACGCAGCAGAAGTAGATTGAATAAGAATAAGAAAATCAACAACATTAGTAAAGAAAATGGGCTTCTAGTTTACTTTCTAAAGATTTCAAAGAATTTTCAACCTTCTACAATGTGGTCCAAGTACTCAATGATAAAATCATGCTAAAAATTAAGAAAAACGTTGTTAAAAGCAAGCATTTTAAATTGATTGCTTATTTAAAAAGGAAATGGTGGGTTTTGGACCAAAAAAGTCTAAAATTTTAAACTACGAACATGTTGAAAACTTTTTAAGCATTGCGCCTGGCGATACTTATTTACTAATCAAAGGAAATACAGGTGTGAAGAATTTTCTGTTGTATCAAAACGTAAAAAAAGATTTGTTTCTAAAATTTTAAACTACTTAATTTAATCAAGAAGTGCATGTCTGCGTCCCAAAAAACCATCAAAGGTTTTTTGGCATTAATAACTTGTTGGCATTAATAAGTGACATCGGACGTGGCTGCTTTTTTGAGACTTCCAAATCCAGAGACTTTTAATCGACACTGTTGAAGACGCTCTTCAGCTACTATGTTGGCCGACGCTGGAGTGGATATTACTAATTTGAAACCTCTTGGAGGATGGCAAACAGAAAAAGTTGCAGAATCTTATGTGGACGAATCCATGGAGAACAAAAAACGCATAGCCAACCAAATTCTATGTTCTACAGGAGAAAATTCCAAGAAAAATTCGCTTCCACCTTTGCCCTTGTTTCGCGTATGAAATGGATAGTATTGCTGACAACAATAGACCAGTGAATCAGCACCAATATGACAAGTTAAGATGAAAAAGTGTCATCATTATCTCCAGCACCAGAAAAGCGAACCATCAAAATACTCCCAATTTAATTAATAATGCCTATAATTCTCAATTTTCGTGCTTCACCGAACTGCACTACGCGTCGTTCGCTGAACAACAGGCTTGTGCGGATAGCTATTTTGGAGTGTCGTTGCATTTATAATTGCTTCGCATCAACAATTTTTCTCTAAATTCCTTTTATATTATTATTCCTTTCTCCATAAACTGCATCTTTCAAATAGCCCCAAAAAAGACATCCATGGGCGTTAGATCTGGGTTGTTCGTGGATCATTTGATTGTTCCATGTCTCCTTATTTAAACTCGATAATTATTTGAAGAATGTCTCTTACTATATTGTTTCATATTATGGGATGTTGTCCCGTCTTGTTGCCAAATTTTGTTTTTGACGAGTTTGAAGTGGTAGTTCATTGATAATTAGGTTTGGATTATTTCAAGGTTACAGTTTAAACGCCAACGCAAACTTAATTTATGAACTACGTAAAAGACTGATTATATTATAATGCTTTATAACACAAAAATGATTATTTCTAACTAAAAGTTTTTAAATTACAGCTGCTAAACTGTCTCTGTTGGACGGAAATCCAGTGTGCTGGGGATGCTACGTTGCCAAATTTATTTTATATATGATCTATATAAACTATATAAGAAAAACAAAATGCATTTGTGGGTTGTGGAAAGATTGTTGGTACAGGGTTAGCACCAGACTTGCGTTAAAGCCCTAAATAGCGCAGGGCATCACTGGCGAAAGTCTAACATAAACCATTGATGCCGTTTCTTAGATTGGTAAGCACCAGGTTAGGCGCCATTTTTTAAAGCCCAAATATAAAAGGCGAAACAAAATAACAAATAAAAATTTTAAATAATTTTTATTTTAAATTGTGTGTAGTAATGTTAACTATTTGATTTGCTTAAACTTAGCTATACGATGGAGGAAATAATTAATATTGATAAACTCAAAGGAAAGCTCGCGTTTTTAACATCCGGAAGTAAGAACGCAGTAAAGAGCACCTATGGCATTATTGACAAACCTGGTGTGACCTTAATGGGATGGATCCATCTAAAAATATAAACTAAAAAGTCTGACTCCTTGTTTTAATATAGATAAACTTTTTTGCATCACCTCAAAAAAAAAAAGGCTCAGCTAGGGCAAACCAAAACGCAATTCGATTCTTAAAACAAAACTACATACAAAATTGTGTTTTGGTAAAAAAAACAAAAAAAAGTTATCGCCCGAACCAGGATTAAAACACACATCCATTGCAATGCAACACACATCCTTTGCAATGTAACTCACATCGTTTGCACTGACACTAAGCACAACGAAAATTTAACAAACCTTGTCCATACTCCGCTGAACTAAACGTATGTAAGAACGCTAAAGATACTTAGAAAGTATCGATACTTTTGCTGTAGTGTCGAATATTTTTGACATCGATATTTTTAGAACGATTTCAAGTGAGTATCGATATCGAAAATAATTAATTATTATACTACCACTCCCATTTATTATGCCTCAACAAAAGTGAGCATTTATTTACATAAGAATCGTTAAGCTGTTTTGTTTCTCTTCGTTTTGGCTTTCTGGGAGTAACAAATATGCAACGCAGCCGGCAGAACATATTAATACATGATCTCTACATTTTAAATGGCTTGATAAAGTACCTTGTTACGTGATTAGTAGATATTAATTGTGTTTAAATATATCACCGACAAAAAGTAATCATTGATTATATAAAAAAATAGCTTCACTAAACCTCATGTAAAAAAGAAACATAAGCTGCATAGAAAGCCCTCAGAGAAAGCAGTGACTCTATTAACAACTAAAATGAATAATGAAGATTTTTGAAGTTTTCAAAAAACATTAACACAAAATCTAATACGATTCCGCAGATCGTGAACTTGGTGACCTTATGAAAAAAATTTAGCTGATCCTGTGATGACTTTTGAACCCCTAGAGTATTGGAAAGAAACTGCCAATGAATACCCTAACCTGTGGAAAATTGCTTTAAAGCGCCTATATGTATAGTTGCAACATCCGTCCATCTATGCTGGAGCCTGGAGCCACTTTATCACAAAGCAGAAATAGGTTGGTTGCTCGGAAAACTCTTATTTTTGGGTTTTTTATCTGAAGAGGATTAGTTTTAAAAAAAGCAAACGATTGATTGTATTGTATGCTAAGATTAGGTTATGTTGAATTTTATAAAATATGTTTGATTTGTGTTTATTTTTATCAGTGTTCAATATTTTATAGTTTATTTTATACGTCTATGTCCTATGTAACACAAAATATAATAAAATCTCGACTTTATTTTTAAAAAGTATCAGTATGGGGGTCGGACAGGCCCATCTGGCCTGAGTCTAGTTACGCTTAGTTACCTATGCCTAGTGCCGTTTTTCAAGCATATTACTATATCATAATGTTTTTGACTCGTAAACATTCTAAGACCGCACAAGTTCTTTTCAAACAAACTGCGAGCTAATTGTTCGAAAAACGCTTGTGTTTAAGAATAATTAGAGGTAATATCGATTAAAATTTCTATGCAGAAGCCATTACACTACATGATATTGCATTATTCCCATAAAATTAATAATTACCATTTCCCATTTAAAAATTGTAAAACAATCTGAGACAATCTGCCATTATCTAGAATTATAACCGGCCTTAATTGAATTTTCTACAAAATATTATTAATTAACTAGTGGTAATTGTTTAATGAGTTGCTAATTTAGTACAATGCATATATATTACCAGTATTATGTTCACGAAAAAGTTTACAAATCTGTTAATGTAAATTTTAATTGATATTTTTTGGAAGTGTTGCCTTTTATTATATCTACTTATTAAAAAATTAAAATTAAGAAATTATTCTCATTAAATCTAAAACATTGGTTTAGATATTTAAATGCTACTTTTGTTTTTTGGTCTCATTGAGAAGAAAATCTCTCCATAATTATGGACCACCTTAATCAACAACACGAGATATTACACTAAAAATGTAAACTTAATCGAATAGAACGATTCTTTTTCTAGAAATATTTGTTTAAAAGAAGAGAAATAGCAAATTAAAACATTTTGTATATAGAAAACAGGGGAATACAAATAGATACTATCACTATCCAGCACAAAATCAATTGATTATTATTTCACTAGTATTTATTTATATTCTCTAACAAAGGAAACAGAGAAACTGTACTAAGCTCTTTGAGAGGACTGGTTATTGCACTAAAAATATTACGCTTTCAATAATTAGAAGATATAGTAATCCAACCCCAAGAGAGGAGAATGGTAATCAGTCACCGATAAATATTATTTTTCTTACCTATATATATATATATATATATATATATATATATATATATATATATATATATATATATATATATATATATATATATGATATTACAGACAATATAGAAGATTAAATTAGCGGTTTAACATGCACACCAACTTCAGTACACCGTAGCAAGATTGGACAATGTTTTGATCCCCAAAAATGTTGCTCCTTTTAAAAGAGAATGAGTACATAAAATTGCTTTTGCTTTGTATGTGGAAGAAACAGGACGTTCAATACATCACTGGACTTAGAGAACAAGAGAAATTGTGCAATCTGCTGTAACTAAACATCAGCAATCTATTAGCAATATTTTAAATGTTAAAATAATCCAAGGTTGTAACGTTTTTTTTAATTTACAAAAGCTTTAAAAAGTTCCCTCCTATGTTAGATGCGATGTCGAAGTGTTAGTTTAATTACAAAAATCAATGCTGATGTAAGTCGCTGAAGTAATTCAATAAAATATTTTTTTTATTTGATAATATCATGATACAGAGTAGAAGTATTTTATCAGTTTGTTTTTAAACTGTGAAATATTTTTTTACAAATATTTAATCAACAGATAAAGTTATGGTACGAGCGGGGATCGAACCCGCACATCTGGATCTCTAGCCCATTGCTCTAACCAATTGTGCTATCGTACCACTGATAAACAATTCGTTAGAACCTGTACATATATTCAAACCCACCAGTATCATAACCATTGTTGATCCTGCCAAATATTCTAACCTTATGGCGCGGCGTTCCTGACTGGACGATAGCGAAGTTGATTACAGCAATGGGCTAGAGATCCAGAGGTGCGGGTTCGATCCCTATACCATAACTATTGTTGTTGATTAAATATTTTGAAAAATTTCACAGTTTAAAAACAAACTGATAAAATAATTCTATTCAAAATTTGACTTATACGGACATAAGGTAAAATTTATAAATTTACTGATATGGACATTACTTAATAGCGATGTCAGATTTGACGTCCAGTCAGGAAAGCCGCGCCATAGGGTTAGAATATTTCATAAGATCAACAATGGTTATAATAATGGTGAGTTTGAATATATATGCAAGTTCTAACGAATTGCTTATCAGTGGTACGATACCGCAATTGGTTGGAGCAGAAGAGCGAGTTTCATCCCCGCTCGTACCATAACTTTTGTTGTTGATTAAATATTTCTAAAAAATGATAAACAGTAGATAATTAAGGCTTTAGAACGAACTATAAAAACGATAAATAGATCATATCACTTAAATTCGCAGCTGATTATGTTATATCCACTAAGAGCTGTTGTACCTGTCAGAAACTACATTTCTGAAATATTTCAGATAATCTAAAAATGACATTGGCTCTTTCTCTAAAAAATAAAACAAACTGAGGGGGAAATAAAATATTGACAAACATCTCATATTCAGTTGACAAATTTTATACAAAAATTAAATTTGATATGGTGAAGTAGGTGAAGTGCTACTTCACCAGGAAAACTAAACAAGCAAACATCTAATTATATTTATTATATATCTCTTAAAATGTAAGTTTTTACATTCAATTATTCACCTTATTGGCAAAAAATAAACTGTACATCTCGAATAAATATTTTACTTGACCGTTGGCGGCATGTCTCTTTAAAACTTTCAATAGAACTTTATTATAACAACTATAATAGTGGCGCAAAGTGCTTCGACTTTGCTGGAGGTGCTAGGTTTAGTTTACGATTTTCCTACTACGTTGCCATGACAACGCGTTCGCGATGACGTCGACCGCATTAAAGATTAATGTTAACCAGCGCCATACAACACTCTCGGTGAATTGCTAACGCAGTACACTACACCCACGTGTCGTTTAGTTTCGGGTGGTCGTTTACTTTTATTTTCACGGATTTCGCTGCAACCGCTTTGTGTTATATTTATTTATGGTGTTGTTACTTTATTTGGTGTCGGGTTTATTAATGTACAATATTAGTTGACTATAATATTTACGCTTTAAAATGAACCCGATCACGGATGTGGTTAGCATTTTGTTGGAAACTCCATTTAATCGATGGGAGAAGCAAAATCATAGGGATGTATTAAATGTAGGGCAGCTTAAATGGACTATTTATGTGCCTGGTAATTGACGCAGTTTTGTACCTTGCAAAACAAGAGTTAGCCTTTCGCGGCCATGATGAGAGCAGCGAATCAATAAACAGGGGGAATTTTAAAGAGCTTTTAGGTTACTAATATCGAGAAATTCCCAAGAACTAAAAGATCATCACGAAATAATTAAAAATGTTTTTACTGGTGACTCGAAAACTATTCAAAACGAAATAATGAACACACAGTTTTTTTCTGTGCAAATCGATGACACCACTGATATTACGCAAATCTCCCAGTGCATCATAATTTTAAAATCCGTTAATTCAGAAGGTTCAGAGAGAACGTCGGAGAATTTATATTCTCTATTGGATCAAATTTGGATCAATTTGACTATAAACATAAATTAATAGGACAATATTACGATGGCGCAAGTGTGATGTCTGGGCATCTGAATGGCCTTCAAAAAAAAATTAAAGAAAAAGCCCCGCAGGCTGTATTTATCCATTGTCTTGCGCATCTTGTTAACCTTGTGATGCAGCAAAGTCTAAAAAATATTTCTAAAGTCCAATTTTTTTGCAAACATTAGTGGTATTCCCTCATTTTTTCATCACTTAGCCAAATGAACGTATGCTCTTACATCTGCATCTACGAGGCGTATACCAACAATTACAGAAACTCGTTGGTCTTCAAATTCGAAGATAGTAAATGTGATTGTTCAAGACTGGAATAAATTAAAAGACGTCTTTGAATTTATTACAAACTGTGACAAATCTGATGAAAAATCAATCCGGCTTGCGAAAGGATTTTTAGGTGGGATGAACGATTTTGAATTCACGTTTCTGGCATTGGTGTTAATGACATTTTCTCAATTATGGACATACTATTTGACGTTCTTCAAAAAAAATCGCTTGACATTCATTTTTGCATATCCAATATAAAAGCTGTCGTGAGGCGCTCTGTAAAAAAAGAAATGAACACTTTTTTAATACCATGTTTGATAAAGCAAATTCTATTACAGAAATAAATCATTACAAACGTGAGCTTGCTAAGCTTTCACCCGAAGAAATTAGGGCTAAGTGTAGAACCCTTTTTATGAAATATTGTACCATATTTTAATGGAAATGACACTAAGATTTCAAGACTGTGAAAAACTTACATATGTTTGACAGATTCTGCTAAATTTTCCGAATATAGTTTAAATTTTCCGACTGGCCCGTTTGAAAATTTGTTACAGTTATATGGGGAAATATTTTCAAAAAGTCAATGACTTAAAAATGAGCTTGGTCTTATTTTTGCCAATGACAGTAATTGGAATATATCGCTGCAGGAGCAAGTGAAAAAAATTAATTAAAATAAAGATATTTTAACCAAAGCATATAAATTGTTTTCCCTTACTTTGACAATACCGTCGACAAGTGCTTCAGTGGAAAGAAATTTTTCTTGCCTCAAACGTGTAAAAACTTATTTAAGAAATACAATATCTCAAAAAAGACTTACTTCTCTAGGCAATATTTCAATTCAAAAGGAATTTCTGGAGGAGATTAGGGCAACTCATCCATTTTATGAGGATGTTATAAATAAATTTGCTGCTATGAAGTATAGGAGAATTGATTTAGTATACAAAATTTAGGTAAGTCGTAAAAAAATATTCTACCCCTTCCAGATATAAAAAAAATTCTAGAAAAAAAATGATTGCCATATTTTCTTGCTTCATTTGCACTTCACTTACTTTTTCACCCGCGAGCCGCCACTGAACTGGTACGAATCTACATGATGGGAGAATATCGAGGACATAAAGAAATCAGTGTAAAAACTGCATTTTGAATTTATTTAAGATGATGTTCAAAAATCTAGTGTGGCATAGATAGAAACTTTAGTATAGTGGAATAATAAATAAAAATGTTTGAATTTGCAGTATATATGTGTTAAAAAATGACTATAAGCTGAACTACATTGGGTTACACTTCATTATTTCCTTCCACTATTTATAATAAAAGTAAATATTCATAACACGTTCTGTGTATAGAAAAATTACTCATTTTTTTTGTAAACCCTGGCAATTTAGTGTTTTCTATTTCCTAAAATAAAGATTTACACCCCGTTCAAAATATTAGCAAGAACCCTGTATACAATTATTTGGTAATAACGCGTATCCCTTTAAATTATGTGTTTTTTTTTTATTTGGTTGATACAACTACGCCTTTAAGTTTATTATATTCATTTTTATACATTGCATATTCAGATTAACAGCATTTTAATGTCAAATGGAAGATTGGAATCACGGAAAACTGAAACTCTATGTTATTACTGTTTAATTATGTTTCTTTTTTGTTCAGCAAATAATCCATTTGACAGTTCATTGACTTTCAGACTAAGGTTATAGTAAAGAACTAAATGTGTCATGAAATCGATTATTCTTCTATAATTAGCTAGAGGAACTAAAATATTCATGGTTCGATGGAAACCACGTATTTTAGAAATGTTTGGGCTGATTTCATCTATTTAGTTTCTTTCCTAATCAACATCAGAGACGGAATACCTACAGGCAGAAATGAAATATTTTCAAGAGTAACTCCCTGTATAAAATAATTGATTTTAAATTCAATTGAGTGAGCCGATATTTGATGGAAATCCAATACACACTGAATAAAACGTCTATAATTTTAATTTTCACTATATTACATTAAACCATGACAATAATTGTTTCGACACACAGTATCATCTTCGGGTAGAATTTACAGTTTAACTTTCTCTTCCAGTGAGGTATTTATTAGGATATATATATATATATATATATATATATATATATATATATATATATATATATATATTCATTTTTCAAAAACAAGACAACAAAAATATCGGAATTTACAAGTAATAAAACTAATAATGGTTTAGTAATTGGGAATTATGCGAATCTACCTGATCGTTTAGTAATAGCCCAGATGTTTAAAATTTCCTTTGATTTTATTTCAGAAATTTTTAAAATGTCATCAAATGTGTGTGATTCGTTTAGTAGATGAGTTCCGTAATGTGAGTTATTTAATTTTTTTATCTAACTCCATGAGTTAAGAAGCTCTTAACCCACGCATTTTGAGTGAGTTAAGAGCTTCATTACCTCACTCCTTTTTATTACCGCACCTATTTTCACTCATTCAATCCTTTTTAATTTAAAATTTGTAATATAGAAAAAGCGAAGAAGATTTTTATAAATTATTTTAATATCTGCTTTGTATCCGTTATTAACTTCTATCTGTTTAATTAAATTTAGCTCTTTATTGTAATTTTCATAGGATAAAGGTACTTTTTGAAGTCCGTGAAAAAAGGAGTTAAAAGCCAGTAAAAAACTATTATGAATAATAATATCTGCATGTGACGGTCTATGATAAATAGAGAAATCTGATTTTCCGTTGTTACGTGTTACAGTTAGTTCAAGAAAATTGAAAGATTAATTTTGTTCTATTTCTGCGGTAAACTTAATTCTTGGATGTAAATTATTTTTAAAGTTAAGATATTGATTTAATTGTCGTTCTGTACCTGTAAAACAAGTAATATATCATCAACGTACCTATACCAGTACAAAAAATTCTTATTTAATGGATGTTCGTGTATTTTTTCTTCTATATTGTTCATAAAGATTTCAGCCAACAACGGACTTAAAGGATTTCCCATTATTAAACCCTCACTTGATTGATCAGGTAGATTTGCATAATTCCCCATTGTTAAACCTTTATTAGTTTTATTACTTGTAAATTTCGATATTTTTGTTGTCTTGTTTTTGAAAGATGCATATACAAATACCTCATTGTAAGAGAAACTTAAACTGTAAATTCCTTTCGAAGAAGACACCGTTTGTCAAAACAATTGTCATGGTTTAATGTAATATAATGGAAATTGAAGCTATAGATGTTTTATTCAGTGTATAATTGATTTTAAATCTGATATAGTCGAATGCGGTCTTATCGTACGGGTCCAAAGGTCACCAACATTATGAATCAAATCAGAAAACCCAGTGAATACCAAAATGGGCTATTTACAAATATACAGGGAGAAAGAAAATAGTTTTTTTTATTATATTACTCAATATTATTAAGATTATTAAGCCACTTAATACTATTTTATATATTAAATGCCGAGGGACTAAATAAGAAAATTCGCTAAATATGTATTTGGTTAAAATTTTTTGGTTGTCAAAAACAAAAATACACAAAATGGCAACCATCTTAATAAAGTCGGAAGGCGGTTCAAATCAGTGGAACAATCAGGATATGTTCTATTTACACAGCCACCTAAAGAGAGTGAGATTTTCTTATCAATCACCAAAAATTATGAGCCCCGCTTGACCTAAAAACCTAACCACTTATACAGTGTCATTTATTTAAATACGGGCCACCGCTATGCCAAGAAAACTTGTTTTTTTTTGTATAGTGATAACAAAAAAATTTTATTTTGAAAAAATATTATACACTTTTGTTAAAAACACAAGATAATTAGTTATTACTTCCCTCGTGAGATTTTTTCAGATATTCACTTTTCACAATTCTGTCTGTCTGTAGGTATGTCCGCCCGTTAGTCTGTCTGTTCGCGGCATAGCTAAAAAACTACTTATCCGATTTCTTCAAATTTCAGTTCAAAATTAAGGGCCATGCATGCGAAAAATACAGCCTATATATATATATATATATATATATATATATATATATATATATATATATATATATATATATTCGTCGTTCTGAGAAGAACAGTTTTGCTGACGTTTCGCCAAAATCACATTTGGCATTTTCGAAGCTTTCTTTCTCGCGTCCGAATAGAGACTGAAGTGTTGTTGACTGCGACGCTTCCTTTTATACCCCCACTCGGGGCCGAAGGTTATATCTGTACAGGCGTTGGTCGTTATTTATGTTTTCCGGATGGTGCTGTTGTTGTTGCGCTAATTGCGCTTGAGTTTTTGCGATTTTAGATTTGTCGATTATTGTCTTCGGAGCATTTCACTCGAATTAGACGAGATATCGTCCTTGAAAAAAACGATATCATTGCAAGCCTAGATGTCAAATCGTTATATCCCAGTATTCCCATCGACGAAGCATTGGACAAGATTGCTATGAACGAGAATTTCCAGGCACATATAATAGAACTCTCGGAGCATTGCCTCAAAAATACTTATTTTTCTTTCAACGGGCAAATGTATACACAAATGGATGGTGCTCCAATGGGGTCCTCGCTATCACCTGTAGTCGCGAATTTATTTATGATATACTTAGAGAAAGAAGCTCTTGAGAAAGCAAGTTTAAAACCCAAATTATGGATTCGTTATGTGGATGACATATTTATTATATGGCAACATGGTCATGCAGAGCTCGAAAAATTTCTGACTCACGTAAATTCAATCCACCCCAGAATACAATTTACTCTAGAGTTAGAAGAAAACAACAAACTACCATTTTTAGATGTTTTGGTCACAAAACTACATAACGGAATTTCGAATATACCGTGTATAGAAAACCAACACATACAGACAGATATTTAAATGCAAAATCACATCATCACCCAGCACAAATTCAAGCTGTGGCAAATACTCTAATATCAAGATCCGTGCGACTAACTGAAACACAGACGAGACAAAACGAACTTAAGGTAATATCTAGTGCTTTAAAGAAAAATGGCTACACAAATCGCACCATAGAGAAAGCTATTAATGCACAGGTTTCCCGAATAACGAACAACAAAAAATATGAACCGGGAAAGTAACGAGTAGTCTTACCATATGTAAAAGGCACAACAGACAGAATCGGAAGAATTCTGAGGAAACACAACATACAAACAATACACAAGCCACAAACAACTATAGGTAAACTACTCGGAAACCCAAAAGATAAAATCAAACTGGAAAACCAACAGTATTCCGTGCCAGGACGTAGGGCAAACTAACAAGCGAATATCAGCAAGAGTGGAAGAGCATAAACTCAGCATCAGAAATAAACAAACAACCTCAGCTTTATTCCTACATCATCAGGAAACCGGCCGTAAAATAAATTTCGATGGGTGTAGGGAGATTGCCAATATAGAACATTATAAGACCAGAGTAATCTGAGAAGCCATAGAAATTGAAAAACAAGGTGATTTGAATAAAAGGGACGAATCATTAAAACTACCAACAGTATGGAAGACAATAATCGACAAATCTAAAATCGCAAAAACTCAAGCGCAAATCGCCCAACAACAACAGCACCATCCGGAAAACATAAATAACGACCAACGCCTGCGCAGATATAACCTTCGGCACCGAGTGGGGGTATAAAAGGAAGCGTCGCAGTCAACAACACTTCAGTCTCTATTCGGACGCGAGAAAGAAAGCTTCGAAAATGCCATACCTCGAGGTATGCAACCTTAGTTTATTAATTTTGTAATAATTATTGTCAATAATATAAGATTTTAAATCAGTTTTAGAAAAAATTGTAAATGTCATTTTATAATTAGACCACTAAATGTTTTTTAAATTAATTGTAGGTAGGTAAGGAAAGCCATATATACCAAAAAAAAAATAAAGGAATGAGCAATTTATGAGAAAGCCTACTATGATAGGCGAAACGTCAAGTTAATCCCATTGTTTGATTTTGCTAATAAACCTATACCCAAGAAAGAAGTCCAATTAATATATACCGGGTTTAAGAAACAAATTAAGTAATATATATATATATATATATATATATATATATATATATATATATATATATATATATATATATATATATATATATATATATATATATATATATATATATATATATATATATATATATATATATATATATATATATATATATATATATATATATATATATATATATATATATATATATATATATATATATATATATATATATATATATATATATATATATATATATATATATATATATATATATATATATATATATATATATATATATATATATATATATATATATATATATATATATATATATATATATATATATATATATATATATATATATATATATATATATATATATATATATATATATATATATATATATATATATATATATATATATATATATATATATATATTACCGATTTTTATATATCAGATTTTGTTTTATAATTCATAAAAAAATGTTTAAATTAAAATTCACTGGCTAATATCCAGAAACTTGTGCATGAAAAAAAACATATTTTAGTTCCGAAGAAGATTAAGAAATGTACACGAAAAAATGAAAAGGGAAAAGACTTAAGTTACAATGCAAAAATGGATATTCATAATGCAATTTATGATTTATACACGTCAAAGACTAATATATAACTTCAGAAACTTTTTAATATTATAGACTAAAAAATATCATCATCACTTAAAAAGTCCTCATCTTCTGAGTCGTCCTCAAATGGCGTAATGATCATTGGTGCTATTTCGACATCGAGAACTCGTTCTCGATTCCACCAATCCCATATTAATTTCTCCGTATGTTCCACAGATTTCTTCCAGTACTCCGGCGTAATATAATTTAATGAATCTTGCCAAACAATTTGCACTTCATCTGATGTAAGACCATCATTCACGTGTTTTTCGTAATATGATTTTGCCTTAGCCCATATTAATTTTATTGCGTTAAATTGGTAATGTCCATGTCCATTTTCCCGTAATATTTGATCTACGGCATATATTGTTGGTTTTTTAATAGATTTTGCCATTAAAAGAAGTTCTAGTTTCAGCATATTGGGTATAGGATTTTGTTTTTGTTTTATTAGCCGTCATAAATATCACTTTTCTTCCAGAATAAAGTAGGTTGTTTATTTAAGATTCTTGAATGATAAAATGCATTGTCCAGAATGATTAAAGATGGAGCATCTAAATTTGAAATCAGTTGTTCTTTTAACCACTTTTCAAACAGTTCACAGTTCATATTATCATGGTACTCCATACATTTGGATGTTGAAGAAAACAGTAAACTTGCACCTGGGAGAAATCCTGTTGAAGAACCTGCCTGCAAAATGATATAACAGTTTTCCCGTACCACATCACTTTTTTCTCTTGACACTTTTTGTGTCGTTTGATATAATTTGGTAGCTGATGTTGAGATTTGAGGTGCTCACAACGACATAAAACAAGGTCCTAGGTCACGGAGGCCGGGGGCGAAATACCATATAATTTTTTTAATACATAAGTTTTAGTTGAGGGAAAATATTTCATTAAATAAGGTTTCTCTCTGTCTCCTAAAAGTTTTTAAAAATAAAATTAATCTTTAGCAATTTCGAAAAATTAGGTAGCCTTTCGAGAAAAACGACATTTTATGAAACACTGCAGTAATACAATAAAATAAATAGATCGAACTGGCTTACATCATCATCTAATTTTCCTTACCTGGAAATTATCTAGTTATGAATCTTTCCTTTTATTAAGAATAGTAACACACCCACTATTGGGCGCCATTGTGTTCCTATATTTTACCAGTTTCTGCCTATGTCGCACTTGACTTTTTTGACATAATTCAAAATACATTAATAAGTAGCTTTTACACTGATATTTTATTTGATCGCCATCTTGAAGTCAGACTTTTACTAGTTTGTCTCTAGATCACACTTAGTTCTTGCACAAAATTTGAAATTAATCTAAAAGGTATTTTTTTTTCAGGCTGAATTTTTAAATATTTTATTAGAACGCCATCTTGGATTCGTATCAAAATTTTTTATCAGTTGATTCCTATGTAACACTTGATTTTGGTGCAAAATTTCAGCAGTTTCAGGAGAAGCAGTTTCTAGCAATATTTTTTTAACATGTCATTAGGCCGTCATTTTGTTTCACCATGTTGGATTTTTAACAAAATATTACCAGGTTATTATCGTACAACCCTTCATATTTTACCAAAATTTGCAGTCAATCGGGTAAGTAGTTGTTAGCTTAAAGACGATTAGACCGACAGACATACAGACAGACCGACGGAATTAAAAAAAAAACATGTTTTTTGACATCTATGAACCCTAAAACGTAAAGATCTGTAAAAACCTGTGGAGTGTGATTTTTTCATGATTACAATACCTCCTCTATATGAGGGAAGTAAAAAGTTTTTGAACCAGATTTCAGATTCAAAAATAGTAGTATGTAAATAATTAGCTCCCTTACCAATTCGTTTATAAAGGGCTACCTTTTTTGTTTAAAAATATATGGTTGCCCCATTTATCAAAATACAGTGACATATTCATATGCAATTAAAGTTGTAAGGCTGTTTACTTCAGACCTCCTTGATCTGCTGCCTTTTAACTATTTAAACTATCTTAACCAGCTCAAGTTACTTCATTAGTCGCCCAAAATAATTAAGCAACTATAAATAAAACCAAAATTATTTAGTAAAAAATATTTTATAAATTCTAGGTTTCTTTTTGAATTTTTCTTTCACTACTTTCCGAAACACTAGTGTAAAATGCAAACTATTATTTTCAGTTTCTCTAGTACAGGCCTAACGCTCGCAATAACTTCACGTGCACCACCTCGAATTGTTTGTCCTTTTTTTCTCACCATCGTTACTTCGAAATAATAATTCAAATTCAACGCAACGTATTTATATAGAAATGAAAACAAATGCTCGTAATGTAGGCGCCACTGGAAATAGCTAGAACCTTCTAGCGACAAGTGCATGGAGACTCTAGGTACATCCCAATTACAAGTGGACCAGTGCGAAATTTACTAAATCCTCGATTAATTTTCCGTACCGCTTAGCTGGCGTACTTTATAGGTGAAGCGGCAAACTATTACAACAAATAAAATAACATAAAATTTATTTGCGTACACAAATTTTACTTTTCCGCTTGCTTAAGACTATTAACCTTTATTTTAAGGACCGCCCGGTTTTCTTTCATGTCCCGCACTTTACACAATGCCCAGGCGCATGAATTTACTCTCTTACGCTCTGAAAGTGAGGACCTTTTTTTTTCTTTGATTTACTTTGCTCTGAAAATAGGGCTCCTTTTTTTATTTTTGCAGGATGCAACTATCAAAAATGTTTTACTATTACCATCCCTAGTAGGAAGGGCCTCTAACCCAGTGCCTGTGACCTTTGTCACTGCCTCTGGTAATATTTAAACCAAATTTCCGGAGATCCTGTATAATCTGGCAAAAGTATACGCAGATAATTGAGAAAACGTCTTATACAACCAGTTGATCTCTCTTAATATTAAAAATGTTAATAAAAATGACCGACTTTAGACACCTTATTAATTTTACAATATCTGCTTCACCCATCCCAAAATGGTTTGTTTCATTGTAGATTAGAAGGATTTGTTCCACTCCTAAAACATTACGAGTGTTTTGCCATGTAAATACCGAAAGTATAGCATTATATACTACATCGGACTAATTTCTTTTTTATTTTACATCCGTGAAAAGTTAATCTCATTTTTGTGCGGAACGGTACATGTTACCAATTAAATATTATTAACACGTTTTTTAAAGGTTTATGGCTTCTACACAGACCCAGCTAAATTTAGTTCAGTTTAATTTGCATCCACGTTGATTGAGATATATAAACTCTATGGTGGTTTGTGTTTTACATACATTTTAAAATCAGTTCAGAAAACACGTCAGAAATGTTATTATCGATGGCAGTTTTGCTAATAAAATTATAGACGTAAAAGAATACTGAAGAAATATAAAAAATACAGCCAAACTTTTACTTTTTACCTTTACTTCATTCCATTATACAAGTAGGTAATCCATTCTTGAACCCAGAAAAAAGACGAAATGTATGTCATAAGTTGTTTTCAAGTAAGCTGAGCATAGGTAAGTAGTCTGAGAAAGGTTGTTACAGGATTTATTTATAAATAATTTTCCCATCGCGTTTTAGGCTTCAAAATCAACATTTCACAATTTTAATACATTTTTTTCAGACTTTACAAAAATTTTGTCTTTTTTCCGTGGTAAAGAAAAGATTACCCAAGAAATCATGGTTCCTGGGTTTAGACCGTGTCAAATTGGAATTACTTTTCGACGTTTCGGTGGTAACGACCGCACGAGGCATCTTCAGGGATCTTCACTGCACAAGATCAAAACATTGAAGTCAGTTTTAATGGTAGGCAAATAGTTTCTTTACCACAGAAAACGAGGAAATATTTCTCAAAAAAAAAAATTAAGCAAGCTTGAGCATAGGTTAGCAGTTTGAGAAGGATTGTTAGAGGACATATTATTTTATTTTAAATTTAGAGGGACGGTCTATTAATTTTAATTACAAATAATTTTCACAACGCATTTTAGGCTTCAAAATCAACCTCTAGCAATTTTCTTCATTAACACATTTTTTCAAACTTCTGTCTTTTTTTCCGTTGTAAAGAAAAGATTACCTGCTTGTATAGTGGAATTAAATAAAAGTAAGTTTATTAATATCTGAATTTTTTTACTATTACATAATTGCATTACTAAAATTGCTTTTTATAATATCATACAGAGCATTTAATTTGGTTTAATTTGCATTCACGTTGATTGAGATGTATCAACTTCACGGTGGTATGTGATTTAAATAAATTTTAAAATCAATTTATAAAATTATGTCAGAAATGTTATTATCGATGGCAATTTTTGTAATAAAATTATAATCGTCAAAGAAAGCTAAAGAAATACAAAAAAATACAGCCAATTGAATAACTTGCTTTTACTTTATTTCATTATGCAAGTAAGTACCCCCGAAAAAAAGGCCAAATATTTCTCGTAAGTGGTTTTTAAGTGAGCCTGAGCATACGTAAGCAGTTTGGGAAAGGTTGTTAGAGGAAATATTATTTTATTTTAAATTTAGAACGACGGTCTACTAATTTTAATTATATAATTTTCACAACCTGTGTTTTTTGTTTTTTTTCCTGTAGTAAAGGAAATATTAGTGGTGTTGGTTGAATTAAATAAAGGTAAGATTAATTGATACCTGAATTTTTGACCGACGAAAAAAATACAGCCATCTGAATAAACTTGTTTTTACTTAATTCCATTATACAAGCAGGTAATCCTTTTATTGTCTCAGAAAACAAAATTCTTATTTCTATTCTTAAGTTTTTTTTAAGTAAGCATTTTATTCTGTGGTAAAGAAAAGCTTACTTAGCACTTAGCAAGAATTAAGTGGAATAGAGAAATGAACTGGTAAAGTTGTGGTACGAATTCAAAAGAGCGGAAATAAAATGTTTGTAATCGTGAAAAAAATCCCCCCCCCCCCCAAGGTTTTATGTAGCTTCAATTTTTAGCGTTCTAGATGCCCAAAAACATGTTTTTTCAATTCCGTCGGTCTGTCTATCTGTCTGTCAATTTGCGGCATAGCTAAAAACTGGGGTTTTCGTTTTTTTTTTGTGGTAAAAAAAGATTAGTGATATTGGTGGAATTAAGTAAAAGTAAGTTTATTTAATACCTGAACTTTTTTACTATTGTATAATTACATTGCCAAAATTGCAATTGATAATAACATACAGGGACAGGTTGTACAGAAAATGTATGGAATACTCTCGGGAGCATAAATCCAGTTTGTCATAGTTGATAAGAACGATTTGCTCCACTCCTTTTAAAATATTATGAGTGCTTTTCCATGTAAACATTCAAAAGCTCTTTAATATATGCTATATCAGACCAACTCGTTTTTTATTTTAGTATCCGTGAAAATGTAATTAGTATTGTTAATCCCATTTTTAAGCGTTATAAATTATCGGTTCGTATGCTACAATTTATCGCTTCTACACAGCTGAAGTTAATTTGGTTTAATATGCACCCCACGTTGATTGAGATGTATAACCTTCACGGTGGTTTGTATTTTACATACATTGCAAAATCAATTTATAAGAACATGTCAAAAATGTTATTATCGGTGGCAATTTTGGCAATAAAATTATAGTCATATATGGGGGAAGTGTCAAAGTAGATTAGAAGGATTTGCTTCATACCGAAAGATCTTTAATATATACTATATCGGAACAATTTCTTTTTTACTTCACTCGTAAAAGGAAAGTATTGTGATCCTGAAAAAATCACTCTCCCAGGTTTTTACAGATCTTCACGTTTCAGGGTCCCTAAATACAAAGAAAAAACATATTTTCTAAATTCTGTCGGTCTTCCTATATGCAGTATAGCTCAAAAATTATCCAATTTACTGGAAATTTAACATAAAAATCAAATATTTAAGTGATAAAATTTTGCTGCAAATCCAAAATAGCCAAACAATATGGCGGCTTAATAAAATATAAAAAAATAAGCCTGATAGAAGTTGTTACTAGATTGATTTCAATTTTTGTGCAAGAATTAAACGAAAAATTCATAACGAGAAAAGTTCCGGGTAAAGGAAATTTACCGATTTTTTTATTTTAACAACCGCGAAAAGGTAACTATTTTCAATCCCATTTTAACCGGAGGCATGCACATGTACAAATTATCGCTTCTACCCAGCTGAATTTAATTTGGTTTAATTTGCATCCAGGTTGATTGGGATGTATCAACTTCATGGTGGCTTGTGTTTTACATACATTTTAAAATCAATTTATAAAAACATGTCAAAAATGATATTATCGGTGGCAATTTTGGTAATAAAAGTATAGACGTGAATGAATTCTGAGGAAATATTAAAAAATACAGTCCACTGAATAAATTTGCCTTTACTTACATCCATTATACAAGTAGGAAATCCTTATCTTTTCCCCAAAAAAGACGAAATATTTCTCATAAGTTGTTTTTAGTATAAACTTGCGCCTAGGTAAGCAGATAAATAATTTTCTTAACGCGTTTTAGGCTTCAAAATCTCAATGTTCTCCATTAATTTTTTCACTTACGTATTATAAACATTATCTGCTTGTAAAGTGAAACTAAATCAAGGTAAGTTTATTTAATACCTATATTTTATTACTACTATATATTTGCATTACTAAAATTGAAATTGATAATATCAGACAAGGTGTATGACAAGTATATGGCATACTCTGGGAGCACATAAGTTAGGTCAAAATAACACTAGTTTTTTCACTGAAAAAAGATTTCTAAAAACAAAAATAAAATCTTGTTACGTCGTCAGGAAAGCCAGGAACGGACCGCCACCACCCTCGTTGGGCCAAAATTTTGACAGATGTCATTTTACAGAGGTTGAAACCTATTTTTTTTAATACTGATCATTCCTCTTTAATAAAAAAGCTAATCTACGTTTCTTTGGATAAAATTTCACAAAAATCATGTTTTTGTACAACACGTTTAGCAGTGACTTTGGAAATTTAATTAATAATCAAGTTTATTAAAATAAGCAATTTAGACACAATAACGATTCGAATAACATCATAACTAAGAATTCGCATTTAAATAAAAAAATGTGTCATTATTATATCCCACTAATGTTCACATGCATCCAACCTATGGACAAGAACTGGGTCGTTGTGTGGAGGCAACAAGAATTTATTCTGATACATTTCGAAATGGAAGTGTACTCACAAAAGAACCTTTGAAAGGGGTAGCTTAAGAGAAGCACATTAAAGTTAAATAATAACAGTAAATTGAAACTGTTTGACATTTAGGAAGTCACTTAAACGTAATAATATTAAATATGTGAAAGCATTGCTTCTTCTTCTTCTTTACCTAAACAGATTTTGGAAATGAGCGCCTTGTACCTCTATATAGATTTTCTTACCTGTATTATAAGTATAATTTTAGGTTTTTTATATTTTAAAAGAAAGTAATCAAATTCCAGCGTTTTATTAATTACACAAGCCGACAAGATTTTTCTAACACAGGCCAGCTCATTATTTTCACAATGGAAATACCCTCCCAATAATAAAAAAAATATTCGGAAAGCCCTAATATATACCATTTTTTAATAGCTTAATTAGAACCTTTTATATCGCCAGGTAAACAATTTTATTGTGGGGCGGCTAAAATGGGTCCATTTTACAACGGAAAAATTACCTAGACTGGGCTGTTTACAACATTAGACATAAAATAAACGTTAAATATCACTCTTCTGTTGAGTTTCGAATTGAGTGGTTCTCTGTGTATCGATAAGCAAGTGTATGTGAAGTCGGGAATGTTGAGTCAAACGCGCCGAAGTTGCAAAATTTCTCCTGACAAATTTTGTTATATTAGTGGAGAATTTCTGGTAAAATCACAAGCCAGGCCATTTTCCAAAAATGTAAAAAAGGCTACTTTAAATATTTTGGTGTGTTAATTGGGGATCAAGATAAACGGTGGGCTCCCCATGTGTGCTGTGTTAGTTGTAGTGTATCATTGGTGCAGTGGATGAAGGGAAAGAGAAAAAGTATGCCTTTGGCAGTTCCAATGGTATGGCGAGAACCCACCAATCATTCTGACGATTGTTATTTTTGCCTGACAAAGACTGAAGGTTATTCTAAAAAGAGGAAGCACAATATAGAATATCTAAATTTGCAATCTGCCATACGACCTGTTCCCCATAATGCAAATTTGCCAGTGCCGATTGCCCCTTTAAATTGGCAAGCTATTGATTTGGGAGATAATGGAGATAACGCATCATCAGGCAGCTCAGAAGAACAGTACACCGATCCCACTTTTACCACAGGTCCCAGTTCCGGCGAGCCACATTTGATTGTTCAAAGTGAATTAAATGATTTAATACGTGATTTGGGGTTATCCAAGCAACAGTCAGAACTTTTGGGTTCCCGTCTTAAGGAATGGAACTGGCCAAAGAAACAAAAATTACGAATTTCAGAAAAAAGAAATGCTATGTTTTCTGAATTCTACAGTATGAAAAATTCGTTGTGCGCGTGTACTGATATAGACAGTTTAATGCAGGAACTTGATATTGAACATTCTCCCCGTTAGTGACGCTTCTTCATACACTCATCTAAATATAGCTTAAAAGCTGTGTTATTGCATAATGGAAATTTAAAACCCTCTATACCAGTTGCCCATTCAGTTGCAATGAAAGAAAATTACGAAAATATATGCACGATTTTGGATAAAAAATTTTATATAGATATTAAGTATCGTAACATTCGATATGGTTCTACAACTCTAACAAGAAAACCCTACGTACTACAACTTTCTATTTGTCATTTCCCTATTTGGATAGGTCCATTCTATTAGATTATGCTATTCTGATTTGTGTTACAACAAAAAGAATTTTTTTGTCGGCCAGTGTTATTTTATGGTTAGTTCGGCTAGTACATTGGGGGGAGAGGAGGTATATTCCCTATACAATCAAGAAGGGTGCTTTTCTAATATTTGTGTTTTTGATAATGTCCTGTACAATTGCAATAATAGTTGTAGGGCAGATCCATTTAGAAGGATGTTATCAAAGAGACGAATGACAAGATTAATTCTGTGCTCTCTGGTTATGTCAAGGGAATCACTCGCGGAAAATTGATCATCGGCAAAAATTTCCGTTTTATGATTAGCCTCAGAAATAATTTGATTCCCGTTGGTAATGTACGGCATTGGAAGTCTACGTCCTTTGGGTAAACTTTTGGAAATTTTTAATATTTCATTATCTTGTATTTTTATTGCTTGTTGTAAAATTCTGAAATGTTTTGTTTAATTTGTGCCCATGCTCTATTCGCATGTCTTTTGATCTCGGGATAAGACATGCAAATTAGGACAATTTCTTACTCCGTCCCGGGTGAAAGAAACGACTAGTATTAGTAGTATTTGGGTTATTATATACAAAAATCTGACTTTTTTCTAAAACCAAATTGACTGAACTGATCAAAGTATTGAAAAAATGAATTTACAAAATTTTGGCTCAACGAGTGTGGTGGCAAGTCCGTCCCTGACGATGTGTAAAACAACTACTACAATATGAAGATTTATGAGTGTGCATGGCTTTCATAAAATGTTAAAATTTCATTAAATTGGTTTTAAAATTTAAAGCCGACAAGGTTACCCATTTAGGGCACTTTAAGAATTTTTTCCCTATGACAAACTAGGGTGACTTTGACCCTATAGGGCTCCGGGAGTATGCCATATATACCCTGTATTTGATAGTTTTTTACAAAGTGATTTTTAAACTTAAGTTAAACACAAACCACCATGAAGCTAATACATTTTAATTAACGTAGATGTAAATTAAACCGAATTAAATCTAGCTGACTAATAGCGATAACCTTAAAAAACGTTATTAATACTGAATTTGTAACATGCAGTTCTCCACGCCAAATTGGAATTAACAATAATTATCGTTTCACGCCTGTTAAAATAAAAAAAAAAAGAAAATGTTCTGATACAATATTTTTTTTTAAACGAATCTCAGTATTTACAAAGCAAGGCACTGATAATGTTTAAAAGGAGTGGAGCAAATCCTTCTAATCTACAATGAAACAAAGCAGATTGGGATCGGTAAAGCAGATATTGTAAATCAATATGGAGTCTGGGAGAAGTCAATTATTTATTCAAAATTTTAAGATTTAAGGAGTTCTACTGTTTGAATAAGATATTTTCCAAAAATATTTTATATACACTTTTGCTTCCCGATTATACAGGGTGTCTGAAAATTCCGTTCCAATCTTTAGGGGGCTTATCTTACAAAATATTTTAAAAAGTTCCTGCATAAATGTTTTAATATCCTTTAGTTTTCTTGATGTGCCTCATACATTTGCCAATAACTTAGGCCTATAAGAAGCTGAAAACCATCAAATTTGCCCATGATTTAAAACAAATATAAAAACGGCGCCATGTATAAAAAATGTTAAAAGACAGGGCAATTTTAAAATAAAATACTTTGCCGTTGCCAAGTTTTCATGGGAGGGTTCAAAGGGATATTAGTTTTTGGATATATTTTTTCTTTTTTATATTACTATTTTTTTCCAAAAATTTGCAATTTTCCCTTCTATTTGGTTTGCTTTTCAACCCAAGTCCGATTGTTTACATGGGCTTGAACAAATAGACGCGTTTTCCCAATATGTATGTCGTGTAAAGATTGGGGCTGTTATTAATTGGATAAACTCAAGTCCTCATGCACAATTAGAACAAGTAATTTATGCTTTAAAAATGTTTTTGCAACGTTTTCAAAAAGTTCACTACTGGTATAGATATTTAATTAAAATATACACGATGAACATTTGTTTAGGCAAGTTATTTCAGAATTAGTAAGAATTATTTAAATACGGAAGGCTCTTAGATGCATCTACGCTTTTAATGTATGTTATTTTTATATACAGGGTATTCGGTTTAATAAAGAACCATTTAAGTCTGCAATAATATTGGGAGAAAATATATAAGTATATAATATATATATATACATATATATACATATATATACTCAGTTTCAAAAAAGTTCAATGTCTTATATCTTCTAAACCAGTGGATCGATTTTGAAAAATTTTTTTTTCGTAGGTAAGTAATACCTTTGTCTTTGAGCGAAAATGAAAACAATTTTCTCAAAGATTCTTAAATAATAATATAAAAACTAGAACTATGCTTAGCTAAGACTTAACTCTAAAATTGACCGAATTACAGCTTTTTTGCTGAAACCTTACGTTCACTAAGTTCATGATTGTCATTTTTTATACGAAAGGTTTTAGTGATAAAAAGCCCCAAATTACTCTCGAACATACGTCAAGATTAGTTGCTTTAGTGAATGATGGAAGTAGTAAACGCTACGCCGCTCATGCTGTTGGTGTCCCTAAAGCAACAGCTCGTAGAGCGATCCTAAATCCGAATTCGAGATGTTATAATGCGTGAACAGACGGTTTGTAGACGTCTAGCCGAAATTAATATGCATATGCGTTATCAGAAGAATGGTACCCTATAGCAACGGAAAGAATAAGAAACCTAATTTCAAGTATGCCACGCAAATTAGAAGCTCTCAGAGTTGCTAGAGGAGGCAATACTCGGTACTAAGTACATTCTTCAAGTTCTTTTTTATCCAGTTTTTTTTACTGAAAAATCAAGTAGGTACCTTGGCAAAATGCAAGGTTACAATAAAAAGGTTGTAATTTACACATTTTCAAGACAAATTAATGAATAGACTAACAAATTGGTTTTAGAAGAAGGGTCTTTCATCTAGAATGTAAGAACTTTCTATACAAATGTTCAAATAATACATAGGATGCGTCAAAAAACAGGAAAAAAAGCAATGTTTAAGTTTTTCCATTAACATCTATGTAGCTTGGCAAAGTTTCAGCAAAAAAGCTGTAATTCTGTCAGTTTTAGAGATAAGTCGATTAATAAAAAAACAAAATACCCACAGAAAAAGGGTCTTTCATATAGGATGTAAAATCTTTCAATATAAATCCTCAACTAATACACAGTGCAAGTCCAAAAATAACAAAAAAAGCATGGTTCGAGTTTTTCATTATTATCCAAAAATCTTTGAGAACATTTTCATTTTTTTCATTTCTGCTAGAATACAAAGGTATTATCTACCTACGAAAATAATATTCTTCAAAATCGGGCAACTGGTTTAAAAGTTATAAGACATTGAACTTGGGCCAAAAATCAAGTGCGTCACTTTTTTTGGAACTGAGTGTATATATATTTCTGAAAGATAATTAATCTCAAGAAAATAAGAAAAAAACTTTATATACATAGAGGTCGGCAAACGCTCCGTTTTCGAGATACAAGGTGTTAAATTGCTACTATTCTTTTAGATTTTTGATAAACATCGTAAGATTTTTAAATCAAATGGAGTACATTTCATACTATGTCTATATCAATAAATTGGATAAATAAGTTTTAGGAAAATCTATTGGGTGTTATTTTTTTCCGGATTGGGACTGCTTTAACCCAATCGAACTTTTTATTGCCACGTGACTGACAATTTTTACACCAAAGTCAAATTCCTCATTCTCTACTCTAATTTTTGATACCTTAGATTTATTCCATATTTTGTAGCGTTTAAATTATTTAACAATTCCCGTATGTATTTTAACCATTAAATTAGCTACGTATGTATGGATGTTTTGCTAAATAACACTGGCCGACAAGATTTTTCTAACACAGGCCAGCTCATTATTTTCACAATGGGAATACCCTCCAAATAATAAAAAAAATATTCGGAAAGCCCTAATATTTTTTAATAGCCTAATTAGAACTAATTAGAACCTTTTATATTGGCAGGTAAACAATTTTATTGTGGGGCGGCTAAAATGGATCCATTTTACAACGGAAAAATTACCTTGACTAGGTTGTTTACAACATTAGACATAAAATAAACGTTAAACATCACTCTTCTGTTGAGTTTCGAATTGAGTGGTTCTCTGTGATAAGCAAGTGTATGTGAAGACGAGAATGTCGAGTCAAACGCGCCGAAGTTTCAAAATTTCTCCTGACAAATTTTGTTATATTTGTGGAGAATTTCTGGTGAAATCACAAACCAGGCCATTTTCCGAAAATGTAAAAAAAGCGTACTTTAAATATTTTGGTGTGTTAATTGGGGATCAAGATAAGCGGTGGGCTCCCCATGTGTGCTGTGTTAGTTGTATTGTATCATTGGTGCAGTGGATGAAGGGAAAGAGAAAAAGTATGCCTTTTGCAGTTCCAATGGTATGGCGAGAACCCACCAATCATTCTGACGATTGTTACTTTTGCCTCACAAGGACTGAATGTTATTCCAAAAAGGAAAAGCACAATATAGAATTTCCAAATTTGCAATCTGCCATACGACCTGTTCCTAATAATGCAAATTTGCCAGTGCCGATTGCGCCTTTAAATTGGCAAGCTATTGATTTGGGATATAATGGAGATAAAGCATCATCAGGCAGCTCAGAAGAACAGTGCACCGATCCCACTTTTAACACAGGTTCGAGTTCCGGCGAGCCACATTTGATTGTTCAAGCAAATTAAATGATTTTGTACGTGATTTAGGGTTATCCAAGCAACAGTCAGAACTTCTGGGTTCTGGTCTTAAGGAATGGAACCTATTGACCAAAAAAACAAAAATTACGAATTTCAGAAAAAGAAATTCTATGTTTTCTGAATTCTACAGTATGGAAAATTCGTTGTGCGCGTATACTGATATAGACAATTTAATGCAGGAACTTGATATTGAACATTCTCTCCGTGAGTGGCGCTTATTCATAGACTCATCTAAATACAGCCTAAAAGCTGTGTTATTGCATAATGGAAATTTAAAACCCTCTATACCAGTTGTCCATTCAGTTGCAATGAAAGAAAATTATGAAAATATGCGCACGATTTTGGATAAAATAAACTACAATAGGTATAAATGGCAGATATATGGGGACTTAAAAGTTATAGCGATTTTAGTGGGACTTTAGGGGGGATTTACAAAATATTGCAGTTTTCTTTGTTTATGGGACAGTCGTGCAATAAATCAGCATTATGCAACAAAAATTTAGCCAGAAAGAAGCGAATTTTAACCGGGATCTCAAAATGTTAAATTTATACCTCTTGTTGATCCCAAAAATGTCCTTTTGCCTCCTCTTCACATTAAACTTGAGCTGATGAAAAACTTTGTGATGGCTTTGAATAAAGATGGTGATGGATTTAAATACCTAAGATAAGTCTTTCCCCAGTTAAGTGATGCCAAATTAAAAGAAGGTATTTTTATTGGGCCACAAATCAGAAAATTACTGGACGATGTCAAGTTTACGGAAAAGCTTAGCAGGCAGGAATTTGGGAGCTGTTAGTGACGAGCAGGGTGAAAGGTTTCACCAAGATATCACAACAATGGAAATTCGGTACCAAGGACGATGGGATCCAGCCAGGATGGGTGACTACTGTTGGTTTTTGAAAAGAGAAGATAGGACACCTCATAAATGGAAAAAATAAAGTATTAATTAGTGGTTTAAGTCAATATTTTTCTCGTTTGATTTTCCCTTAGATGTATGGTGTGTTTAATAGGCGAAAACTGTAAACATAGTCAATAAACAGGGTTAAGAATTTTCTTAAATCATTTTCTGAAATCATTTTTTCTATAGATATTAAGTGTCGCAACATTCGATATGGTTCTACAACTCTAACAAGAAAACCCTACGTGCTACAACTTTCTATTTGTCATTTTCGTATTTGGATAGGTCCATTCTATTAGATTATGCTATTCTGATTTGTGTTACAACAAAGAATATCAAAATAATCTAACAGACAAAAACTTCCTGAACAAAATAAGGAACTTAGATTTGTTGTAAAAATGGTCGATGATATCAAGTAAAAATTTGAGAGGGTTACAAGGATCGCTGTCCAGAAAAAATGAGACCCTAGATTTTTTAAAAATCATTTAGGCACTTGATTGACATAAGTCACAGCAAAGTGTAAATAAAAAAAAACTAAAGAATTATTAACATTTTAGCACCGGGCATCTAGAAAACAAAGCTTTTGAGGACCCCTGTATATTTGATTGGTTTTTCTTATTTTTGGGAGTAAAGTCATAATCATGAAATAAAGTAATCTCAAGTAATAAACGGGCCACCATGCACATATTTAATTAAATAATAGATATTTACGATACAAGTGAGTTAACAGCATTATTAATTATCGTAACAAGTATCTTAATGAGGTTAACTCACATATATTTTAATTAAACAAATTTTTCAAACAGTTTAAAGCAAGCATAAGACACCTTTCTATTAGCTGTTACCTGTTTGCACTTTAAGCCTGCCACTCTGCGTTACCCCGGGCAATGTCAATTTAAGTAACATCTTATTGACAGTTTTAATTTCTTTAGTCAAAATGAATGATTTAGAAAGAAGTATTTCTTCAGATATGGAGAAGGAAGCATTCAGGGCAATTGGCGGGTTGTTTCCCGAAAAATCCAGGCTAAGATATGAGTATATTTTTAATAGGTTCCAAAAATGATGCAGAGAGAAGAATGTGCAGAACTATGGGAATGAAAAGGTACTTATCGTATACTTCTGGGAGTTATCTTCTAAATATAAGCCTTCATCTCTCCGGGCGTTTTGTTCTATGATAAGAACAACGAAATTTATTAATATAGCAGCAAATTTAGAAATTTAGTCGCCCTCCTTAAAAGAAAATCTGAGGGATATCAATCAAAAAAGTCAAGGTTATTAACTAAAACCATATTACAACATTCCTTCTAGAAGCGGATGACAAAAAATACTTATTTATGAAAGTAGCATTGATTATTGGGCTTGCAGGAGCTTGCAGGCGAGAGGAGTTAACAAATTTGTTGTTGTTTGTTTTCATTTTTTTTTTTACCGACAACGAAAACAAAAATACTTAGGGAATTCTATGTAACATCTGGAAATATTCAAGAAATAGACGTGGTTCAACTAGTTCGAAAATACATTAACCTTCGCCCATGTAACATCGAGCATGGTAGGTTTTTCATCCGATTTCGAAATGGTGCCAAAACAAACTGATTTGTATCGCAATTTTGAACATCCCGAAGAATATACGAGGAATTGCTACCGAAAATCATCAACGTCCCTATGGGCAGATTCAGAAGCTTACATTCTAACAGAAAGCTACATTGAAAATTGTACAGAAAATAAAAGAAAAATAGCATTCAAAATTTTGGGTGAAACGGGAAAACGAAAAAAAAATTAAACAAAGCCATCAGAGAACCCAGTTTAAATAATGAAAACAATGTATTGACTACAAATTTAGCAAACGAGGCTGCTTCGTCAGAAATGTATTCAAAAGATTGAAAAGATTGTACTATTAATATTTATAATAAATAATTTTTCATGTTTTATAGTTTTTAATAAAATAATTTATAAAAATCTTCTTCCCTTTTTCTATATTACAAATTTCAAAAAACAATGAATGAGTGAAAATACATGGGGTAATAAAAAGGAGTGCGATAATTAAGCTCTTAACTCATGCAAAATGCGTGGGTTAAGAGCTTTTTAACTCGCGGACGTAGATAAATAAATATATTACCGAAAAATTGTGAAGAAATGCATAATCTTACCCACGTGCACGCCACTGTTAGATAATATTCTTATAACAATGTACCGTATAAGATATATTTCTGTAAATTTTCTTATTGCACCGAGTTTCATGCCCATAATTGGGTTTAACTATACACTGAAATTACCAAATAAAAGAAAATAACAATTTGCATTTGAAACTGAAGCCGTTGTGTATATGTATTGGTAAAATTTGTTGAAAATTTTATCCCAAATCATAAATAAATATGTTAATTTCTCGGTTAATTTCAAACTCTCCCAGAGCCTGCTGCTGCCCTGATAATAGTATACAATTACTCTCCTTATGAAAGACGACGAAATGTGGTATTTCTCCATTGTTAAATATTGAAACAAAACATTATTTTGATAAATATTTAAACTGCCTCCTATTTTTAGACCGAGTAATACTAATTCGACGCGTAAATTAAAGAAGCATTATTTTTTGCTATTTCGATAATTATATCATTTTATAACGGTTTCTCTTATCTTAATTTATGACCGATGATAATTGCAATTGCTAATAATTCTAGCAGAAATAATGACGGCACGGTGTAATGTTTGTATCCACGTCGAGCTTATTTTATTCCCTGAATTGTTATGTAATCCCCTTAGTAATATGTACTTTATTATAAATATAATATTCCTTGATTTCATTCATTTTCATCAAAAATATAAGTGTAAATTTGTAAATGATTCATTTCGTTAATTAATTGAGAAGAAGGATCGAAACTACCACACAATAGGCCTCTCACCTTCTTGTCTCAAATTCTATATCGACCTAAACAATCATTCAAAAGTAATGTTTAATTGAAAATACCACGTTTGGGATATTATAAATTAAATATTTGAAATGAATAAAATGATTTATTAAAATTAACTGTGAAGTGGCTAGTAGATAAACTTGCAATATTCAGGTTGAACTGTTTGACATAACTGTAATATAACCAATGGCAAAGCTTTAACGTCTTGAAAAGAGAAAGTTTTTTTTCCTGGGCGTTCCCAAAAAAAAAAACAAACAAAAATTGGTAAAATTCAAAAATATATAAAATACATGAAATTGATTAAATGGCACAAAACAAGTAACAAAATATATTCTAGGTTTTTTTCATATATTGAAAAATCTGTTGATCATGAGTTGATTTTATTTGGCGGCAGTATAGTGGCAATCGTTATCAAAGATAATTAAAATTATGGTCCAAATGCAAACCCAAATAGTACGAATCTAAAAATTTAGGCCTATACATCAGAAAATTACATACTAAGGATAAAGACAAGCTTGTACTCATGGAAAACTATGAGTACAACTATGAACCAAGTTATGTGGGTGGGGCTAACTTAACACTAGCCCCCCACACCAAACTTTTTAATGCGATTCAAAAGTGCGATTTTTGCGCACCTATTGCCGATTTTTGGACAGTTACCCAGAGGGAGGTATTCTACTCTATAAAAATAAAGTTTGCCCCCCCAACTAAACTTTTTAATTTTTTTTGATGCGATTTGAAATTATGATTTTGGCAAATTTTTGCACACTTATTGCCAGTTTTGGACCCTTGTCGAGAGCGAGATATTCCATTTTGTAGAAATAATGTTAACCTCCCCCCACTCAATTTTTTAATATTTTTTTAATGAGATTCAAAAATACGATTTTTGCACACCACCTATTTCCGATTTTTGCATATCTATTTCCGACACTTGTCTAAAGCGACATATTTTACTGTGTAAAAACAATGTTAATACCCCCCCCACTCAACTTTCTAATGTCTTTTTAGTACGCTTCGAAAGTACGATTTTTGCACACCAATTGCCGTGTCTTATTTCTGTGCACATTAAAAAAAAACGTTTTTGCACATTTGTTCAGAGCGAGATAATCTATTTTCACTCAACTTTTTTGATGCTATTCAAAAGAATTACATGCGAAATATAAAATAAATCACAATAGGTGCGTGAAAATGTGCAAAAATCGTACTCTCTAATCGCATCAAAAAACATAAAAAGGTTGAGTGGGGGGGGGGTGAGCAAAAATCTGCACTAAGTGGGCAAAAATAGTTTTTTTTTTCGAATTGCATAAAAACACATTAAAAAATGAGAAAGAGGGGATAATTTTATTTTTACAAAGTGAAATATCTCGCTCTGGCAGGTGTACAAAAATCGGCAATAGGTTAATAAAAAGTTTGGTGGGGGGGGTAGCGTTAAGTTATCCCCACCCACTTAACTTGATTCATAGCCTCCCGGAAGTTGGTGTGCAAAAATTTTAATATGGTGTGCAAAATTGAGCCAAATGTTTGCAAAAATGTAACGTTAACTGACCCTGAAATATTGTCGAAAGTAAACTAGCCTTATTTTCCATTTTAGACAAAATGATAGCTAGGTTTAATTGAAAACATCAGTTAAATATTTAGGAAATTGAAAAACTCCGAAATCCTCATCATTTTACACAATAATGGGGAAAATGCATGGAGTAGTAGATATGGGAGGTAATATAAAGTGATGAAATATAAGGAATTTGAAAATGTTTCTGAATATTTAGCTAATATCTTGAAATTAGCTTATTTATCGAATATTGAATATTTTTATCACGTATCATTTTGTCTTAAAATCAGATAATTGCCTTTTCACAATATCGCATGTTTTCTTACTGTCAACGTACTCTATATAGTAAAATCGCAAATTTTGCAAGACAATTCGATTTTTTAACAAGCGGAAGTTTTTTTTCATTTGTCTTCTTCTCACCTCTATTTTACGGACATGCTGTATAAACATAATAATAAACATTACATTTTGTAAGTTGAACCAGCAATTAGTTTTTTAACTAGTAGAAGTTTTTATTGGGAGTGGCTTGTTTTCGAAAAATTATATTTTTGGTCATATTATCGTCTTCACAACCTCTATTTACGGAGATACTCTTTAAGAATAATAATAAACATTATATTTTGGCAAGTTGAACTGTTTTTTAGCACCAAAGTGGCAGTAGGCCCAAATCAGTGGAAAAGAACCCTTTTAGTTAATTATTTCTAATTTAGGGTTTATTTCTATTAACCAATTTAGTCTCATTTCATCAGTATTTCAAAAATGTCTTCTTTTTTGAGTACAAATGTATACAAATGAAGTCATTAAGTAAAATTCACAAGTACAATTTATCATTGGATTTGCTCGATGGGGCCCTCCATCCTTCAGGACCGGTAGGCCCTAAAGGTCTAGTCCTATACTGATTCTAAATCATAAAACTGACAATGCAAATTTTATTTCAAACTTAAAAGGATTTCTAATACATGTAGTATATAAAAGATTGCCTTGATTTAAAACGATAAAAAAGTTATTAATATTTAAAATCAAATGCAGTCCTCGAAAAAGTACAGTGTATAACACGTTTAAAAAAACACTTTTCTTCAAACTTAACCAAACTGTCACATTATGTGAAATGCGCAATTTTTGAAACGTGTTATACCTATAATAAACTAAATATTTTCAACTGAATCTTGATAAATGGAAAACTTTTATTCGTTATATATTCCCAAAAACATGAAATAAAAATATACCAAAGGGGCACGAACTCGGTATTAAACTCTTTGATTTTACAAAATTTCGGTTGTAATATTTTTAATACTAATTAAAATACTTAAGAAGTTATCATAAACCCATTGTCCTCAGATGAGGTTACGTATACCACAAAGGGATCGAATTTTTTATTTTCCATAAAAATTGATTCACCATAAAAATGTTTTTGTTATACCGGGGCGGGGTAACAGATTTTTTACAGCGACTAATAATAATACGCCTCCAATTTTACTGTAGCTTCTAGAGGGCCTAACCTTTTTGTATATAACCTTTTTGTATATAAAATTACGGATCTTTGTATAGAAACCATATTCTCTGTGGTCTTTTCTTTTCAAAAAATCTAGGCTTTATAAATCTATCTAAAGTTGACCATTTACAAAATATTTGCTGTTTTACTACTTAATGAGGCAGCCGTATTCATCATTTAGCATATTACAAGTTTTATCATTATTATAAATTTGAATAAACCTTTCAGAAATAAAGCTAATATGTTTCTTTGCGACAGATGCATTAATTCCAATTGTTTCTTGTTTGATAAAAGCCTACTTTATAAAAACGATAAAACTCGAATATCGTAAATGGTGAGTACACGGGGCTGTTTTAAGTAATAAAACAGTAAATATCTCGAAAACGGTACAATTTAGGTAGATTTTTAAGGTATAGCCTTTTTGTAAAGAAAAAATAATAGAAAATATTTTCTATACAAAACCTCCTAATTTTGTAATAAAAAAAGTATGAACATTTTGAAATACAAAAAGTAGAAGTTACGTAAATCCGTTATTACCAATTTTCACTTCAATATCACAAAATCTAGGGACATTATTTTAAAAAATCGAAAATTAAATTTTACTTTGATTACCCAGTACCTTCCATAATATTAACATTTGGACTAAGGCAATTATGGGTAAATCGCGATATTTTAACCAAATCCACATATTCCTTAATTATTGGTAGGATCTTTTTGGGACACCCTGTAGATATATATATATATATATATATATATATATATATATATATATATATATATATATATATATATATATATATATATATATATATATATATATATATATATATGTATGTTGATTTTTACTCCTTCACGGATGGAAAAATACAATGTGTTTTCATTCCGGGTGTACATCCGTTCACTACTGTCGTTCTGAAAAGAACAGTTTTGCTGACGTTTCGCCAAAATCATATTTGGTATTTTCGAAGCTTTCTTTCTCGCGTCCTAATAGAGACTTCAGTCTATATATATATATATATATATATATATATATATATATATATATATATATATATATATATATTCTATATCCTGCTTGACTAAAATTATAAATTAAGTTTATTATTTATTTATTTCTTTTGGGAACCAATTATTATTAACATGTATCAAATAATACAAAATACTTATTTTTATATTAATTACTATATAATTTATACATTTATTACACAGAAAATATATATTATTTTTGTTCTATTTCACTACTTTTTTAATTATGTCTTCATTTAAACATATATCATTAATAATATAAAAAATGTTTCAAGTTGGATGTTACCTACATTGATAACAAGGTTATTTTCAAAAAATTTGACTTTTTATATAAATATTTACGATTTTAGTTGTAGATATTGTAAGACAATATTCTAAACACAATTGTAATCAAAAAAAGAACACAAACAGGGACATTTGTTTTTCAGTCAAGCTGTACAATCGCTACTAAACAATATACCATTAACAATAAAACAATTTTTTTGAATTGTTTGGCTTTGATAAAGTAAAATGAGCGCAGTATTTCGAACATAATTCGGTAAACACATGGAAACATTTTGTATGCCTTTTTAGTAATTTTTTTAAGTTGCGGAATTACGGACGTGAAGAGAGTAAAAAATAATAATAATTTTGTTTATTTATTATTTACAGCAAATAGTGCGTGATTTTTTTTCTGCAGGAATGATTCAAAATTATTTAGTAAAAACGAGTGTTTTACAAAAAAAATTGCCGAACAATTATTTTGATTAAAGGCATTAAAAGCAACACATACCTTAGCACCAACTTGATTTCCGCATTGACCGGCTTGTAAATGTACAATTTCCCTCATGTTTCTGTTGTTTTTGTGGGCTCGAACTGTAAACTAGAACTGCTGCTAAGCTCTCGATGGCTTGAAATGAACTGTCGCCGAATTTGTCGTCCGGAGCTGGGGAACGTCGCCGTCGCTACGATTCTTGGTGATTCCACTAGATCTTCGCGGTGCCTCGTCATAGGGTTTCCTGCGCCCACCGCTGTTGCCAAATGGAAGCTTACATATTTGATTCATCGAAATGTGGTCTTGATAGTTAGTGGCGTGACCACAATTGGGTTGAGGGTGGCTACTTAAAAAATGATCCCTCGTACTGAACTCTCAGGTTTTTACAGATCTTCACATTTTAGGTTCTCTAGATGTCAAAAACCTCTTAGTTCATTTCCATCTGGCATATATACTTACCCAATTGACTTCAAATTTTCGTCAAAAATTAAGGTTCATATGGGGACATTTTGGTAATAAACCAATATGGCGGAACAAAATGGCAGCCTAATGAAATGTAAAAACAAATAGTTCTAAAAAAACTACTTATCCAATTTACCTCAAATTTCTTACAAAAATCAACTATTACGAAAGAATTAACTGATAAAATTTCTAAGATGGCAAAACAAAATGGCGGCTTAATAAAATGTTTAAAAAATCTAAATTGAACAGAGTTTATTTGCCAAAGACCAGTTTTCTTTAAATGTTGAGTTAAATTGCAGTTTAGTTGATCTATGTCGGAATCTTTAGAACTAAACTGCTGGCCACTTGCTCTGCGCATCTCAAAATTTTTACCCAAATTTAAAGCGGAATTTTTCAAAAACTAAAAAAGTTTCAGGGATGCGGTTTTCGATGTTTAAAGGCTCTATCTATCTAAAATTAGTCAACGTTGCCTCGGTTCATCAAAATGGTCCTCCGCATAATATATAGGATGTTATTAAAATCGTGCAAATTTTACAAAAGTTCGTAAGTCCCGAGTTTCTGCAATTTTTAGTTTGGTTTAATTTTGTGCATGTTATGATATTCTACGAACCATTATCTAAAACCAATTTGGCGGGTTTTTTATTTTTTTTTGGATATACTGGGTAAATTTTATAATTTCTGAACTTCCAGAAGAAAACTCTTTTTAAATATTCTCTTATTATTTAAAATTAATAATTTTTACATAATTTTATTTTAGTTAAGATTGCGTTAATCAAAAAACTACAGCTGTATTATACAGGTTGTCACATGATTTTTGAATCAGTAACGTAACAAAGTTTTTGCAATTTTTTTAAAGATCCTCATCAATAAAAGTTAAGCTAATTTTCAGAGTCTCTAGTCATATTTACCCAAACGATTTTTTATTATTATTATTATTATTAATTTTTTTAAGTTTTTTACAACCGATTTTCAGGAACAATCGGCCTTTGGTAGGCAAGATTGCTGCTGTTATCTACCACTGCAGGAACGATCTGACAATGTGTGTCGCATCCAGTACCACTGACTTCTGCATTATGCGATATGTGCCCCATGGTATTCCAATTTCATTTAGAGAAGTATGCAAAGTTTTAGGTATTATTCCCATAGATGATAAAATAACTGGGACGGTCCTAACTTCTAGGAGGATCCACATTTGTTTAACAAATCTTTATAGTTCTGTGTATTTGTTCATTTTCTCTGCAAATTTGGTTTCTATGTTGTGATTATTCGGTATTGCAATGTCTATTAGCAGAGCGGTTTTATTCTTCTTATTTAAAATAACTATATCAGGTCTGTTATGAACAACTGTGACTTCGGTTATAATGCCCTTATCCCAGTAGACATTGGTGTTTTCGTTGTCTACCACAGGTGGAGGTTGGAATTTATAATAAGGATCGTCCGTCTGAGGTGGAATTTGCAGTACCTTAAGTATCCCAAGATAAACTATGGTGGGTACTTTGTTGTGTCTTTCAAGATACTTAGTTCCAGCGAGAGATTGGCATATTATTATTATTATTACGACTTGTTGTCTCACAGTATTCCTGTGGTTGTATTATACTGACGGGTTATACCAAGTCAGTACAAAAATTAAAAATAAAAAAGGAAATGGAAAAAAAACAACTATTGTGTATTAAGAAATGATCTAACTATGCTACATGTTTTCAAAATGACCGATTTCTGGATGTTCCTGTGAATGTCTGTCCTAATTGAGCCAAATGCGGTGTAAAAGTTGTTGGGGTGAGACCTGTTACTGATATGACGGGAGGTACAATGATGACTCTTTCATGTTTCCACAGCGTTTTTACTTCCATTGCCAAGTCGGTGTATTTGGCGATCTTCTCACTGTATTTCGCTTGGATGTTCTCGTCGTTGGGGACAGCCATGTCAATTAAATAAGTGATTTCCTTTTTTTATGGATTGAAAGGTGATATCGGGTCTATTTGCGGGGATTGTTTTATCTGTGTGGATGTCAATGGTCCAGTAGAGCTTGTAGTCTTCGTTTTCAAGTCTAGAAGTTGGTGTATAATGGTAGTAAGGGTCTGTGTTCTCCGTTAGTTTGTATGTTGTGGCTAAGGCTTGATGAACGACCTTCGCTGCTGAGTTGTGTCTCGCGGTGTATTCAGTTCCGGCCATTATCCTACATCCACTCGTTATGTGATCGATCGTTTCTCTCTGCTGGTGACATCCCCTATACCTCTCGTCTTCAATGGTTGTGTCCTTGATGATGTGCTTTCGGTAGTTTGTGGTTGCTATGACTTTGTCCTGGATGGCAAGCAGGAAGCCTTCTGTTTCAGGGAACAGCTGCCCTTCTTGTAACCACGTATATGAAAGGTTTTTATGTATATGGTCTTGCTTTATGTGGTATCTGTGTCTTCCGTGAAGTGTTTTTTTCAAATCAGGTGTTCTTCTTTTCTAGTCGTGATTGGATATGACTGTGTGCGTCTGCCGCGTGGCTCGTTTGAGACAGGTCGAGCGGTGTATAATTCTTGTCTGTCTTCACTATTGCCTTGTGGAGGTTAGTTTGTTTATTGTGGAAGAATTTTCTGAGTTCGTAAATTTGTTTTTTATTGAGCGATTGTATATCTATAATTCCCCTTCCTCCTTTTTTTCTCTCGATGGTGAATCTTTCCTTGCATGCGTTGGGATGTAACTTCCTGTGTTTAGTGAATTCATAGCGTATGAAAATGTGAATGTCTTCTATGTCTGTGTGTGACTATTTAATGATACCAAACGAATACGAAAGAATAGGTATGGCGAAGGTGTTTATAGCTTTCGTTAGATTTCTGGAATTCAGTTTTGTTTTTAGTAGCTTTGTAAGTCTGGTTTTAAATTCCGTCTTGAGCTCTGATTTGATATGAGTGTGGTTAATTTTAGTGCTTTGATGGAAGCATAGGTATCTATATTTCTTTCGATTCTTCTTTGAGCATGTTATCTATAGTTTCGTTGTTGATTGTTTCTCCCGTAGAGTGGTCTTTCCACTGTCCCTTGTTGATATGAAGTAGCTTGCATTTACTTATACCAAATTCCATGTTAATGTCCAGAATAAACGTTTCTGTGATTTTAAGCAGTTCCTTTAGCTGTGCCTTTGTGCTTGCATGTAATTTTATGTCATCCATGTACAAGAGATGGTTTATTTTGTGTAGGTTATTTTTTTGGTGTTTAATTTGGAATCCGAAGTATGTGTTATTCAGTGTGTTTGAGAGTGGATTGAGACAGAGGCAGAACCACAAAGCGCTGAGAGAATCTCTCTGGAACATACCTCGTCTGATGTAGATCTCTTCTATTGCGATGTGCTCTTTTTGTGTTCTCAAGTTGATTTTAGTTTTCCACATACTCATGATTTGCGCAAGAAATTGCCTGATGTTTTTATTGACTTTATATAATTCTAGTACTCTGGTTAGCCAACTGTGGGGTATCGAATCAAAGGCTTTTTTATAATCTATGTAACCAGTATGAAGGTTTCTATAATTTTTCCTGGTTTGTTCCATGATGACGCTGTCTATAATGAGCTGCTCCTTGCATCCTCGGCTGTTTTTCCTGCACCCTTTTTGTTTTTTGTCAGAATGTTTATGTGTGCTAGATGTTGTTCTATTCTCCTGGTAATTGTGGCTGTGATGATCTTATACAGGGTTGGAAGGCACGTAATAGGTCGATCATTTGACGGGTCCTTACTGTCTGAATTTTTAGATTTAAGGTATGTTATTCATTGGGTGAGAAAACTGCGGAGTGTGCTAGGTTTTAAAATAATTTCATTAATTTGGAGAGTGAGAGCTTCATGTGTGGAGGTAAACTGTTTGTACCAGAAGTTATGAATGTAATCTATTCCAGGACAGCTCCAGTTAAGCGTGTGATTGTTTCTGCAACTTCTTGTGTTGTCATTGCAAAGTCCTCTTGTTCCTCCAAGCACTTGTCTGTCTTCTTTCGCTTTAGTCCATGAAGCGCTATTAATTTGTAGTTTCGGTTCTGACCAAATACTTTTCCAGTATTCTGTGATCTCTTGTTTGGTCGGTGGTTCTATTACTCGTGCCTCCTCAATGCTCATGATTTTTCGGTAGAACTGTTTTTCGCTTCTTCGAAACAGGTTGTTAGCGTCCTTTCTTTCATTTGATTCTTTGTATCTTCGGAGTCTTGCGGCATACACGCATAATTTTTGCTTCAGAGTGTCAAGGATTTCTGTAAGCGTGTGATCAGGAGATGCAGATTTGATTTTTCTACACTTTGTGTGATACGTTTTGACTTGATGCCGTTCATGGATTGGGTAAGATGTCCCAATTCTTTTCTAATTTTGTTAATTTTGTTGTTGGTGTTTCTGTGTCTTGGCGGGCGTTTCTGATTGTTCTGTGTTATCGTGGTTATAGCTGCTGCATAGATCAATGTATCAATGTCCTCAATTGTGCACGCATTCGTTATGTACTCGGGAATTATGTGTTCGTTGATGGTCTTTAGGTTTTTTGTGTGTGCCGTTTGAAGATTACACGAGGAATAGGATTTCTTGTTGTAGGATCGGAGCTTGACCATTTGTTTAGATGTGACTTCATTTCTACTTTGATTGCTTGTGTGAGAGACGGTCTGAGGTGTAGCTGTGTGTATGGTGCTTTGGGCGAATGATTCACTTGTCCTGTGCGCTGTATGGTGCTTGTCATCTGTCGTGGGTTGTTGCTGGGAGCTTCGCCCCTACTGAGCATTCAGTGAGGTTGCAGATCCTCTTGCACAAAGTTGCGCTGGTTTGTATGTGGGATCGGTTCGGCTCGTTCCGTATGTAGTGGTTTTGCTCATACACTTATAATAGTTGTCGAAGTCCTTCATATCGTCGTCATGAAATAACGAAAATATCTGAAGTTCCGACCAGTTTGATATTATTATTATCATGACACGCATAAAATTAAGCAAAATCGAAAAATTCGAGACACAATTTTTTCTAAAATATGCGCGATTTATAATACGAAGGATAATCTTGGCAAACCAGCACAACGTTGACAAACTCCAGACATATAGCCGCATTCTTATACCTTTTTTAATTTTCAACCAATATCAATTCAAATGGTTTAAGACATTTGAAATGTACAAAGCAAATGGCCAGCAACTCCTAAAACTCCCATATGTCAAATTTAAATCTAATCGTAAAATTTTGACCCTCCTCCACACCGACGCCGCAATTTTGTATTTTTAATTTTGAAATTATAGTTCTATCAAAGTGTATAAAATTTTGCTTACACAGGTAATTAAGTTTAATTTAATAGAAATAACAAACGTTTCTATAGCAACTTGAAGGTTTTTGTTAAAAGGTAAAAAACCGTTCGGGTAGATATGACTATAGTTTGTAAAAATTGTATTAGCATCAATGCCAATTCGTTCTTTGGTCTCTGAATTCAAAAATTGTGTAACACCCCGTATATTACATTTGTAGTTTTTTTATTAAGGCAATCTTAACTAAGATAAAATTTCGTAAAAATTATTAATTAAATAAATACAGTAGTTAAAAATAATTTTCTTTTGGAAGTTCAGAAATGAATGAATTAAAAACCCGCCAAATTGGTTTTAGATAATGGTTCGTAGAATATCATAACATGCCCAAAATGAAACATAACTTAAAATTGCAGAAACTCGGGACTTACGAACTTTTGTAAAACTTTATATAACCCTAGATATTATGCGGAAGACCATTTTGATAAACAGAGGCAACGTTGACCAATTCTAGATATATAGAGCCTTTAAACATCGAAAACCGGATCCCTGTAACTTTTTTAGTTTTTAAAAAATTCGGCTTAAAATTTTGTAACAAGAACAATTGTTAAGTTTTACACATTTGAGTAATTTAACACTTAAACCATAGCAGTCCATAATATTTGAATTTTTTATTTTGTCTATTGTTGAGCGAACTTCTTTATATGTAACAGGTTTAAAAAATTAATACTTTTGTATACTTTTTGATAAGAAAATATTTTGTTTGTCTGTCGGATTTGGAAGCTGTGCCACTGTATAGTGCAGGACACGAAAGAAAACCGGACGGAGTCAATCGGTTTAGGAAGGTCGGCCAAGAAATCTCTTTAAACCAGTGGTGTCCCGTCATTCTTTAACTAATATGGGACTCCTTTTTGACTATACGCACTTCAGATAATTAAAAAATGTAACTATGCTATATGAATGAACCTTTATCTATATTTTTCTGTTTTTTTTTCGGGTACCACACTTTTATATATCTTTTGTGTTGCAAAAACGGCGGACTTTCGAATTTTAAAATTATTTAATTTTGATTTTTCTTGATCGATTTACCTATAAATTATGCAGTTCGACTTTGGGCTACTCGGGTAAGCCAAAAGTGGCCGTCTGTCTCGGTTTGTCATATTACTTTATACAGGGGCCGTCATTGTGAAGTACTATACGGGGCGTTTCCTAATTGCTTGCTGATGTTAAAGGGGGTGTTTTTATGTCCTAAAAGCCTTAACTTCTGAGATACAGGATGGTAAAGTTTAACAAGAAAACATTTTTTTTTTATCCCAATTCTGATGCTATTGTAGATAACTGCATGAAATTTGATACACGTCTTCTATGCTTTAAGGAGCATACAGATTTACCCAGGTTAATTACATATGCACGCCACCGGTAGAAATTTCAAAAATTGATTGTTAATAAAAAATGTCTTTTTGTGCATAAAAGACGTGTATCAAATTTCGCACAGTTACTTATCTATAATAGCATCAGAATTGGGATTTAAAAAAATGTTTTTTTAAAACCCTGTATCTCCAAAGTTAAGACTTTTAGGTTCATATTAAACTTTTTTCTTAAAAAGGTTCAATAATCACCCCCCTTTAACATTAGCACGCAATTAGGAAACGCCCTGTATAGCACTTCACAATGACGCCCCCTGTACAAAATATTTGGTCTCTCAATGAGCAATTTTCGTTTATTTTTTGATTGTAAAAGCCGATTTAAGGTTTTATACCAGTACGGAAAATCTATTTTGTTCTTTAAAGCACGAAGTAGCGATTTGCAGGTCGGAACCTTCTTCAAGTTTATATAAAAATCCTCTATTGTTCGTCGAGTTACTTGAAAATAACAATCTTCAATTTTATCTTCGTGTGATAATCGGGGTCTTTTTTACCAGGAGGTTTTAGAGGTGAATTGGAATAGTCAAACTATTATTTTCAGCTTCTCTAGTACAGGCCTCTATAACGCTCGCAATAACTTCACGTGCATTGCTTCGAATTGTTTTTCCTCTTTTGCTCGCCATCGTTACTTCGAAATAATAATCCAAACAATTCAACGCAACGCATTTATACAGAAACAAATGCTCGAAATGTATAGGCGCTACTGGAAATAGCTAGAACCTTCTAGCGGCAAATGCATGGAGACTCTAGGCACATCCCAATTACAAGTGGACCAGTGCGAAATTTACTAAATCCTCGATTAATTTTCTGTACCGCTTAGTGCGCTAGGCACTTTATAGGTGAAGCGGCAAACTCTTACAACAAATAAAATAACATAAAATTTATTTGCGTACTCAAATTTTACTTTTCCGCTTTCTTAAGACTATGAACCTTTATTTTAAGGACCGCCCGGTTTTCTTTCGTGTCCCGTACTTTAGAAGAAGCGACAATATCAAAATAGTCGTTTACATTTTCGATTGGTTTATCATTTTGGTTTTATTTTTATTTATTAGATTACCTTTTTTAATTTATGTCACTTCATCAAGATTTTGCAATGCTACTGGAATTTTGAAAAACCCTATTATTAAAATATAGTATTGCATTTTTAAAAGCTTCGCTATATATTTTTATAAAATTGATTTTTAATGCTGAATTATGAGGAGTTTTGTGGTTGCAATAATTTGCAATAAAAACTGTAATTTTTCCAGCATCTGATATAACCCGTTAGTAACCACGAATGTATGTTTTTATTTATTTGACTTTTTGCTTTATTTGGAAATATAATTTATTGAAATAGACTTTATAAAGTACTATCAAAATTTTTACATAGAGTTCATTGTAATAGTAATAAAGGCCTTGGTTTGATATAGGCCTAAATATCTTTTACAGACTCTTTTTTGTCCTACACACAGTGAGAGTCGCTGTTATAACGGAATTTCATTGTCAAGATCGGAGTTCATGCGAATGTTGTGCAAACAATTTTGTCCCCAGGTTTTTTGTGTAATCAATGACCTAAATTTATAAGACGAAATTAGACCCTTATACATCTATCGCTAGGGTCAAATTCGACGTTAAAATCGCCACAAATAGTAAATAATTTGTCACTTAAAACAGATTTTTCTAAAAAATACATAAAGATATTAAAATCACCCAAAGGTGTACAGTATACAATAATAAATAATATTACAATCTGGTAGTTCAGTGGCTCAAATTTTAAGTTCATTTTCAAATGACAACATGTCTATGGGTAACATTTTTATGATCCTAATAAAAGGACATTTTAATAACGAGAAAAGTTCCAGATAAAGGAAACTTACAGATTTTTTAAAAGTTATTACCAAACCACTATATTCATAAATGTATTATCTGTGTGTAGTGGATTTCTGCACGAGGGAAGTTGTGGCTAAAGTCGAATTTACCGATTTTTCTATTTTGTACTCAAATATTTTGCGGGAAGCCGTTTGGATTTAAATTTTGTCATATCGTTTGGTACGTGAAATATACTGTATATAATAATTAAGAGACTTATCAAAAAAGTCTCAAACCGTCCCAAACTTAAGGTGATATTAGAAGTAAGCTAAAGTTGTAGAAAGCTTTCTTTGGTTTTCTGATATCCACCTCAATAATCATAGTTTGGTTATTCAAGATTTTTTTTCATTAAAAACATATCTTTTTCAAATTCTAAAATTTTTGCACACACTGTAGACATTTTTAGTAACATATACATATACATAGAGATTTATTTAGCAAACGTATGAAGTCAAACAGACATCATTTGATATAAAGTAATAAAGCTACAGGATAAAATGTAAAGTAAATGAAAATGTTCATAAAAAAATCGTATCGCTTCCAAAAATTCACCAAATAGTTTTTTTATATTTAGTCTCCCGAAAAACTTTGCAAAATAAACTAAAAAATTTTTAACTTTTCCTCCGATTGCCACTAAAAACAAATTTGACAAGAAATACATCCTTTTTCAAAATCACCCGGTATAGCAAAAGTACAGGTACAAAATCTGCTAAACCTTTAGCGTATTCTATGAGAGAGTACCCTAATATCTTCAAAAGACTATTAAGATATCTCTCCTAGTTCCCGAGATATATATACATTTTAATGTTGCCTAAATTTGCTTTATACACTTAAGTTGGCCAGTAGTTTAGTTCCCTCTCTTTAACGTTAAATCCAATGACGTCAAAAAGAAATAGACCCCGCATTTCATTCATAAAAATGAAATAAATAGAATCAAACATCAATTTGTTGTTGTGTATGAGTGGAAAAAAGACGGACTGATTGCATAAAGAATAGTTTGCGGTGAAAATTGCAACGCTGTCAGATATCTTCGCGAGGCTTACCAGTGACGTAGCTCTTTTTGAGATAATGTATTATTTGCTATATTTTTTTGAGCCCAAATATTAGTATGGTGGATACGACAGTTTTTGTTCTAAGATGAACAGGAACGACTTCACATTGCAAAAGTGAGAGTTTTAATAATAACTTGAAAACAATTAATTTAGATATTATGTCGTGGAAAAGTCTGCACTAAATGGGAAACTTTTTTATTATCAATTTCTCGAAAAACTTTCTTCTTGATAAAACTTGTGTGTTTGTCGAAAAAATAGTTTTCACAATATTCAACTTTAAGTCAGATATACAGGGCATTCAAAAAATACGAAAAAGTGTATTTCAAAAATTAAAATTTTTGTTACTGCCGCGGCCGTAAAAAATCGTAAATAAGGGTTTAGTATTAGTTATGTCATATTAGTAATAGCTAAGGAAAGATTTAAGTAGAAAAATGTTTTTTTGCTGTTTGACCTTAAATATCTCCATAACTATAATATAAAAAAATTTTACTCAGTTTATATTTACGATTTTTTATGGCCCTTAAAACTACCGTCAGAAAAATTTTTTGAACATCCTGATCTAGTGATGAAGTTTATTACTATCAAAAATATTTTTTTGAACCACCAACTTTCATCTAGAAATCAACAATAAAAAAAGTAAATAAATGCATTAAAATGCAAGATGTTTAAAAATAAAATCATCGAAACTTTTTGGTGATTCTGAAGCATCCTGTGTAATATTTTACACTATATTTGAAACTTAATTTTGTTTTTATAAAAATTTAAATAACAAGGTTGAAAGTGGTGCTGCACTTTTCACCCGGACACGGTTTATAAAAATAAAACAAAGTTTAGTTTGGTATAATTTATTTATAAACGATTGACAATAACAAACAACTATTATTATCGACAAAACGAAAGTAACAGCATATTAATTTAATATTTCATTATTTATATAATAATTAAACTCGTCTATTACATATTTAATGATTTAGTGACAATTTTCAAAATCGCAAATTTAGAGGAAATTTTATATAGCTTTATATATATAAAACTTTAGGTTAGCAAGAAACTGATTTAATATAATTGTATCAATAATTATCTGTGACAAAAGACCAGGCACGTAGTCCCCCCGCGCGTTTTTACATAATTTAACTACGAAAGTAGAAATCCAATAACTGCTGATTAGCAGTTCCGTATTGGCTCTGCTTATTACAGCTATTTTTTAACTCGAACCTCAGGAAAAACAGGGAGCAGGCTATTTTTTGAAATTCTAACTTTTTGACGGGTTTTTTAACAAGCCCAAGTTTACACTGTTAGACATTCTGCGATTGCAAAGAAGTTTCGCAAATATGTAAATGTAAAAAATTAAGAAAGGCTACCCTAAACAAAGACGCATCTAATGATTTTTTCGTAAGTACGACAGTTTCTGACATAAATCGATAGGAAAATAAATTTCATTTTTCTTCCACAAAAATTTCCTGTCATAAGCAAAATTGCGAATGCGTGCCGAAAATTTCTCTTCGTGATCCATTTTCACACAATTTTGAAGTTCTTATGTTTACGTATACAACACGATTTAAGGAATAAGAAAATTATTGAATTTACCTTTGGGGATTGAAAAAAATTACCTCCAAAAAATATTCGATTTTGACAGTGAGGAATATTTAGAATTCTCAAAAAAAAACTTTTAAGCAAAAGCTCATTAAAAGTAGTTTTAGAATTTCGAGAAAGTACTAAAAAGAAAGATGAATACATTTATGCTTAAAGAAATCCAGATTTTTAATGTAGCAATATGGTGCCAGACCCTCTATGGAAGATAACACCACATTAACCTCGATATTAACAAAGTGACTAAGCACTTATTTATTAAAATACCATTAAATATATAAAACCTAAAAATATTAAGCAAAAGTCGCCAACGTCCTATTTGCTCAAGATATACCTATAATTTTTTACATTTTCATAATTGCTCTACCTGCAATGTTTTAATAGATATTGGCAAATAACTAGTTTTTTGCAACTTTTTTTCATATTTTGTTGCACTTGCAGGGGGATTAGCAACAAGTGAAAAAAAAGCATTCTTCTTAATAATTTGTTTGTCATTGAATTGGTTTTGACAGGGTTGGATCCCTCTAGAACTGAAATCCTGGCTAAGTGCCTGCAAAAGACATATTTATGTAATGGTTCATGTGGCAATATTTATTATTAGCAATAGGCTTAGTCATTAAAGAAAAAACACTTCCATGACAAAATACAAACAATAACAGGGTGAGTTTTTATTACTATTGTTACTAAAGATGAAGATAAAACTAAATTTTGTTACATGGACCCACTTTGTGTTTTGATGTCTATACCAAGAGTATAATGCTTTTTTAATACCTTTTTTTATCAGCTTATCACCGACTTCATAGGAAATATGTAATAAAATATAATTTATCACTTTTTAATGCAACCTATTTTTTGAAATCGAGTTTGTTTTTCAAAACATTTTGATTTCAACCTTTTTCCAACACATTTTAGTTCTATTTACACGAAGTTAGGTAAAAATTTGGGTCCACTACTTTTAAAAGTTTGCCAGGCTCGCGGCAAGCAATACATATTATATAAAAATACACCACCTTTACATATATTGGATCTATTCATATTTACAGAAAATCAGCAATACACATATTAATATGAATACAAAATTGAACTTCGTGTCCCTACAAACCACAAAAACCATATTATGAAAAACAATATCTTTACAGTATTTATCCCTCAATTCACCCCCTTTTTTCCACCACCTTCCCCGCTATACATTTCACTTATTGACAATATAAATATTTTGTGCCAAGATGTTTAATATTTTTAACATTCATTATAATATATTATATTATTATTTATATTACCGAAACCACCTGATAAAAACAGATTATCCCTAGTTGGGATAATGTACCTCAGGATGGTATTTATTTACTTTTTTGATTACTTACTTTTAAAAACCAAGTTTTTAGGCAATAAATTAAAGCGTTTCAAATTCATTAAAGAAAATCTATAGTACATGAAAAATTGAAAAGTAACGCTATTGCGCTATTTTCATTTTTTGTATATGCTTGCTATATGAGAACTCCGACACTACCCTAAATATTCCTTGAAAATTTCATCCAAAATGCAAACCATCCTGGAGTAATTAATGACAACATAAAACAGTGGGTCTTACAGCTTACACAATTAAAATTTAGTACCTATGCTTTACCAAATAGTGTATTTATGTTGTTTATTAACCCCTCAAAAAAGGTGGTTTGATAAATTTTAGAGGAATATTTGAGACTTTTCTCAAATATATAAATTAGCAAAACGCTATACTCCGTTTAAAATCAGTGTCTTCAACTTTATAGATAAGTTGAAGTTATAAAAAATTAATTTAAGCCTAACGGAAATGTGCTATACAAAAACAATACTTCATTTGCAAATATAGACGCTATTAAACGGTGATTTTACCCTTCAACTACAGCACTGGTATGACATAACCTTACTTACCTTCGAAAACAAACTTCTGGGTTTAAATCGTTTCTTTTTCTGCAAATAAAGCAAGTTCGCACCATTTTCTTAAAGTTTTTTAAACAGATTCTTGAAAATAGCCACACAAAACACTTGGATTTCTGAAAAACGCTTATTTCACCAACTAGAACAATTACAACGCCGCGCATCAAATAGGTCGAAATAATGAATGACTACGACCGTCTTCGGCGTCTTCCGAATGATCCCGAAAGAAATCTGTAGTATACTCGAAAGAGGTAGAATTCCGACGTTGCCGATTATTCTGGGCTTTATTTCTTGAAATAAGGAATAATTACAGAAGATTTAAATTACATTTAAACAGATTCGGTTTGAGTTATTTATAATAAGCTATTTAATTATCAGTTTTAAAATATTCTGTACGGAAATTTATACTGGGAATTTCTGGAATTCCTTGTTTATTTAGGTAATAGTATAAAAAATGATATCCGTTATAATCTGGCCACAGTAACGGTTTTGGCAAACCAGGGTTAATGTTGGATTCCTCCAAAATGTAAACAACTGGGTCTATGTTATTTCCATGTCGTTGGTTAAATCTATCTATAAGGCGGATAAGTACACTGGTATCCTGTTATTGTAGAGCCAGGGCCGTTCCTAGCCCCTCGGCCGCCTTTGTGCAGAAATAAAACGGCCGCCCTTTTATAACAAAAAAAAAAAAACAATATTTATTGAACAAAAAAATATATTTAAGTTCCTACGTATACATTAACAAGTAACATTGTATCATAACAATCGTAACATAAGGTAATAATCTATTAAACGAAACAATAAACCACATAAAACAAAATACAAATGTTTAAACTATTAATTATTTAAATATCAAATAATATAAAAGCCAAACAAACAAAAATTGGTATCTTTTATATTGTATCTAAGTATAAAACTAAGCAAGTCCCAATAAAAAAACAACCTCTTCATTTCAAAAATATTTTTCTGGCTTTTGTACTTGCGAACTCGTCTATTATTTTATTATGGTCTAAATTTTCACAAATTTCATTTTCAATGGCAATTATACCTAAATTTGTAAGCCTTTCCTGTGACATAGAAGATCTTAAATAGTTTTTTATTATTTTTATTTTTGAGAATGACCGTTCATCAGATGCAACCGTTACTGGTATTGTTAAAAAAATTCTCAAGCTTATACATAAATTAGGAAAAGATGAGACCAAATTATTACTATAAATAAATTTTAGAATCTCAATAGGTTTGATTTGATCTGTTAGAGATTTAAATGTAACAATTTCTTCAAATAGTTCTACGTCACTTATATCCCTCGATTCGTCTTCGGTTAATGCGATTTCAAGTTCAACGCATCAAACCGTGTTAAAAAGTTAAAAATATTACTGCAATACGAAAGAGAATTAAACCTTTCTTCTACTGATATTCTAGCTCGGGCAATAACAGTATAATAAAAATTTATTTTAAATTTCTCTCGTTCGTTAGTTAATACATTGTCTGCACTTTCATAACTAAATTGGGATTTTTTCCGCCTTATACGAACTTCTGGAAAATCTGGTTCCACATCAATTTCATTTGCTAAATTGGATGAAATTTCTATGTAAGTGTTAAAACTTTGGTCCGATCGCATTTCGTTAATAAAGTTAAGTACATGTTTTAATGATGTGACACACTGAGTCAGATCAATATTAATTTTTTGCAATAATTTACTGACTACGTCAATTTTAACTAATAACTCGTACCATATGACTAAGCTACAGATAAAAGTAAATGATTTTATTTTTTCTAATAATGAATTGGCACTTAGTTTTGTTTTTGAGTCTCTTGTAACATCTTCTGAAAGCTCAACCAAAGCTTTACAAATATTTCCTAGTTGATTCCGAAGTGGTCTAAGCGCTTTAACTCTGCTTTCCCATCGGGTGTCACTTACCGATGTAAGATTTAAATTACTAACATTTTTTTTTTTTTAAACATCCCAACGAAAAGGAGAAGAAGAAAAGAATACATACAGTTCCTGCACGATGTTAAAAAAATTTATTGTTTCGTGGGAGATTTTAGCGGAATCGTTTATTACTAGATTTAGTGTGTGAGCGGTGCAAGGAACAAATATAGTCCTGGAATTAACATTTTTTACCCTTTATTGAAGTCCGATATGTTTTCCGGACATATTGGCCCCATTATCATAGCCCTGACCTCTTATATCCCTAATATCTAATTCAAACTTAGGCAAAATATCATTAACCAATAGGTTAAAAATCCCTTCCCCAGTTGTATATAAAATAGGAAAAAAACCCAAAAAACACTCTTTTATGACAACATTTTCTTCATTACAGTCTACATATCTGACTACAAATGTAATTTGCTCTGTATGACTTGCATCTGGAGTAGAATCTAAAATTATGGAAAAATATTTGGATTTTTTTAAGAGTGTCGTAAAATGATGGCAAATATTTTTTGCTAGCAAAGTAATTATTTCGTTTTGAAAATGAATTCCCAAATAGTGAGTTATTTTACTTTTTGATTCTTGGGTCTTTGTAATTTTTTTTAGATGATCGGATAACACTGGGTCAAATTTTGCCACCATTTCAACAGCTTTTAAAAAATTGCCATTATTTTGTTCGTATAAGACGGAACTTTTTCCACGAAATGCCAATGATTGTCCAGCTAAAAATTGAATAATTGCAATAATTCTTTTTAAGATAGAGCGCCAGCGTTCCCTTTCAAGTTCAAAATAATTTTGCCGTTCTTTGTCAATAGTTAATTTTTTATTTAATGACATTTTTAACTCAACCCATTTTTGATTAGCTTGCAAGTGATGTACAGAAGATTCATGCTTGGATAAAATATATGAAAGATGTCGCCAATCAGAATACCCCATTTTGCTATTTAACTTAAACACTTCCTTACAAAATATTTTACAACAAAGACAAAAAATGCTATTTGCTCTACAAGAGTATACCAACCAAGCTCTTTTAATTTTTTCACCATTTGGCAAAATTCGAAAATATTGAGTTGAAGAAAATTTCCTTCCCGATTCATCAGAAGGAAATTTTTTTTCTATATGCTGAAAATCGTTTTGTACTATTTGCTCAATAACTTGATTTTGTAAAATATCCGGCCAGGTGAATGGGTCGCTGACATCAAAATCATCATTAGTTTCAGGGATAACTTCGTTTAAGTTAGGATTATCATCGGTTAAGAGCATCTTTTCTTCATTATCTATTTCTGTATTTGATTCAGGGTGTTTTTTTTTCTTCAGGGTCGCTTACTTTATGTGCATCCTTTACATTTTCATCCTCAATTGTATCTGTACCCTGTGACGATGTTGATGCAACTAAATATTTTTGCAAAGATCCACTTAATTTTTTTTTGTTTTCTTTCTTTTCTAATTTTCTTTTTTCATATTGAGCTCCAAATAAACGTTTTGTTTTTCTATCGGACATCTGGAAATAAAATTGAAAGGTAATTAAAGTTAGAAAATTTAGTTTATGTAATAGTTCTGAATCTGCGACAATATAATTTTATAGTATCCCGAATTAAGTTCGCACCAAATGGAATTTTTTATAAATAATAAGTAAAATTGTAATCTAGCATCAGATTTTGTTTTTAAAATGACCCAAAAAATAAATATAATTATTATATTTTTATTAGATAAGTAAATTAGTAAAACTACTTTATACATTTTTTAAAACATGAAATATAGAAAATTAATCTAGACATAAAATTAACAATAAACCACTTTTTGATCTCAAGCTAAAAAAAATTTTTTTTCACATGTTTAATATTAAATACAAAAGGTAAGATGCGGATTTGGATGGTAATATTAAGTAAAGTAATATCTATCCGAAGAACTTACCTTTTTAAATTACGAAAATTTGTTTCTTTTGAAATTTCATTTTTGCAAAATGTAGAAAAAAATAACTAAACAACAAACACTTTATATCACTGTTAAACTCTCGCTAGTTAATCGAATACTAAAAAGAAAAACAAAACATTTAAAAACTGCCCCATTCTACAGTATATAGAGCTATATAAAACTATATACTGTACACATACCAATTATGAAGTATAAACAAACATTTTTGCATTGAAAGGCGGCCGCCCTTATCTATCATTTTTATTGCTTTTCCAAGGAACGCTGCTATAAATAGTTCTATTGTAATTTCGGCAACTCATGCACAGCAAACAAAGAAATGACCGGTAATAAATTTCTTATGAATGTTTTATCTTAAAAGCCTAACAAAATGTAATTTAATTTTTCTTTATTTTGAAAACAAAAATATAGGTATATTTTTGTAATCAAATGGCTAATTTTGTGTTTTTGGCGGGCGGCCGGCGGCCGCCCCCAAAATTTCGCCGCCGTTGTGCCGGCACACCGTGCACACCCCTAAAAACGGCCCTGTGTAGAGCTTATCATCGGGGTAAAGGCAGGCATATTGTCGCCATATACCACTGGCATACTATGTTGATAAACAACACTATCATATTCTTCACTGCTATGTTCATGTAAATCGAATTTTCTTTTAAACACCTTATTAATTTTGTTGTCAATATGTTTTTTTCTAAAATACTTTGGTAAAGCTGATGTTCGTCGTCTTTCATTTTCCCAAAATATCACAATTTCCATAAGTAAACTTAATTTCTAGTTGCTCGAGAATCACAATCAGTCTGCACAATTCGTCATATCATTTGAAGTATATTTCATCCGCTCATGGTTTTATTTGCAAGCTACGGTTCTTTATCCCACTTCTGATGTTAAAATAAAAATTTACTCAATTTGGTGTGGTTTACGACCGGAAACTTCATAATTAACTGACTTCTCCCTCTCCGGACTTTCCCATCCATCTGTACTGTAGCATACCCTTATGTTCTAAACACATTCATACAAGTATCACATTACATACTAAACTACATACTAAACGGCTTAAGTAATTTACTTAATAATTATACTCAGATACTATTAGATTTAATATTCAGTAAAGATATTTTGGCAGATATTGGAATAAAAAACGATTTTTGCATTTTTTTTATCATTTACAGAGGGTGTAGAAATGTAAACTAAACTCCCTGGTTCAAAAGAGCTTTTAAAGCAGTGGCGGACTAAGAGTACTTGAGGCCAGAGGCGGTATTTCACTTTAAGCCCTACCTCCCCCCTTTTTTAATGAGCCAAGTGAAATATTAAAAAAATTATTACTAAAAAACTTGTGCAAAAATCTTATATATTATTGTATATCAATTCAACACAGTATTGTTCAGAAGATATGCACAATTATTCAGTAAATATATATAACTAATTCTGACCAATCATGTGAACATTTCCGGCACAAAATTGTTCCAAGTACATATCCACATTTGTGCACTAAATCTACACAATTGTGCAGAATTTATGCACAATTTTTTAGAGTGTGGAGAGCTATCTCTGCAAGTGTCAATAGCGCGCTGTAGTTCCCTAATTGAGAAAGGTAGATTATAAGGTCGTTGTATATATTGTGAGCCCAGGAAGTTACAGGTATGAGTAAAGAGTTTTCTCAATAGGTATTGAATAAGGATAAAATGTATTCTCTATACTTTCTTGAGAGTATTTTGGGGTTTTCCATTTCAATACCCGAAAAATTTCTTTAATGTTTGCTCTGAGGCGTTCCATTGTATAACAGATTTTAGGGCTTGGTGCTTTTTGAGATTACATGTTTATATATTTTTTAAAATTTATTCCAAACTGGGCTTTCCAGACCGGCGAGCCGTCCCCGCCACTCCTCTTTAGTCCGCCACAGTCTCAAAGAGCTACAATTAAAAGAAAATAGTCCTTCTTAAATTTTCTGAGGATTGACCCCCAGTGACTATTATTACAGGACATATTTCGTATTTTAGATGACAACTATGTTGTAGACTAAGAAATTATTGCGGAATGATTCACAGCAATAAAGAAAACCATAACTTGCCAAATAAATCTGACAAAATTAAAACAGAAAAATGTGGATACCCGTCGCGTCTCGTCTGACGCCTAGGAGCCACAAGCGCATCCGGGGGGTGACGGGAGGGGTAAATTCTAAACGAAAATAAACACTCGACCTCTGCGGATAACTGATATAAAACAACCTAAACACGGCTGGAGCGTCTCTCCGGCTCTTTTAGCTATTTATTTATAAACTCGGCAGCATAAGGTACACAAAGAGAACACTAAAAGTCTCTTAGTTTGAAAATAAACACTTAAACGGTGTTCTAAATGATGTTCCGAATTTTTGATGGATCGACAAATGATGAAGAGTCATTTATATTACATGCTTTCTGTGTGGGCTAAAACCTAGAACTAAGAATGTTTATATATAATACAATTTACCATATTTCAATTAAGACACAATAAGGCGCAATACACTATTTTACAAAATTAAATAAAAATCAATTTTTCTGCGAGTAGTACATATAGCCTACATTATCTAGATATTTTGGTTAAATAAAAGAATCTATTACTACTGATGGGCTTCAACCGATTGTGTTAAAGTAAAAAATCGGCAAATTTCTTTTATTTTTTCTTAGGGCTTCTGAAGTGCAACAAAATTTAAGTTCCACTCATAGTTATTTATTAACACATATACTTATACTGTCTTTTCAATTATTTTTATCTAGCGCCCTTTTGTTCCACCATATTGGATTCGTACCAATATTTTAGCAGATCCACCTACGCCACAGTCGCCACATTTTATTGAATAATTAGTTTTTACACCGATCGCGGTTTGTTCCTCTTTTTTAAATTTGTACTAAAATTTTACCAGTTTATCTCTATATCACACTTAAGTATTGCTTATTGCACAAAATTGGAAATAAATCTAATAAGTAGTTTTTTCAGGCTGATGTTTTAACCATTTTATTAGACCGCCATCTTAGATTTATATCAAAATGTTACCAGTTCATTTCTATGTTACACTTGAATTTTGGGCTAATTTGGATAATCAGCTTTTTTAGTGATAATTTTATAACATTTTACCAGGCCGCCATTTTATTTCATCGTATTGGATATTAACCAAAATGATACCATGTCATCCCCATTAAAAGTTTAATTTTCGACCAAAATTTGAAATGATCCGGGAAAGTAGTTTTTTATATTTGCCTCAAATTGACAGACAGGCACACAGACCAACGGAATTGATGTTTTTGGGCAAGTAGAAACGCTAAAACTTGAAGATAAGTTAAACCTCGAGAGGGGTTTTTTACGAGTACAAATATTTTGTTTAGACTCAATTTTGTTCCGCCATCTTGAATTCATACCACAGTTTTATCAGCTCATCTGTATGTCACACTTAATTCTTGCACAAAATTTGAACTCCATCTAATAAATAGTTTTTCAGGCTCATTTTTTTTAATACCTTATTAAGTTCCAATTTTTACGTAATACTTGATGTTTGTGCAAAATTTTGGGTAAATTAGTAAAGTAGTTTTTTAGTAATAATTTTTTTAACATTTCGCTAGGCCGCCATTTTATTTCGCTATATTGAATTCATTTTACCTGTTCATCTCTATACCACACTTAATTTATGCACAAAGTTTGAAATCAAGCTAATAAGTAGTTTTTGAAGGTTAATTTTTTTAAATATTTATTAAGCCGCCATTTTATTTCTACATTTTGTATTCGTACTAAAATTTTACCAGTTGATTTCTACGTAATACTTGATATTTGTAAAAATGTTGAGTTAAATTAGTGAAGTAGTTTTTTGGTAATATTTTTTAAAATATTTTACTAGGTCGCCATTTTGTTTAGCGATCTTGGATGTGTACCAAAATTTTACCAAAGATTTCTGCGTAATACTTGATTTTTGTACTAAATTTCAGATAAATTGGATAAGTAGATTTTTGGTATTAATTTTTTTAACCTTTCACTAGGCCGCCATTTTGTGCCGCCATATTAGAATTGAGAAAATATGTTCTTTAGCATTTAGGGACCCTAAAATGTGAAGATCTGTAAAATCCTGGGAGGGTGATTTTTTTCAGGATTACAATGCTTCCCTTTTACGAGGGGAATAAAAAGGTGAAATAAAAACAAATCCATCTAACTGTATATAGACCATTGCATTGCTGCCACTAGGTGGTAGAAACAGGGGTTGGAAGAATGAAAAGGCAATTTTCACCCCTTTGATTTCCGATTTTCAAACTTTCACCCATTTAACCACTCTTTCCAGCATCTAGAGGGCACATATCTTTGAATTAAGAGGCTTGAGGAACCATGATTAAAGGCCAAGAGTAGAGAATTTGGATGATTTACGTGAGTAATTTAAAAACAGGGTAAATAAGCTAAAATTAACCCAGTTGAAGAACAGTGGATATATCAATTTCAGCTTAAAAATGGTATCCAGCATCCTTGAAAACATGGGAGTAGAGAATTTAGAGTAATTTGCATGAATGGTTCGAAAACAGGGTAAATAAGTTAAAATTAACTCCCAATAGGGGTGAAGGGGTTTGATATTTCAATTTCGTATTCAGCATCCATAAAAACCTCTGAGTAGAAAATTTTGAATTATTTTTTTCACTTAATGTTTTAGCAATAAACGCAAAAAACTATTTGTGCTTAAGAATATGTGAATTTTGACGAAAACAAAAATACTAGGTGTTAATTTTTATTAGCTTTTAAGTGTGATCCATAATTAGGTCTGTGCTTCAAATGAATGAACGCGAAAACATTTATTACTTCCTAAAATAAGGATAAAAATATTTTCGTAAGTTATATATAATGCAGAAATCGTAATTAGAGTTTGACTATACATATTTAACACCTACACTTTTATTTTGTTTACAACGCAGCATAAAAATTTACAATTAAATGATTTTAGAGCCATTAGCCAACCTTTTAGCATTGTTAAATTTAATATTAAGAATAACATTTGTGCGAAATTTTCTATTTTTCCCTCAGCAAAATTTTTGGGTGAACCGTTAGGGCAACTAACGAAATACAGCTTCCAGAATAACTTTAGAATACATTTCAAAATCGGTAAACTGGCGTGTTTCAAATCTGTGCGTATTTTAAATTTCTATTTCGACGAGCCAAATTATGACTTTAACGATGGTATATGGCTTTAATTACGGTTTAATCAACGAACCTAGGCTTAAATAACGTTAACGGGACAGATTCACCTAACCGTATAATTATTGTAAAAAAATCCTTGTTTTAATATAGATACGCTTTTTTACATCACCCCAATAGAACGCCTAATATTATAAATTTTGTCAAGAAAAACGAAAAAAAGTCATCCCTTGAACCATGATTCGCACTCGCATACATTCAATGAAAGTCGAGACCCTACCACTCAGCCAGGAAGTTCACATCAATAATTCAATGAAACTTTTTTAGATATACCAACATTCAGCAAAACGCGCCTTTGTCCTCGATCAAACAGTCGGCAAAAGGATAGCACGATCAGTCGAAACGCGCTGGTATACCCGTTCCAAAATCTTAAAATTAGTTGCCACTGTATGGGACAAGTTAATATTAGTGTTTCAAACCATAATTGAAGACAAAACGTCCGGTTCAGAATCAGTAAACATGTCAAAAGGATTTCTAAAACATTTTCAAAGCTTTGACTTTGTTATTTTGACTAAGATCTATCACAAAATTTTTACGTGCACAGATTTACTTTTCCAAATTTTGCAAACTAAAATTCTAGATATAAACTACTGCTCTAATCAGATCAAAATCACTGCCCAACGAATTTCTGAATTAAGAAATGAAGAAAAATTTAAAGAGTTTTTTAATTGGGCAAAAAGCAAAACTGATGAATTACCAAGAAAACGGGACAAAATCACAACTAATTAGAAATATTTTCCTATAAAATGTGTTACGACATTTTAGATTGTACTTCCCTTCAGTTAAGTACTCGTTTTAGTAACCTCCACGATTTAAATTTTTTTTCATTAGTAGATTCTTCAAAATTTACTGAATATGTTAAAAAATCATTTAACCGTTTATTAAAAATTTATGCAAGTGTTTTTGAAAGAGATCGGCTAAAAAACAAACTTAGTGTTTTGTACAGGTACCCACAATTTTGTAAGTTAAGTGTTCAACAAATATTAGAAATATTATACAAGGATTTTAAAATTATCTTTTCAGAAACCTACAAACACAAACTGTTTTGCCTAGTTTTAACCATTCCTGCAACAACTATGTCGGTAGAAAGAGATTTTTCGTGTCTTAAGCCCATTAAAACATATATAAGAAATACGATCACACAAGAACGTCTAACGGGTTTGTCTAATACCATAAATAAATTTGCAAATTTAAGAAACGAATAGACTTAATATACAAAAAGTAAAAAATGTTTGGGTTTATTTATTATTTTGCTTAAACTTAATTATTTTAACCTATTTTCCTATTACCTTAATTTATAAAAAATAAAGCTACGACGCGACGCGGCATACTTTTTGCTAATAGATACCTAATAGACTTTCAAATTCAACACTTACGATTATATTTATCGGGACACTTTTTTACATTTATTCGACTTTCGTAACCCTATATGTTTTTGGTTTAAAATTTCGTTTTCCTTTCAAAAAATCGAATGAGACGCAACTAAGGGCTCAGTTCACGACTGGCAGCCTGGTTTGAACCGGAAGCCCTTAAACGAAATTAAATTTAAAAACCCATTTATATAAATTAAGGCAAAAGTGTAATCCTGTGGTGGGTGATATAAAAAGCAATTAAGTTTTTACAAAATGGTGAAGGCGCAAAACAAATTCACCCAGAATTTTTCACCTACATGGTATTTTTTTTTTTTTTTGGCCTCACTTGCTTTGGGTGCCACGAGCCGCCACTCGAGGAAAGCAAATATAAAGTTAAAAGTTACAATAGAACTAGCTTATATTCCAAAAAATAGCATACATTTCATAAGGTGCGCCATCTCGTCCTTAGTAGGTTCACTGAGCTCAGTATATTTAAATAATGAATGAAGGCAAACTCAACACTCAAACATACTTTCAGATCTCTCTACCAAAAATAGTGACCTATGAAATACAGCTCCAATAGACGTAACTGGCGCCATCTTACACGGCAGATACCAACTAATAAACCTATCCTAAAATATCTGTCACATATTCGAGCGGTTTAACGTGCATTTCAATTTTAAGTCAATAGAGGGCAACGTAATTATTCTACAGTACCCTGCACATAAATGGGAATATTTGAACATCGGCTTTAAAGAAAGCTATGGTTTGAACATTGGTTTGAATCATCTATAAATGTAGGGCCATTCAATTACAGCCTGAAAGGTGTCAGCACAGTTTAGTTTTTGTGCTACATAAACAAGACATAAGTATGTTTTTCAAAGTATAGATGCTTTATTATTATTTTACAGAAAACAGCATGTTCCTATAAATTTTCCATGGAATAATCTTATATTTGGACCACAAATCTAGAATGATGTTATCTAATTTAACGTTATGTTAAACTTTTTTCATCTCCCATTGTTTCCCGCTGTTTTTGTTTACCTTTGATTGAAGATTTTTAGTTACTTTAAATTTATTAATTAATAATTCATTCAAAAATAGCAGTGGGTTTTATGAGAAAAAATATATTAATTTTTAGTTCCCTCGTAAAAGAGAAGCATTGTATCGTGAAAAAAATCACCCTCCGAGATTTTTTCGAATCTTAACGTTTCAGTGTGCCTAGATGCCGGAAAACATGTTTTCTCAATTCCATCGGTCTGTCGGCCTATGTGTTCGCGTCCTAGCCAAAAAAACTACTTATTCGATTAACTTCAAATTTTGGTCAAAATTTGAGGGTCATCACCATCATTTTGTTTGGAAAAATGGGTTAAAAGGTTTTTTCCGTAGCATAGTTTATTTTTCTCTTGCATCTTCCGTTTTTTAGTTAAGTAATAAACATGAGTTTTTTTCTAATTTAGCACCTTGTATTCTTTTGACCAATTTAATTGGACACTATCTGGGCTTACAAAAACGTAAGGGCGCGCTTATTTTGAAGTTATGGATCATAAAAGTTTGAGAAATAGTGAAAAGTGTAAGCGATATTTTTTAAGGGGTTTAAAAAAAAGAGTAAAAAAAAATCATATTTTGTTTACGCAAAACCGATAATAGTCACACTGAAAACAGAAATAGGTGGGGAATATATTCTAACATTGAAAAAGCATAGAAGTCATTGATGTAGCTACTTAATCTTTCTCGACTATACATATTTAAAATAAAATTGAGGTGATATTCCAAAAAACGGCGAAACTTCTGTTATTTAATTTTTTATATCAAAACCATGTTCGTCTCCAAAGTAGCACAAATTAGCTTTTTTGCCTAACAGTTATCCATAAAAAACACATAAAAACCAGAGATTCGTCAAATTTTGGCAAATGATTCTTGGATTGTTTTCTAGCCATGAAAGCTCCCTTCAAATTAGACTTTTTGGCTCCAAAAGTAACAGTTTTTAATGTAGATAGGCTATAGCATAATTACTTGTCCAAGAAATGTCTTTTATAGGATAATTAAACTTTTTTTTGTAATATTGGATGGCCAAAAAGTAGAAATATCTGTCAATTTTATTGCCACAATATAATCACATATATTCTAGTAAGTATTGAAGTTAAATTATCGTAGCATAGCTGTTTAAAATTCCAAAATATGGCATTTTTAATCAATAGAAATCGAGGTCAGAATATAATCAATAAGTAGACATTTTTCCCAAATGCCAACCAAACATATTTTAGCAAGTATGTAAGTTTAATTATAGTAATAATAGGTATATAAGAATGCCAGATTGTGACATTTTAAGTCAACAAAAATTGAGAGGAAAAAATATGCATTTTATTATCACATTTTTGTTTCAAAATTGAACTAAAATTGGATAGTTTTATTTCGCTTATTTTTGCTTTAATATTGCCAAAAAATGACACATTTTCAAATTTACGTTTATAACCTATAAAATTATACTTAACCAAACTGAAGATTTATTTATAAAAACGAAATATAAATTATTTACCATACAACATGTCTAATAAAAAGATTAAATATTTCACCACATATTATAGAAAAACGCCGACTTGGGGTAACCGTCGTTTAATTTTGTTACGCTGGCTCCTGTGTCTTAAATTAGCCATTTTTTAGCGAGTACTAAAAAAATGTTAGTAAATGTTGCTACATTTGAAAACTATTGCTATTTTAAATATTTGCTTACAAGATGGCCAATTTCAAGGAATATTTGCTAAAAAAATAACCCGAAGCTTTTTATGATCCGCCATGATTGAAGTTAAAATTAAACTAATTTCCTAACAACCATTACTTGACTACTTTAAACAAACATATTCTTTCTACCTATAAAAACGTATTTTCATGCTTGTTTTTTTCCGTTAGGGACTCTTTAATGAATTTTCTTAGTAAATTACATCTCAAAAAAAAATTGTGGAAAACGAAATTTTTAGTTTCAAGAAGGGGCGCGTGTTTTATGTGCCTATCTTAGATTATTTTAACAGTAAGTTCCTACGCAAGTGTTTTTTGTCCCCACCAACCGTCAGATGAATCTTTTACACAATAAGTCTTAGTGTACGTATTTCTACGAAACCATGATTTGTTATGTTTGCATTTCCTCTTGGCTCATAAATTCTTACACTGATTGGCTCTGTTAATACTATTTCTACATAATTTGAAACAATTGATGATTTATCATATAAATGAAGAAAAGGCAATGAGAAATTATTTAGGTAAATTTCGGAAAAAATTTAAAAAATTTCTGCTAAAAAACAAATCAGAATTCAGCTAAAAACGGTCGATTTTAAAGTCAAAAAGTAGCTAATAAACCCAACCATAAAATCAAAAGAGTGGGTCGTCCAATTGGCCATTTTTACCCCATTATGGCCAAATTATTATTCCCCACTTTAGTCATATTTCCGTCTTTATACTATAATAGAACTGTTATTTTGGCTAACAATTTTAGCTAATTAGCCAGAGATATTAGCAAATATCACAGCATTTTAGCCTATGTATGATTATATGTGCTACTTGGGCTGGTATACAGAGTAGACCAAAAAAGGAGTAGGCACTTTGGCAGGTTTCCTGTTAACAGGTTCAGTAAAGCAGGAGAAGTGATAACTTTGAACTACTTAAAATGTTTATATACGAGTTTCATCGTTCTATGTAACTTTAAGTGTCGTAATTTATTAAAAAAATATATATTTTTTGACAGCTGGCATAGATATTAATCAAATCGTATATAGCCGAAACATAAAAACTTAAATTATCAATATTATCTTATAAGTGTCAGAGCTTGAGCCCCCCCAAAAGTCGATGTCTAGTTGCGCCACTGTATAGAGATGAACTGGTAAAACTATGGTACGAATTCGAGATGGCGAAACAAAATATAACAGCCAAATGAAATGTTTGCAATCATGAAAACAATTCTCGGTTTCACATATCTTTGTTTTTCATTCTGTAGATGCCAATAAATATGTTTTCTCAATTCACTTGGTCTATCTGTCTGTCTGTCAGTTTGCATTGTAGCTAAAAGCTACTTACCTGATTGACTTCAAATTTTGGTCAAAAATTAAAGGTTATGTGGGGAACCTGGTAACATTTTGGTAAAAATCTAACATGGCGGAAGAAAATGGTGGCCTCGCGAAATGTGAAAAAAAATTTACCAATCAAGAAATTATTCAATTTACCCCAAAAATCAACTGTTACATAGGAATCAACCTGTAATATTTTGGTACGTATCCAAAACAGTAAAACAAAATGGTGGCCAAATTAAATGTCCAAAAAAATCTAAAAAGTAAAAAATCTTCTTATTCAATTGACATGACAGCAAAATTGAATGTGATACAAGGATTAACTGGTACGAATGACGGTTCAACATGGCGGTCCTAAAAAAATCAGTGTAAAAACTACTTATTCAATTTATTTTCAATCACGCCCAAAAATTAAGTGTTGTATAGGTGGAAACGGGTAAAATACTGGTACGAATCTAATATGGTAGAGCAAAATGGCGCCCAACAAAAATGTTTAAATGACAGTATACTAAATAACTATGTGCAGAACCAAATTGGGTTACATTTTACAATTCCTAACAAAAAGAAAGATTCATAACGGGGGAAGTTCCGATTTTTTAAGATGCAAACGTAAAAGTTTTTCCCTCTCTGCAATATTTTGGCGGATATTGTCAGAAACCGAACTTTTGTTTAGATTTATTTTCACTAGGAGAGGGTCCAGGACTGTAAACTTTGCAATTAAAAAAAAAATGGCGTTCTTCCTAATTTTTAAAATGAAAAACTGTAAAGGGTATTTCATTTAGAAATACATAGATTTGGGTTGGGTCATTCATGACATTTATTTGGGACCGCGTTGTAAAGAATAAAAATAAATTTACATAATGAATAGTGAAAATATTTTTATATAACTTTTTTTGACATACTCATGATTTACCTCTGCCGCAACGGAAATTCTAGCCATCAAATCCTCTTCTGAGTCGACTAGAGTTTCACAAACAGGACTCTTTATATGCCCCTAAAGAAAAAATCTAAACGTGTTAGATCTGGGGTGCGTGCTGTCCAGGTGACAGGGCCTCAGCGTCCAATCCAACGTTTTCTAGAATTTTCATTTAGGTGCTCGCAGGCGCTCCACCATCCATCTCCATAAATTAATAGCATATCGGCGTATTCAGCGAAACTGTAATTTTCTATGACTTAAGCGTTACACTATTTTAATGACAAATTCTTGACAACAGCCAGTTTACCTAAGTTTAATAAAATAAGGTACAGTTTTATTAAGCTGCGTAGGTGCAATAAATGCAATAAATGATTATATTGATCCCTAATATACGTACTGAACCTCATTGCTTTTTTGACCCACTATTTTTTTAAGACTAATAATTACATCTTAACTTGATATAAGCCAATTTCCGAAGAAAGAGTACCATAAATGGCATGAGAAAATCATAATCTGATGTCAAAATGGCAAGAAATTAGATCCTTAGAGGAATGGGGTCAAATTTACTCAAATACCTCTTTGGCTCGCAAGCCCCTGGTTTAAGTTAACATTGTTCAATAGGCTTAAATACAGGGTGTCCCACAACGAACTGCGGCGATCGATTTCTCAGAAAATAGGCTTTAGAAAAATTTGAAATTTTCGCAGCTAACTAAAGTCGATGGGGGCAATTCGAGTAAAATATTTTCAAGATGGTGGCACTTCCGGTTATATTGGAAGTAGACGTCAACTTTCTTATTTTAAATGGAACACCCTGTATAAAATCGAATTTTTGGATTCCTCGAGAAATTCTAGGCATATTTTATGTATAATATCCTTCTAAGTTCAACTGTTTTTGAGATATTTTGAATTTTAGGTAAAAAATGATGTTTGCAGGTCTAGACATAAATATAAATATCTGCTTATCGAAGTCTCTATTATTTATTTGCGGTTAGCTTCCTTGTCCAAAAGGGTACACTTTAGTGGCCTGTGCTGATATTTTTATAATAAATAACTATAGGGTGATCAAAAACTGGCATTATAAATATACTTTAAAAAATCGTTAAAAGTTACGTTTTTCAAATGGAAACCCATAATTTTTATAATTTTATCTTATTTAACTGTTAAAATAAGGGTGACTTTGTATTAAGTTGTCTATTCCAAAAATTTGTAGTTTTTCAGTTATTGACGATTTAATATTTTTTTATTCTAATAATACCAGACGGCTTCTAAGTTTTCTTGTTAGTTGGCCATGACGGGGAGGCCTGGCGACAACAAAACCAATTGGTTACTATAGAAACGTAATATTTGTTGTCCTTTGACAATTACCTACTAAAATATTAGTTATTTATTATAGTAATTATAATAATTATTAAACTAATAGTCATACCGGGGCGACGATTAAATTACACACACCAGGATTATTTGAATTTGTTTATTATCTATGGGGAATCTAACAGAGTTTTAACAAAAACATGCCAGATATTTGCTAATAGATATCCAGATAAACAGAAACCTTCATCGAACAGTGTTAAACAAACGTTGGAAAACTATAAAAATGTTGAAACCGTGAAGACAAAAATTAATTAAAGAAAGCCTATTCCCATTATAGTCTAGTCTACACAAGAGCACAACTTATTTTTTCAATAAATGTTGAAAATGTCCACCTTGTACTTCCAAACATTTTTCGCATCTCCGAATAAATGCCTCGTGGGTGGCCGCTCTAACTGAAGCTGGAGATAAACATCCGAACGCGTCCCTTACCGTTGCCATACTTTCGTTGTTACTGGATTAAAATAAACGATTCCTTTTAAAGTTCCCCATATAAAATAGTCTAAGATTGTCAGATCGGGGGAACGAGGAAGCCACAGAAAAGGTCCGTTGTTGGCAATCCACTTGTCGTTATACGTAGCTTGTAAAAAGTAACTGCAACGGTTCTATGTCGTGGGGCGCCATCGTGTTGGTAGAAAATTTGACTATGTTCTGCCAAAGGTAAATTACTTAAATATTCTTTGTCCAACTCTTCAAGAATATTTAGATATCTTTCTCCTACAAAAGTTTATAGACATAATTTTACGGAAAGAAATGCTTTGATAATATTCATAGATTTATTGATTTAAGAAGAAACAAAATACATCAAAATTGAATTAATTTAATCTGAAGACTGCTCAATAAAAAAAAGAAGGTTTAGTATTTTATGACTTTCTAAAGTACCCTGTATAAATAGCTTGTAAATATCTAACTAAAGATAACTTTGCTATAAAACTTGGGATGATATATTTTTTTAGATAGGATGTGGTATGTGGACCAGTATTTGTATGAAGTAGTGTAGTGCGACCTGTATAAATAATTTAATTTAATTTATTTATGTAATAATATTTAGTAAACCATTTATCTAATTTTGGATTGAGGCTAAATTGATAAAAAAAATTATTGTAATATTACCTAAATGGATTATTTTTTCTTAAAAAAGTAATTGTGTTTAGGCAATGTATAACTTACCATTCAAATTTTATTAAATTGCCAGGATTCTTGAAAGTTCCTCGATCTTACTGCATAAGGATTAGAATCACTCCAAAAACGGGAATTGTGTCTATTGAACAGGCCATTTTTAGTAAATTTTGCTTCATCGGTCCAAATTATATCGTCCAAAAATCTAGGGTTATCTTGTACCATTGTTAAAATAAACTCGCAAAACTGTACTCTTTTTGGCAAATCAGTGTCTTTTAGATGTTGAACCAATGATATTAAATAAGGTTGGAAGTTATGTTTTAACAGAATCCTATGCCCTGAGTTCCTCGAGATTCCTGATTGTCTTGACACGTTTCTTAGGGATGTCATTAGATATGCTGCAAAATATCCCAGAATTGCAATCTCGACATTTTCATTATCAACAAATTTTTATAGTTTTCCAACATTTGTTCAACGCTGTTCGGTGACGGTTTCTGTTTATCTGGATATCTATCAGCAAATATATAGCATGTTCTTGTTAAAACTCTGTTAGATTCCCCATAGATAATAAACAAATTCAAATAATCCTCGTGTGTGTAATTTAATCGCCCCGACATGATTATTAGTTAATAATTATTATAATTACTATAATAAACAAATAATATTTTAGTAGGTAATTGTCAAACGACAATAAATATTACGTTTCTAGAGTAACTAATTGGTTTTGTTCTCGCCAGGCCTCCTTATCATGGCCGACTAACAAGAAAAATTAGAAGCCGTCTGGCATTATTAGAATAAAAAATGTTAAATCGTCAATAACTCAAAAACTACAAATTTTTGGAATAGACAACTTTATACAAAGTCACTCTTATTTTAAGTGTTAAATAAGATAAAATTATAAAAATTGGGGGTTTCCATTTGAAAAAAGTAACTTTTAACAATTTTTTAATGTCAGTTTTTGATCACCCTATATTTATTTATTATAAAAATATCAGCACAGGCCACTAAAGTGGATCCTTTTGCACAAGGAAGCCACCCGCAAATAAATAATAGAGATTTCGATAAGCAGATATTTATAGTTATGTCTAGACCTGCAAACGTCATTTTTTACATAAAATTCAAAATATCTCAAAAACAGTTCGACTTAGGTATAGGAAATTATACACGAAATATACATAGAGTTTTTCGAGGAATACAAAAATTCGATAATATACAGGGTCTTCTATTTAAAAAAAGAAAGTTGAGGTCTACTTCCGGTATAACCGGAAGTGCCGCCATCTTGAAATTATTTTGCGCGAATTGCCCACATCGACTTTAGTTAGCTGCTAAAATTTCAAATTTTTCCAAATCCCACTTTCTGAGAAATCGATCGCCGCAGTTCGTCGTGGGACACCCTGTATATGAACTTACTGCCAGCAATTTATTTCCCAAAATTGGTTGCGGTAGCTCAAGAGGAAGCGTTTCCGGACCCATGTTCATATGAATTTTTCTCACGTGTTCTATCTACTCTAGAAGTTTGTAACATGATCACATTAACACACTGTATAAACTTTGTTATCTGTACGTAGTGGAATTCCGTGTCAGGGAAGTTCTGGGCTGAGACGAATTTTACGATTTTTTTCTGGCAACTGGGATCCCGGACTGAGACGTGAAGATCTGTAAAAATCTAGGTAGGTCTTATGAGGGAAGTAAACATCTTTCACACCTTATGATTTTTCTGAATAGTCGGAAATCTACAGAGAACGTCGATCTTAAGCTCTTGAATTTGTATACAGTCTGAATTTTCAGACTGATAAAAAAAGCAAATATAAAATATCTAATACTGTGTAGTTCCTTCACATTTTTTTATTTATTCGATAAATAAAAAACGAGTTAAATAAACCCGTCATATAATATGCATCGTTATTAGCGTACGTTTTTCAAGACTGAAAAATAACGATAAGATACTTGCACCTTTATTTACATTCAGATAATTTATTTGTACTAGATATAAACAAAACAAGACCGATGCGGTTCTACAAAGTGGATGTAATTTTGCATTATTTTATTGTCGCAATTTTATAGATATGAAATAAATATAATATGATTATAACTGTTCAACATTTTTTCCTAAATTTGTGGAAACTATCAAACTTAACCTCATTTTGCTGGTCAATCATAGCGATGGGTGGTAGTTCGTGAAAGAACTAGTTCAAATGAACTAGTTTATTTCGTGAACGAGATGAACTACTCGCGATGGTCCGAAAGACTCGTTCAGTAGTTCATTGTCATCGCAAACGAAATAAAAAAACAGAAGCGTCTCTTTCTATTTTCGTGAACGAAATTGAGCTAACGATAAATGTCGAACAATTTTTTTCAAAGGTGGGACAAGTTATAACGGAAAAAATATTACAACTAAAATCCAAAAAAGTTTCGCAAATATTATTTTTAAATAGTAACTTTTAAATTCCTTATATAGTTTTTTAGAACCTATTTACCAAATACCTAATTACGTTTAGTTTTATTTAGTTAGTTATATTTTGCTCATTGCTAGTTGTTTTGTTTTATAGCAAATTGTTTACATAGGTAGACTTGATTATGAGGGTATGTGTTACTTTTGAGAATTTGTGAAATTCAGAGACAATTGCGTCTTATTTAAATTAAAACACACTCTCGTTCGAAAAAATTCTATGTGAACTAATGAACTAGTTTTTTGCACTATATTTTTTTACGAACGAGAAGGAATGAACTAATTCACGTAATTGAACTAGAATTCCCACCACTAGTCAATCAGGTCAATGTATACAATCTATAAAACCAATTTCAAGCGATGGACCTATATTTACTGGTCATTATTGGTATTTACCAATTGCATTCAAGCGGTTTTGGTCTTTCCGTTATGACGTCATTAACTAGCCCTTCATAACGATATTATTTGACATTTCAACAGGGCACTCCAACGAACTGTCAGTAGAACGTCACCGATTAGCTGTTTTTGACAGGCGTAGGACAAACAAATCGAATTTTTACACGGGAGTATATGGGACTTTTGTTATTTATTTTTATTTTTTTACCCTAAAATGCCTTCTTTTTGTTGTATTGCAAATTGTGGATGTAGAGGTATAAAGGACAATGTTACTCTCATTTGTAAGTTTCAAAAATGTTCAATTTTAGATATGAAAAACGATTGAATGAACTTTCGTCGATGTGGCTGATGTGGACACTGCAATAAGAAGAGGATTTACGTACTACTAAATTAAATTAGGCCCAAGTGTGTGCAAAACACTTCATATTAATCATTTATTAAAAAACTAAAATCAATCTAGTTAGTTAACAATTATTATGATTCTCAATCGAGACTGATCAAAGATCTAATCGTTGTTTGAAAGAGTTATATTACATTTTGCCCTGTTATATATTTCAATGCTCTATTATTTTTTTATGTTTTAGAGGACTTAAATAATTATCAGTATTTGTATGTACCATCTTGAAAGAGATTTGTTTAATAATTTTTACCTTTATGCAACTCTGTAATTATTTTTTTGTTTGGGAAAGCGAGGCAATCCTACTTAAAAGACTCATAGTTCTTAAATTCATTATACGAGTTATAAATATTTTTTTTACATTCTTTCTTAAACTTAACGAATTCATTGTATTACAATTTTTTTATGTATAATAAATGAAGCGCTACGATAACCATAAACAGAGTTATTACTTACTTAATACTAAGATTTGCCAGAAGTGTCTGTCGGCAAAACCTATGACCGAATAAAGAAATCTTTGTTATGCATTCAGGAAGGAAGTTATTAAATTTTGAAGAGTGGAAATTCCAAACTCATAATTACAATTACGCTAAAGGCATGGACACTCTTTTCAAAAATTTGAGTTTCTCGATAACTTCTGAAAAAAATAAGACAGGAATAAAATATACCTATTTTTTTAGGGACTCTACGGTATAATCCTATCCTAGAGTGCACGTATATAATTAAATTTTTTCTGGACATAAGTAGGTTTAAGTCTAGTAAATAGTAAAGGTTTTATTATGCTGAAAAAATTGAGTCCTTGTACCCTCGTCATCAGGTTTATTGTAAAGACTACTTTTTATTCTTATTATATCTGCCGTCCTAATCAAAAAGGTCGTATCTGACAAAATTGTGAAACTGAGTTATCGTGTTCCATAGTATCCTTGCACTTTATTTAATATTTGTGCTACAAAAAATAGTCGTATGTTACATTTAAAAATATTTACTAACTTATAAATATTGGCATATCTGCAAAATCTCCTCATTTGCTAACAAAAAAAGTCGAAAAAAGCTGATACTTCGAAAAATAGTCGTAACTAACAAATCGGTTGACAGATATGACGTTTTTACGTAGGAAGGGGGATCTATAAACCTTAACCTACAAAATATAGGTTTCGGTTCTGGTTTATTAGGGGTATTTAAACTGACTTTTGTTAATTATATGTTCTGTTTATTGTGTTCTATTTTACGGAGTGAAGTAAGATTTGAATAAAACAGGTAAGTAAATATGTCTTTTATAGTTATTTATTATTATTTTGCATTATCGTTATAGTTAACGAAAAATATTATTAAAACGATTTTGTTTAGCTACAACTTATTGGTAAAGGCTTTTTCCAGTCTAGATATTATTAAATTATCTATTAAATGTAATTATCCAAGTTAAAATTTGAATATTACTACAAAAAGATTTTATTATTATTAAAAAAATGAATTTTCCATAATGTCACATACGACTTTCTTGATTAGTTTTTTTCAATTTCGGTATTTACTTCTTTTATACCTAATCCATTAAATTAATGCTAATTTCTTTGTCGTAGGATGAATCGGTCTAGAAAAATTGTTAATTTGGCATTAAACGATAAGCAAAACGCTGCACAAAGTTCAGTTTTTGTGAAATCTATGACAGAAACTAATAAGAAATGTGACTTTGCGGCCGATTTGGAACAGCGGCGATCAAACCATAGGAATGGATCAACTCTTGTAGATAAACTTCCAGCCGATAATTATTCAGATATTTCCTCGGCTTGGAAAGATAATTCCCTCAAAGATAAGACGTTGAACCAAACACAAGAACCATGCTATCCGAGCATTCAGCGAGAATCAATAAGCCCTGTGAATGGTCTTAATCAGTTAGAAACTGAAAATTCAAATCATTCAATTGAAGAATTAGATGATGATTCCCCGGAAGATAAGACTTTTACCCCAACACAAGAACCACATTCGGATAACGATGACCTCAGTGAAATCTCGGATGAAGACACAGAATCACACTCGGCTAGCATTCAGCGAGACTCAAGCTCTGTGAACGATCTTAATCAGTTAGAAACTGAAAATTCTAATCATGCAATTGAAGAATCAGATAATGATTCCCTGAAAGATAAGACTTTTACCCCAACACAAGAACCACATTCGGATAGCGATGACCTCCGTGAAACCTCGGATGAAGACACAGAGGATGACCTACCATTATCAGAATTAAAAGTCAAACTATTATCCAAGAAATTGGATATCCAAGTTTATACAAAAAAAGGGACTCTTAGAAAAAGAAAGCGGTTTGACACTTCACCTACAGCTAGAAAAAGCAAAAGCTCTTAGAAACAAGAGC